>CM008283.1:17721668-18093218 GCA_002319775.1 Fagopyrum tataricum | reverse complement strand
AGAGTTTTTTTGTATGTAACCCGTTACATTAAGATATGAAGCGACCAAATTTTTTATCAAAGGTTACTGGATCAACCCAATGGTAAGCTCAATTTCTCCAAACTTAAAAGTTAAAAACTAAGCACCGTTAATAACCAATCACTAAATGACTCCAAGTTAACATAAATATAATAAGTCGGGAATTCAAGTATCATTACAATTTTGTTTAAATCCAATTCATTAATAGTTTGAAAGTAAAAAAAATACATGATAAGTTTTTCTTTCAACTACATTGTCTCTTTATCTTTAGACTCCTTAGAAAATTTATTTTATTAAAAAATAAAATAAAATAAAAATATTATGGGCGAACACAGATCGGGTGAATGTAAGTCCGTTCAAAAAGGGGTGTTATTCGGCCCAATAACATAGACACTCAGTTTTTTGGGGCCCAGAATATTTATTTTTAGTTGATTTAAGAAACAATAGAGTGCTCGCCGTCGCAACCTTCTTCAGTCTTCTCCAGTCGGTATTCGCTGTCATCACCGGCCACAACCTTATTCTTCACCTTCTCCACCCGTCTTTGCTCCAGATATCCGGCCTTCTTCTTCGCCCACACACTTTCTCATCCTAGCGGGTTTAGTTCTACTACTGAAGGGTTCAAATTTATTTGCAATTGGTTGTATTGCGAAAGTGTTAAGTTGAGGAGGGAAGACTTAAGTTATTTTCAGATCTGCGAGATCTATGCTTCTGAAACCAACACCGAAGGAATCCAATTCAGCACCGAAGGGAACTTTTCCACCGTCTTCCCATCTCTAGCTTTGACTGCTTAGTCTTCCCTCCTCAGACTGCACAATCTTCCCACCTTTGGTTTTTGAAATTAATCGCTATTTGCTGCCGGAAACCTGCGCTGCCTACCCGATTCTCCTCGCCTTGGAATTGGGGAACCAGACCGTGGAAACCAAACACTGAATCCACTTCGAACCCGTTCGATGAAGATGGGTTCTAGCCGCCGACTCTTTGCCCAGGGGAAAAGAAAACCCTAACGCAAGAGAAGAAGAAAAAAAGAAGCGTTTTTTAGAAGAAAAGTTGTCTTGGTCGTTTTTAATGGAAAACAGGGAAGGCAATGGGTTCCTCTTTTGTCCAATTAGTTCCTTTCATGGGTGTGGTGGTGGTAGGGAGGGAAGTAGAGGTTTCTCTTGCTTGTTTAGTCATTTGAAAAGATAACACCTTTTTGTGGTTGAGCGCAAGAATGAGATTCGAGGCTTCCTTTAGTTTAACCTTGATGTTTTTGTGGCGTTTTTGGAGGTTTTGACCGTTCTCAAGATGTGGTTGTGTGGCCGATGTATGTGACTTTATGCTTCGATTCGTGAGTGTCGTCACACTGATGGTTCTGTTTATGCTTTTGGCGAGGATGGTGAATACATTATGGGTATTTCAAGGCCGATGACAAATATTTCGGAGTTGGTTATTGTTAAGCAGATTGCAGTTGATGAGGTGGTGCTTGATGTTGGTCTATTGGAGAGGATTATGCGCGTTCCTATCGCTATTGTGAAAAGCATCCCTCTTAGTTGTCGTTTAAACTTTTCTCAAGCGTTATTGGTTGTTCTTTTAAAGGTGGCCGATGAGCCAAGTTGTGTGGATGCTTGTGTTAGGTTGTTTTTGCTCCCTCGTTGTACGTTGCAGGTGTTCAGGCCTATGAGTTGGCGAGATAGAAGATCAGGAGGTAGGAAGTTTATTCAATATCAACAGATTTTACAGGCCTTGTCTACCTGGGGAGAAGTTGATGATGTTTCTAGGCTTATGCATGCCTTGCTAGGAAATCCAGAGCATAGACCTGTTGTTAGGGTTGATGGCGACTCAAAGAATGAAGAAGGTTGGGAGAGGCACCCTAATATCAAGCAGTGTCTTCGTAAGGTTTCAGATGGACATTTAATTTTACTACTGTTGTAAAAGTTTTGTGCTCCTCTGGAGTAGCTCCTTATAGTGATGAGACTTTGAAGGCGTTGGCTAAACATCCCTTCAAACCTCCTCCTTATAAGCCTTGTTTTACTTTTCATGAATCATCCCTCGTTGTTGATGTTGATTTGATTTTTACACGCATCAAGTCTTTTTCCAAAGGAACCTCTTGTGGTAATGATGGTTTGAGAGCACAACACCTTTTAGATGCTTTGTGTGGTGAGGGCTCTATGGTTGCCACATGTCTTTTGAGAGCTCTTTCATCAGTAGTTAATTTGTGGTTGGGAGGTAAGTGTTCGCTAAGTTTGGCTGAGTTTGGTTGAGTATGTTGCTTTAACGTCTCTTACGCCGCTGTTGAAGCCTGACAATGGGGTTCGTCCCATTGTAGTAGGTATCATATGAAGACGGCGGGTGTCCAAAGTAGCCTTGAAGGAGTGAGTAAAAATATGAGGGAATATCTTGGAGATTTTTAGTTTAGAGTTGATATCTCAGGTGGTGCACAAACTATTCTACGTAGTGTTAATAGGGTTTTGAGCGAGCGTCACTCTGATGGTTCTCTAGCTATGTTGACAGTGGATTTTTCTAATACCTTCAACCTGGTTGACATAACTGTTTTGCTTAGGAAGTAAGGGAAAGATGTCCTATCTCTTTATGGGTTGATTTCTTGTATGCTCAAGCTGCCCGTCTGCATGGTGGTGATGGTTTTATTTGGTCGGCTACCGGTGTGCAACAAGAAGAACCTTTAGGCCGCTTCTTTTTTCCCTTGTCTTGCACCCACTTCTTCATCAGATCAGAGACAGTTGCAAGCCTCTTCTACATGCTTGGTATCTTGATGATGGTACTATTATTGGCCGGACATAGGAAGTGGTTAGAGCGCTAGATATCATTAGAGAGGTTGACCCGAGTTTTAGCCTTGAGGTAAATGTTTGCAGGACTGAATTCTTTTGGCCTTCGCGTGATGTATCGAAGCTTAGAGAAGATTTATTTCCTCATGGAATTGCTAGGCCGGTTCTGGGTGTTAAGTTGTTGGGTGGGGCTGTGAGTAAAGATGATGGGTTTATTAGATAGTTAGTCATGAAAAAAGTTGTTAAGGCGGTTGAATTAATGCACCTTCTTCCGTAGTTGAGGGACCCGCAAAGTGAACTTCTTTTGCTTCGTTCTTGTATGGGTGTTGCTAAGATGTTGTTTAGCTTGAGGACTTGTCTACCGGAGCATGGGGAGGGTGCATCTACTCTTTTTTTTTTTTGTGATTTGGGACTCCGTGAATCAATCGAGGATATTGTGGTTTGTGTGGTCCTTTTTTTGGCGATCTTTAGTGGCGACTTGCTTCTTTGCCGATTCGGTATGGAGGCCTTGAATTATACTCTTCTATGGAGACTACTTCTTTTGCTTCTAGGGCTTCTAGAGCTCAGTCTTGGACCCTTCAAGACCACATTTTGCGGGACAGTGGAGTTGTTGATGTGGACTTCGAGTTTTTTGGAGCTTTAGGCAGTCTTCAAACTTTTTTTTTCCTAGTTTTGATCTTTCTAGTTTTACAGTCAAGAGCACCGTCCCCCCTAAAGCCCAACATGCTTTGGCGAGTGCTCTTTTTGGTAAGACAGTACATGCGATGGAAGCAGCTTTTCATTTGACCCCTAGACAAAAAGCGGTTTTTCAGTTTCTACAGGCAACGCATAGCCAAGATTTCCTTCTTGCCATACATATTGATGGACTTGGACAATTTATGTCCCCCAATGAGTATTACACGATCTTCAAGTATCACCTTATGATTCCTTTGTTCCCGTCCGAAGTGTTTTGTCCTATGCTTAATTGTGGGAGGGATTTGGATGAATTTGGGGAGCATGTGGTTCATTGTAAATAACTACCCGGCTTAAAATATAGACACGATCTGGTTCGTGATGTTTTATGTGACGCGTTTAAGAGAGCAGGGATTTTGGCCAAGAAAGAGGCGCCAATATCTTTCTTGACTGATCCACGTGAATGAAGGTTTACGTTGAGGCTTGTAGATGTGTTAGTGTTTGGATGGGTGGGTGGAAAATATGCTTGTATTGATTTGACACGAGTCTCTTCTTTGGTTGGTTTGGGTAACGGGTATTTTGTGGTGGGTAAGGCGGCCCTCAACGCGGCCTCTACAAAGGTGGCTAAGCATGAAAAAGCTTGTATTAAAAACCAACATGTGTTTATTCCGTTCGCAATTAATACGTTTGGTTTTCTTGCGTCCGATGTCGTTGAGATTCTCAAGAGAGTGAAATGGTGATGCGTGGTAATGTTATGTCACCTAGGTCTTTAAATGTAGTGTTTAGAGGGATCGAATTTGCTATTCCAAAAAAGTTGGCGGCACAACTTGTTATCACCTAACTTCTAACTTGATGTAGTTTATTGAAGAATTATTATAATATAAAATATTTTGTGTAATAGGTTAGTTCAAATTCCTTTCTATTACATTTATTTCCAATTTTTTAAGACATGTTTTACAATACTTTTTTATCTCCTCTTTTATTTTTTCCTTTTTTGTTTACTTTTGAAAAATATTCAAGAATGATTTTTATTTTCCTTTTAATTTTTATTTTTTCATGTATTTTTTTTAGTCTCATTTTCTATTTTTTTTCCTGTTTTATATATATTAAAAAAGTTACGTTGACACAGGACCTCCGAAACTCATTGAACGGCCCTGAGTGAATGAGTGATATACAACCTATACTGGTCACCCAAAGCCGCCCCACCATCCGCATCACCCGTCAGTCCTTACCCCTCAATTTGACGGATTTTCACCCGTTTTCATAAGTCAACTTCAAAAAATTCGTCAAGTACAAGTGAAATTGCCACAACCAATATGAGACTATCTCATTTTACTTATTAAATTTGGAATTCTAGAATAGTGATATTACAACATCAAGCTAGCAATAGCAACTAATATGCTACTTATTGGCAATCGTGATTACCGTAATTAGACGGCGATCGATCCTCTATTCATGAATAATGAGGTCTGCTTCCTAGTGAGTAAATCTCCGGTGACTCTTTCTAAGTCGCTTTACCCATAGCCCGAACCTACACGTTAATGTATCAATCGATAAGTACAACATCAAAACACATCTGCAACTATACTCAACTTTTTCATCTTGTTTGAATTATTAAGAATAATTTTTAAAAATAAAAATCTATGTTTGTTTAGCTATTAAAATGAAAGATTAGAAGTTTATTAACACAAGAAAGTAGTCTGTTTATTTATTTATTTATTTATTTTTTAATCTTTTCATTTCATTTTTATTCTGCTCCTCTGACCAAACGGACAATCAATGGGAGTAGAATTTTATTGATCGACTCTGATGGACTCCGACATCGAACACTCAATGTCCAAACGATTATTTCCTCATCGCTCTCATTCATGTTGACATAAAAGTGCATATATGAGTAATCTTTCGATCACGTACCTCGGGAGCTATATGTGACCAAATGTGACGATTATTGAGACGATCGTTCAACTCTTTTGTTACCGAATCTATGTGCCCTTTGATTTCTCTTTTCTCATTATTCTGATTTGGAATATATAGATTAGTCTTCTCGCAATTTAGGTACACAACCATTTGTATGTTCTTCTCGTCATCGTTCTTCATTAGCACCTTAGAGTACTTGTACCTCTGATGATCAGAAAACCTAGCACAAGAAACCAAGCTAGTTTTATATATAGATCGAAGGGATCACGTAAGGAACATTATCTTACTAAAAACATATCTAAACATTAAAACACACATATACACGTATCAGAGAGAACCTCACATAAATTAAGGAGTAAGAAGAACAAATTAACAGAAGTGATTGATTACATAACTTTGCTTTCTTTCTCTTCTAATATTTCTCCAAAATTTATAATCTCATAGTTTTTTTTTCAAGGAATTAGATGGATCTTATTATTTATCTTAACGAGATGCTCACTTGAACACTCTCTCTGTATCTAGGGGGTATGTTTCAACGGTCACTTGAAAGCAATACTATCGCTGTATCTAAGAATATGTTTCCACGACAATATTGATGAGAAAATTGGATCAGATATTCACTTTTAATAATTAGAACAAGTAGTCCTAATAATTTATTTATTTATTTCCTTTGTACTTAAAGGGAAAAAAAATAACACAATGAAAATTAGTAAAAAAAGAATTTTTTTTTTTTCTTGTGAGGATATAATTAAGATAATTTATTATAAGAAAAGGGTGAGAAACGATAGGTATTGTGAACGTTGGTTATTAATATTATCAACAAGATTAAAACATTGAACCCATGTGCATAAGAGGCAAATGACATATTTATAACGTTAACAAATATTATTCTGTAATATTTAAATTTTGTGCACATGAGTAATGATCAAAAGTGTGCAGATAAACAAAATAAAAATAACATTCCAAATATTTTGTATTACATGTATAATTAAGAGGCTAAATTGCAGATTTATGATATCAATGAATAATATCCTTACATTGTTAAAGTCTTATGTGCAGAGAGGTAAGACCTAAAATTGCACGGATAAACAAAACAAAAATGCCCTCATTTTAAGAGGTTAAAATAATATATATATATATATATATATATATATATATATATATGTGTGTGTGAACATGTAAGAGACAAATGTGCACATATAAATAAAATCAAAATAATTCCAATTAAAAAATAATTTTGTATGCATAAATAAAAGTATAAAACATATATTTATAATATTAAAAATATATATTATCCAAAAATGTTATAATTTCATGTGCCAATAAATCTCAAAGTGCAAAGATAAGGATCAAAAGTATATAAACTGAAAGTGCAAAGATAACTATTTTTAGGATAATATATATTTTATAACTATGCGCACAAAAAAATCACTTAGGGCTCGTTTGGTATCGCTAGAAATTATTTTTAGTAACGGAATGATTCCGAATCAATCAAAAACTATGTTTATTTAGGAGTCTTTTTACACATAAAACTAACCTAATTATTTCCATTAACCGATTCTATTCCATTTCATCATTTCAACCTAACGGTCGCTTAAAACGTAAGTGTGCAAGCATCAACCGTATCATCGAAAAGCATATATATAGACTTACATGTCTTTTTTAAGTTGGTCAATCTGCTCCAGTGTAATCTTCGCATCAAGAGTATAACTATACGGACCAGCTTGTGAAGAGGAATGAGCGTTGCTTTCCATCAATTCCATTTCCTTGATGAACTTCTTAATCTTGATTTGAATATCAGATTTGTGCATATCTTTGGTTTCTTTAGCAAGGTATGAAACCAAATACTTGAAATAGATGATCATCTTCGTTACTCCATTTTCATAATCCTTCGTCACCATCTTGATTTGCGAAGAATAAGTAATATCTTCATAAAATACCCTAATTTACACCACTCTTACGATGTTAATTAATATAAATAAGGACATAAAATATGATTTGTGAGCATAATTAACATCTATATATGCATGGTTTGAGTTACGTACTTGTTTATTCTGAGTTCCAGGTCTTGTTTATACTCATTTGATGCTTCTATGAACGGTGGGATTATGAACTCCAAATTATCAGACTGGTCTGGAGTAATGTTGAGATTCGTGATTTTTGTGTTAGCTAGAATCGAATTGGGATACAATACTTCTTCTCCGGTATCATACTTGAAGAACACCGACGTCAAAATGTTTACTTCGGTAACCTTCATCTGCCAAATCACATATACGCAAGTGTTTTGTTAAGAAGTTTAAGCCGTCGAAGAGTTTCGAACTTGTGATCTTGTGAAGTAATCGGTTCTGAGTATTGTTTGCGTTGTAAGAGTGAACCGGATTGCTCTTTTGTCTAAGTGGGTTCATTAATCCAAACGACATCGTTTGAAGAAAGACCCATACTATATAACGTTAGCTTTGTTCTAACCCTAGCCGAATCGGAGTATTGAGCTTCTCTCTCTTCCGTCTCTTCTTCTCTCTTCGTCTCTTCACCTTCTTCGCCGGTCTCTCTGTTCAAGCCCTAGATCTTGACTGAGAGCGAAGAGCTTCTTCTCCTTCCGAGATCCAAGCTTTGTATGAGAGTTCTTCATCAACATATAGTGAGATCGAGCGTTGGTTCCTCCTACGGTTCTTAGCTTGGAAGCATCTTGTGTTGACAGATAGATTTGTATTATGTTCTTGTTATTGTTTAGATGTTCTTTCTACTCTCTCTATTCTTTGTTCTTGATTTTACTCTTAACTTTCAATACATGTAACTCTTGTATGGATTTGGCTCATTTTCTAGTGGATTGGATCATATATGAGATCACGGGGACGTAGGACTTGTTCCGAACCTCGTAAACAAATATTCTTAGGTTTGATGCTTTGTGTTTGGCTAAACAGTCGCTTTAGACTGATTTCTCGTAGTATACTTAAAAGTTTATTTAAACAGTTTTATCATGTTTTATAAGTTTGTTTAAACAGTTTTATCATGTTTTATGCCATTACATATATAACAATTATATATTTGTTATCAAGTCAATAAAAAAAGCTATAAACATATTATTTTAATTTGTGATTATGGTTTTTATTTCTAGTTAATTATGTAGTTAGTGGATTGGACCTAGCTAGTTCGCTAATTGTACCGGACATATAAGTTCAAAGTTGTTACCTGAACATTGTCAATAACGACACGATCACCGATATCAAATGGATGTATAGCAAACGCAAAGATAAGCCCTTCGAACATCTTTTTGCAGGTGTCTCCAAAGACGAAGCTTGCAGTAAGAAATGGCGTGATCAAGAGTATGAGTTGAGAGGGTTCTACAAATCTCGATAGAAGAAGCCATATTATGAGTATTAGGTTAACCAAGAACACATTCAAAATCCTGTTCAGCTTTACAAAGGCTCTTTCAGAGCTCCGTAACGTCATATCTAAGCCCCAGCAATTCTTGTAAGCTGTCACCTGATCGAAATACCGTCTTTTTATATATATATAATGGTTTTGAATTAGGTTTATAAAAATTAAGAAAGAAATGTACCGCCCAGATTAAGAATTGATCTCTGCTGATTATTCTTTGTTGCAGTTCAGCTTCATCAATGTTATTGCCTTGGTGCTTTCTATGTTCTTTTTCCTCTTTGGTTTCGAATAATTCGAACAAGGCCAAACGTTCTGACATTGTCAAGTCGTACTTATCCAAGTCTTTGTGCTGTATGTAACTGTTGTATAGCAATTCATAAACACGGTTAGGAAAGAGTGAGGGATGGATAATAACGTTACCAGCGTCCTTGTTAATAACGTTACCAGCGTCCTTGTTCACGAACGACTTCGTTGAGCATTTCCGAAGCTTCGGTCAAGAGCTTCCCTTCATCTTTAGTGACATGCTTGTTTCTTGGTAGGCCTACGTTCGTCATCTGCTTCAAGTAAGTATTGCATAGTCCTTGGATCACACATATTGGAACCGTATCACTATCCATCTTCGATACATCCACCCATATATTCTTCCCCTTCATTATATTTTGCCGATGCTTCTCGGCCATATTTTCTTGCTCTTGTTTTGCTTCTTGCTTTACTTCTTTTCGCTTCTTTGGGTAATAAAAGATAGCTCCGACGTTAGAAATAAACTACATTATATGATATATATGAACTTAATAGTAATAGTCTATCAACCTTATATACTCTAGTAATAGAAGTAGTATTCTTAATGTTCTTGGGGCTGGTGAGGAAATTCCACATCCCGCGATGGTGAATGATTTGGATGCCATGGAAATCGAGCACAGCTCGCTTGATTCTATAATGCAACTTGTAGTAATAAAGGTCAGCTTTGAGTTTTAGGTAGAGCAAATTTTTGAGCAACCACAAGACGGAGCCAAGCACCAAGCAACTTAACAACTTCGTTATGTGGTTAGAAAGCGTAATCGAGAGGTTGCCATTAGCGTTCCTCACCCTAGGCATGAACCAGAAGTACCAACTGCCCAAGACCAAACCTAGCCACAACGTCACATCTATGCACCATTTTATCTCGCGGAGAAAGTACACTGCTTGTCTGTTAAAAATTACCAAACAAATTATGATTTATAGTAGAAGTAATTTTCCGTCTTTATATATATAAACGTTACTGATATTCTCTCATTCTAATATAAGATAAACTCCATGATCGAATTTAAGGTCATACATCGTACCATGTCAATAAGATTTTGTACTAATTAACTTATTCAATATGGCATTAAAAAAAGACTTGTTACAATCTAAAAATATTAAAACGAGAGGTTAGGTAGTATGATATGGACATCCGGCCCTAATGCTTCCAAGTTGAACATAAAATTGGATCAACTTACCAAACGTATCTTTCAAAAATTTTACAATCTAAAAATATTAAAACGATTTTGAGTGAAATAAGGTCTTAATGTTATCTACTTCAAACATTAGAATCTTGTTCATAATATTCGATCCTACAAGTTGCATTATAGAATCAAGTCCCAAGTCCATATACATGGGTGTAGTAGTTGCATATTCAGTATCTTGAACAAATGGATAATATAAATATATTTTTTTATACCTATATGTAAATTACCAATTCGTAGTTATATTTATTTATATTACTAAGATCTACCAAAATGACCTTAT
The DNA here is from genome assembly GCA_002319775.1 of Fagopyrum tataricum. Lineage (NCBI taxonomy): Eukaryota > Viridiplantae > Streptophyta > Magnoliopsida > Caryophyllales > Polygonaceae > Fagopyrum > Fagopyrum tataricum. Next base: position 18,082,704 of record CM008283.1, on the reverse strand, counting down.
TTGCAACTTTATTCTTATGTTGATCGAGTCATCATAGATATAAATATATAGATATATTAAGTCAGTGTATTCACTAACATGCATTATTATTTATTTATATTTATATTATAATTCTATTATATTAAACAACATAATGATATTTTTATATGTTTTATCGAACTATTAGTGTCCCTAAAATATTGATCTATATATTTTTCCAAAAAAATAGTTTTATCAGTCATAGCGTATGCCAAGTTTTAATTTTATTATAAATATTTATATATATTGAACTATTAGTCGTCTTAAAAAGAAGTTTTGGCCTTTGGGGGTAAATTTTAGTGTTAGAATACAACTAGTTAATTTATACACCATGTTAGACACGGCTATTAGTTAATAAAAGTTTTAAAAAATCAAATATTTATTATATAGATTTATGAATATAATTGGTTGAAAATAAGTTTATAATTGAATAATAAAACATTTGCAATCACACGTATAATATCAAAAAAAGAAAAAGTTGTAGCATAGTTCATTAACCCTGCTACAGTATTTGTTATAATTATTAATATTACTTTAGAGTTTAAAATAAAATGTTAAATAATTAGTGAGTATTTTTTTATAAAATATCGCCAAAAATTATTTAAACTTTTTATGAAAGTTTAAATAAGAAAAAATACAATGAATTTTATTATTTGGATTTAAATAAATTTAAATTTTATATTAGTTTTTAAATGACTAATTCTTAAACATAATTCTTAAACAAAAATTTTAAAAGAAATTATATAAAGTAACTAAACGTGAAAAAATTATTACGTCCAACTCAATGGTCAAATGGCCCACATACTAGTGGGTCCATTTCCCTACATATTAGTAGGTTAATATCCTACATATTAGTTGATCAATGACTTCGTATATCAAGGTCAATGACTCGCTCATGAATAGATCAATGATCTACATATTAAATATTAATCTTATAAAAATAAATATTATACACGATTTTAGTCGAAAGACCGAAAATGACATGATTGTGTAGACTACAACACTCTTTTGTTTATACTAATTTTCAAATTGTCAAACTTTACTTATAAATAAACTTTACTTGTACACGAAGTAGGATAATTTAACTATATATTTATTTGTAGATATCATAAGATTTGCATATCAATATTAAAACTGATAAAAACAAACATTGTACATGTTTAATTAAAGACCAATAAAATGTATAATTTATCTAGTGTTGATCCCTTTTATTTATACAAATTATAGGCAGGATGGAGATGGGATAATCAATTAGATATTTCTTTTCACTGGAATAAAAATCTTTTGTTAGATTATAGTGATAAAAATTGATGGCTTAATTACAAAGAATATTATGAAACGTCTATTTTGTTGACAAGAATATTAATGAAAAACCAATATTTTACCCTTTTACATTTTTAATTTAAATTAATCTTTTTATTTTTTATATTATCATTAATAATCAACAAGCCCAAATTTGTATCTTTTTTAATATAAAAATATAGTATTACAATACTTAAAACAGTAAAAAGGCAGAGTATTTTACCTTGTAAATGATCATATCATAGTTTAAATAATTACAAAACAATATTTTTGTACCTCTTAAGTCGCCACAACCACTTAGCGAGCGTGAAGACGAGGAACGTCGTGAAAGGGACGAGTGAGATGCCGGAGAAAAGCACTATGGCAAGCACCACCCACTGCCACGACCATTGTCGGAGAAACCTCCGGCGGTTGACGCCTTCGTCGATGACCGTTACCACCAGGGCTGCAACTAAGCCAAGGAGGAGTGTGATCCTGACAAAGAGGAAAAGCTTCATGTACCACTTAGTTGCCTCTTCCTCATTCTCCAAATCCTTCATTAGTCGGCTGTAGATTTCGGCTTTCGGCCCGGAATACCGGAGCCACTCCGGCCGACGGCGGACACCGTCGAGGAGACTGAGGAAGGCCTCTAAGGAGACGAGCTTGAACCTCCGTGTTCGTGTCAGCTTCGGATTTTTCCGATACTCGCCGGATCCTTCGGTCTCGATCACGATTTCCGGCAAGGAAGCTGCCATGGCTTTTGAATTGTTTGGTGTTTTGGAGTTGTTGAGGATTAGTTGACTTAAATAGCATGCACATATGATTAAGTGATTCAACTATGCGCATAAAATTAGGTTTTTAAAAGAAATAATTTATTAATATAAAAAGACCTAAGGGTGGGAGTGGGACGTAGCTGGACAGGTTTGGGCGGAAGAGGCATATACGAGGAAGATGGAAAAAAAAAAAAAAAAAAATTGTTTAGCGTAATGAATCCGTTCATAATAATCCGTAAATTGAGGTGGGTACAAAAAAAAAAAAGGCTAGAATGTTCTCTAAATTTAATTTTTCGAATTTTTTCTTGACACCTCGAACAAGTTTTTAAATATATATTGTTTTTTCTTTTTAAAACGCTCATTTTCTTACCTATTTTTAAAATATTTTTCTGTAAATTTAGATATAGTTTGTTAACTATTATAAAAAGATAAATTATAGGTTAAGTTATTTTATTATACAGTAACAAAAGGTGTTATTTAGTTTTTTTGTTTACTTTATAAAAAAATAATCACTTTTTATTTAACTTATACAAATTTGAAAATGGGTACGAAACTAATATTTTAAAAGTTTGAGGACATAGATATTTTTTTTTAAAAAAACCTGCAGGTACTTAGATTCATTTCAATCATCGTACTCTATTACCATTGACTTTTTCGTTGAGTTTTTTTATTTATTCGAGGTCATATTTATAGTTTATACTTGTATAAATAATATTTTAATTAAAAAAATCAGAAATAATAAACCGGTTTCGTAGGATACAATTAGTTTATTATCCCCACCATTGCGAGTTTTGTGTAAAAAAAATATACAAGAATGTTTAAAATATTATTGTACTAATAATATGAATTTTTTGAAAATTTAAGACAAGATTTTTAACAAATAAAATCGTTATTAAAAATATTATATTTTAACTTAGTCAAAAGATACAATAAATGTATGATTTGTTTAATGTTCAAACCTCTATCTATACAAGTTCTTAACTCGCAACAAAATAAATTATTTTTGAACTTAGTCAAAAGACTAAAAAAGGTATCTTTGTTTAATTTTCAAATCCTCTATTTATACAAGTTCGCACTATAAGTCTTACTTAGTGATATAGCAAAATTGCTGAAAATATTTAACGACCCACAAAGTAGTAGATCAACGACTCATAAAGACACAAAATAATTAATAGGTCAACGACCCATATAATGGATATTAATCCGTTATGAATAAAAATTATAATTGAACGATAATCGATGTGGAGTAACAAAATCACTGAAAATATTGAAAATATTTAATGACCCACAAATAGTAGGTCAACGACCCATAACAGTAGGTCAACGGCCCGTATAACGGATTAATAAATAAAAAATATACTTGAACTTAACCAAAATGCCAAAAAAATAATTTGTTTAATCTTCAAACCATCTATTTATACAATTTCTCAAACTATGACCCTTATTTGTTTAATCTCCAAACCGTCTCTTTATACGAATTCTCAAATTATCGGCCTTACACGAGTATCGATGCGGGATAGTAAAATCGCTGAAAATATTTAGAGGAAAATGAGCCCTTAGGGCTTTTTTTATATGACTAATACAAAATAGGCCTCTATAATATTTTGTATTGGTTTTAATTCAAAATACAATTAATATAAGGGGCATAATTGGAAGGAAAAAAAGAACGAAAAAAAACCCTGGTGTTATGTCTTCCTCACTTCCTACCGTCCCTCTTCTCCTCTACGCTATCAGATCTGTTCGTCCTTAACCGCCTCCCACGCCGTGGCCAGTGGCTAGTGATGAAGCCAACCGAACCGAGGCCACCGTCACCGGAATCTGCCTTCTCCAATGTCACAGAGCCGGGTCAATGTCAAGTGCAGATTTGATTTTAGGGTTTGCGTGAAGACTAAGGATTATTATGAGGTGAAATTGACTCATTCTGAGTCGAATTTGAGAGGTGGTTATGGCCAATTCTCGACTCCTGTGAAGCCCAGCAATCCGAAGAAGAGCAAGGAAGATGAAGAGCGGCAAAATTATTATGTGAATATGGGTTATGCGATTCGGACTCTTCGGGAGGAGTTTCCGACTTTGTTCTACAAGGAGCTTAGCTTTGATATTTTCAGGTTTGGTCTTCTTCGTGTTCTACTTCTATTTGTGAACTAAATAAATGATTGTGCATGTTACTTATTGTGGGCCATTTGAGATTGCCCATTGCGAGAATTGGTCCCTGGGCTTATTGTTTTGCAATGTTCTACTTCTTTTCATTGTTGGTTCCAATGGTTATCTAATATGCTTCTGCTTCTCTTCACTATCTGGGTTGGAATTATGCCTAATTCTGATTTATTTATGCTTTCAGGTCCTAATCTTAACGGTCTTTTTGGGAGGCAGTCAGGAACAACTGCAGGGTACTCATACTCTGCTGCTAACAAGAAGAAGGTTGTTGCTTGGGGAGAAGAACTAAATAAATGATTGTGCACGTATGAACATGTCATCGGATCCAACAACAACCCACTGCTTTCGTGCAACAAACTTGGTTGATCTTACTGCAGATGATGGCATAAGTAGAAACAAAGAATAGACTTAATTATATATACTTGTACATTTTCAAGAATCCAACAACCCTGATAAGCATGAGACATTAAGGAGAGCAAGGGGTACCCAGAACATACCTGGTAATTCACAGATCTCAAAAGTGAAAAGACTTTGCCGTAGTTTGCAAGAAGCATCATTAGCAATAGTGAATATCATAAGGGAAGTTGAGGTCTCTCATTATTGTGAAACATTTATATCTAAAAGAGAATAATTAATATTTAAACCAGACAATCAATAGGATTTTTATCCTTAATTTGCAATACAGGGTCACCAAGGTAAGACGCATTGTGTTAGGATATCTACCTTAACTCTCACAATGCTTTAATTTTTAAGCCTACACTTGTTAAATAAGATCAAATCGATACAGGTGGTACATGGAATGATAGATGTCTTTTGGGCTAGTTTGTAGTAGTTTAATAACATCAATTTACCCAATTAATCTTAATGAAGTAGAGCTCGAATGTAAAAATATTTCTTCCAAGTTCCAATTTTTGTGTTGTGAATTTTTTCGGGATGAAATCATTGATACTGTTTAGCAATCTTGTTATAATTAGGTGCATGTTCACCCGTGGAGCTCATGCCAACGCAAAAAGTTGGGAATTTGAATCAAAGTTATGTGTTCATCACTCGAATTGGACTTGTGTAACTCGACGGACGTTGGACCTTGTGTAACTTGATTGGACTTGTCTAACTCAAATTGGCTTAGACTTGTGTAACTCGACCTTGTGTAAACAATGGAATTTCGATTCATGTGTAAAAACTTGCATAGATGTACCTTCTTGCTTGTCAATACACAAAAATACACCTTATGTAAGCTTTTCATTGAATAATAGTTTGTATTTGAAATTGTGTATCAATATTGTGTAGTAACATTCGGTTTTAAGTATAACATTACAAAAAACAATAATGGAATACACAAGTTCAACTAGTCCAATTGGTATAAGGGTGGGAGGGAGGGTCTCTCATCTATAATTCGAAACCCAATAACTATAAGATTTATTAATATTTTGTATTGGGCCCGAGCATAGGCTTGTGTATTGGGCCCGAGCGTAGGCTTGTGTATCGGGCCCTGGCGCGGGCTTGTGTATCGGGCCCTGGCCTATGCTTGTGTATCGGGACCCGTCCTATGCTTGTGTATCGGGACCCGTCCTATGCTTGTGTATCGGGACCCGTCCTATGCTTGTGTATCGGGACCCGTCCGAAGCTTATGTATCGGGACCCGTCCGAAGCTTGTGTATCGGGACCCGTCGAAGCTTGTGTATCGGGACCCGTCCGAAGCTTGTGTATCGGGACCCGTCCGAAGCTTGTGTATCGGGACCCGTCCGAAGCTTGTGTATCGGGACCCGTCCGAAGCTTGTGTATCGGGACCTGTCCGAAGCTTGTGTATTGGACGTAACCTTTATTAAAACAATTGGGCTTTTATTAAACCAATGGGACTTGGGCTTTTATTAAAACAATTGGACTTTCATTAAACCAATTGAGGTTGGACTTTTATTAAAACACTTGGGCCTTGATTAAATCTTTAAAGATAAGTTAATGAAGCCTATTTTGTCCATTGATATAAAAAGGAGCCTACTTAGTGCTCATCATTACAAAAAGAGTCTAATCTCCTAAAACAGTAGGTCGTACAAGATATATTAATCCGTTATTATTGAAATTCTATACTTCAACTTAGCTAAAGGAAAATGTATGATTTGTTTAATCTTCAAAAACCTTTCTTTTTACGAATTCTCAAACTATCAACCTTATTTGATAATCGATGTGGTGAAAATATTTAATGACAGCAAAATCGTTGAAAATATTTAACGATCCAAAAAACAGTAGGTCAACGACCTACATAATGGATATTAATCCATTATGAAAATATTTAACGCCCCACAAAATAATAGGTTAACGACCCATATAACACAATATGCCAACAACCCATGTGTAAGATATTAATCCGTTATTAATGAAAATTATACTTTTAACTTAGCCAAAAAGCCATAAAATGTTAAAGACCCAAATAACGGATTAATATTCGTTATGATTTGTTTAATTTTACTTGAACTTAGCCAAAATGGCAAGAAATGTATGATTTGTTTAATTTTCAAACTCTCAATTTATACACGCTCTGAAACTATCATCCTTACTTGATAATCGATGTGAGATAGAAAAAGCCTGAAAATCTTGTAAATAGGTTGTGCTTATAATCTTTCAGAAAAAAATAAAAAATATTTTCAAAAAATATATTTTAATGTGAGATCGTTCCTTTTTTACGTGAGATACAACATGATACGAGATTTTGTTAATTTTTACAAAAAAATTGTCTCATTTTTTGCTTCGTAAAATTTTTTTAAGGCTTAATTAATTATGTACAAAAAAATATTTAATCCTACAAAATTTGAAAGGGCACCATATCAGCTTCAGTGTGTCGTAAATTATCGCAAAATAACGATCTTAGTTACCTTCAAAAGCTATAAAATTACCACTTTCTCATGTTATCTATCCATTGGTCATATTGTGATGATCTTTAACATGGTTAGGGTAGATACCTCTAACTACACCCTCATTACTATTTTCATTCGGAAAATGACGTTTGTCTTTATCCCTGTCTTATTTCAGTTATTTTTCCGTTTCATCTCTTTAACGGTAGGGATTTTCTACCACAATAACCTCCTTGATAAAGAGATTTTGGGAAAAGGAGACATACGTACCTTTGGCTAGTTTTTCTTAATAATATTACTAAATTGATTTTTTAATTAAAATTTTGATATAAGAGGTAAATGTACGAGATATTTTTTAGCTTCATGAACAAAATTTCGATATTGAAATTAAAAAGTTAAAATTCGTTCAATATGTCAAATGTCTATTAATTTTGTAAAATCCCAAAAAGTCTACCAAAATATGGAGTAATCAATAAGTTACGAAACACCCTTAAAGTAAGTATAGAAATAGAAGCTATAGTTGAATTTGAGATTATATTATAGGAGACTTCAATGTCTTTGCATGTTTTGATCACAACAATAAAATATTACTGCGATGGTCAAAAATATAACATTAATAACAATGTCATTGTCTCATGGATCCAGTAGTAGTTATCCTTATGGGTAAATAATTATATTATATTTACTTTATAGATGTTATTCGAAAGAGAAGCTTCCTATGATTTATTTCATTTTATTAATGACCTTTAAAAAATTGTTAGTACAAAATTAGTCATTTCATCGACATTTCCTAACGTTAAATCTATTGTCAATTTGATTTCAGTGTTCATGTGCGAGTGTAATTAGGAGGCCACGTAATTTTAACAGGATTTTATTTTAAAACTAACAGATAATATTATGACTTTACGTTGTCCTTACTTATAGATATGATGCTTTGTGTCATGATCGTCTCAATGATTTTCGAAGTCTTGTTCTAGGTGTCTAGGTGTCTTAAAGAGCGAAATTAAAATTTTATATACATATTAGGTACGGCAGTTACATTTTTTTAATCCATGAAAAAATCGTTTATAATTTGATTTGGAAAAGGAAAAAGTTCAAAAGAGGGCCATAAAAGTGCAATATAAATTAAAAAGTGACGAGTGAGACTCGAAGATAGAAAAAACAAGATGATAAAGATTGAGACCTTACCATTCAGACTAAGCGTGATCTTTGTAACATATATTTGACTTTTTCTATACATTGGCCCCAAAATTTTGTGTTCCTATTCAAAAGGACCTTATGGACCGCCCACCGAGCCGGCTCTGCTTTGTGTAATAGATGTGAAAAGTTATTGTCAATCATCATAAAAAAACCTTTTTTTATTAATCTGGGAAAAAATTTATAACCAGTTTCTGTTTCTATAATATCCGAAAGAGAATTCGATATTAGTTGGCCGGGTTTAACCAAATTAAACCATACCCAATCTTGTCTGATTTTTTTTTTCACTTCTTCGGCATTTTATGTGCAAAACCTTACCATTTTTGGATAAACACTAGTACAATTAGAGGTTGACCTTATCCACTCCTTAGCCCCTTTAACCTTGTCTTTATCTTAAGCTAAATCATACCTTTGCTCTTTTCTTTTTTGTTTCCCCATCCGAACGAGATGTACATCTTACCTCTAACCAGTCATGACAAAACACACTTGGACGAAACCGCATCAGAAGGACTGCCCTTCTCCTCCAATTGAAACAAAATAGCTTCTCCCACTCCTCTCCAACATAGCAACAACACGGGAGTCTTTCTTCTTCTCTTCCACAACAAAAACATGAACAAGATGAGCTTCTCTCCTCCTCCTTGAGTCTGCAATAGATAGTTTGCTCACCCGTAATTGCAGTCAAACGATCCCTTTCTTAGATCCATCGAGCAAGCCGTTGCTTGTGCTCCTTCCTGATCGAACCCAGCGAGCGAACGACCTTCTCCTCCTAGTCTTAAGCTACACAAGCTCCTACCTTCCTCTTCCCAACACCATCATGTACAGTATGCAACAACCTCTAAGAACTTGAGATGATTGATGGAACGGCCTTCCACCTTGCTTCTGGTCGACCTGGCTGATTTGACTACTTCGGATGTCCTCTTCATCGACAATAGTAACAGCAGGAGCCCTCTAATTGTGTAGCATCAGACACAAGAGTAGACTTCATCTCCCTCCTCCATGCACAACAGGCCGCAACGCACACCTCCTCTCCCCTCTTCCAGTGGTCGGGTCGTCGTCGTCAAGGGAGGCCTAAACCACCGTCAGCCTCCACCGGGAACAAAACTTGTCCCGCCCGGAACCTCCACCAGATCTCGTTTTCTTCGTTGCCCTCCCGAACCATTGATTTGCCCGCCGGAGAAGAGCAATGCCTTGCCATCGTCGTGCTGCCAGAACCGTCTCCGGAGAAGATGGGTGCCGCCGCTAACCTATGATGTGCCCCAAGCATAGCATGTAAATGTTGCAAAGATATGCAATAATGTGTCACAAAAGCATGCATACATTTAAAGATATAACATAAAACCGCAAGTGAACGGCCGTGTCAATGTAAATATATGACTGACATTCTCAAATGACCATATTATCTCAATTTGGCTCTAAAAAACCAACTAAACAAATACAAATGGATCAAATGATCATGCAGAATTAAGGAATTTGGTCAACATGGATCGACCTTCAGGACAACTACGATCGAGTTTTAGGACAACTTTGATCGAGTGAACAAACATAGCAAAACACTTCCATCAAGTAACAAGCAAGTATTGACTAAAATTCAAATTCAATAAGGGAAACAAATAGAAATTTGAGTTAATTCTTCCAAAACCTCACTAAGCCACATAGAAGTAGATGTTATGCCATTCTAGGATTATGAGAATTATGAAGAACAAGTAATATATAAATGCATACTAAACAAAAGCAATATGATTAGACATGTGACATGTGAGTAATCTAAGCATGAATTGTCCAAACAAAGTGTCACATGAATTGTGCAAACATATAAAAGATCGATACTATGGGTACGTGCATGGTTTAATTTTCTTATGATTTTGATGCTATCATGCATGGATACAATATAGATCTATACACATGTAGTGTGAGTTGTTTGGGTACTAGCAAACACACTATGCAAAGGATCATATATGTAATCATTTGAGGAGAATTGATTAGTAATTATTGCCTTTGATAGTGTAGTAGGAACAACAGACTAGCTTCTGAAGCTCTTTGATACAACACAATTTTCTGTAGTGTCTTCTTTTATGATGGAATTTAAATCAGATTGGCCATGATGCGGATTCTTCTTAATACTCCAGTTTCCTAATAAAATTTATTGCTGTTAGATCTAATTTGAATTTACTCCTGCTCGTTTCCTTACTTTAGTTATCTGCTCAAAATCACTGTTTTTTCTTTTTCTGATGCTACATACTTCTAGGAATTTGAGAACTATTTTACCTGGGAATCTAAAGGTTTAAACCCATTACAGTGTGCTTGTCTTGTACTTGGCATAAATGTTTGTATGATTTTATCACATATTTAAAATAATCTGAAGAGACAAAAGTGTCTCCTTTGTTGCATCATCACAATTCAAAAATATAGATGGACATATTTAACATATTGGAACTGATAATGTCTAAAGGTAGTTTGATAGCTGATGCATATTACCTGCTTCTTTGTGGTTAACTAATATCTTCATGTGTTTGATTGACAGTGTGAATGATCCTGGGTGCATTAAAGCTTCTGAATAAAGCCGGTGAAATGTCATCGCTACAACCTCCTGATGACGAGAGCATCAAAACACTATATGTAGGCGGGCTTGATGCAAGAATCAGTGAGCAAGACCTAAGGGACAACATTTTATGCCCATGGTGAAATTGAATCCATCGGAATGGTACTTCAACGGGCATGTGCTTTTGTAACATACACAACTCGAGAAGCCGTTGAAAAGACAGCAGATGAGCTGTCCAACAAGCTTGTCATTAAGGGATTGAGATCAAAGCTAATGTGGGATAGACCCCAACATCCGAAACCAGAGAATGACGGTTAAGAGGAAGCTACATCGGTTACTCACGGTGGGTTGTTGCCAAGGGCGGTTATATCCCAACAACAGAATCAAAAACCAATGCAACCGCCAACAAACTACTTCACCTTTCAGCCTCCACCTCAGCACGACAGAAGCTACTACCCTTCAATGGACCCAAAGAGAATGGACGCACTCGTTTCCTCGCAAGAGGGTGGGTCTAGTACCTCTAGTTCCGGTGAGGCAAAACAACAACAACAACTTGCACCTTACGGTTATATGCCACCGTCACCTCCACCACACGGGCAATATCAACAGTAGTTTTATCCTCCTCCATATGGTTATAGGCCACCTGGTCCACCGTCTGTGTATCATCAAAACTACGCCAAGTATCAGTCGGGCATGCTACCTCCATCTCCCCATGTGGCCGGAGCTCAGCATCCTCCACCACCAGCAGGCTCTGCCGCCGCCAGTGCAAGCAGCTCAGCAACCCCAGACTGCGCCTGCAACCTGATGATCCACCCAATAGTGAAATGTATTGTCTTTGCAGGTAAAAATGTTTTTGGGGCTTCCCATTTGACTGTGTAATTGAGTTTATTTAGCATTTTGTTTGCTGACTAGTTCCGAGGAAATCTTGATCCTTTTTCTTTCGAATTCCATGCTCTGTGCTCTAGAAACTAGTATGGTGCCCGAGACTTGCTCGTATATTTATATATATATATATATATATATGCTCGTATATTTATATATATATATATGATTAGATATTATTATGAGAGTAATTTGTTATATGTATATTTTTCGTTTTCTTTTTTGGAATGTATATATATGTTAAAAAGTATACATAGCGGAAATAATACTAATTAAACTAACATAAATAGGTAAAAATAAATCTTAATAATCAAGCGTTAGCAAAATTATAATCCAAAAAAGGTAAGCATATTTTTATTGAAGAAAATAAACAATATGTATTAAATATACTTATATGGTTATATATTAAAAATAAATACAGAAATTTATCCATGAAAAAATAATAATGTACGTATAAAAATTATCTTCGCGATATTTTCAAACCATTTAATTCAGTTTTAATTTTTTATATATTTAAAATAGGAGAATTTTTGTAATCTTATACATCTTTACCATAATTGAAATAAATTATATTTATATTGTAAAATTTTTAAAAAATAAACAAATATGTAAGTCTCTTTCTTTGAAGGAGGAATTGGAGAAGGCTTCGAAATTGCATCGATTTTACAAATCTGGTATGCTCTTTGATTTTACGGATTTGTTATGCTCTTCGAAAAGAAGGTTGAAGAGAGGAGAGATATCAATTTTATAGAGAAGAAGGTTGAAGAAGAAGGGCAAAGTGGGTGCTATGTTTTTCGTTTAATCTTGTTGTTCCATTTTATTGTTCGTAATTTCTTCGAATAACCATGGTGAAAAGAGAAAGGAGGCTAATAGCGTAACAAATTTCGATTCTATGACAAAAATCCTCTAAAATCTTCTCACGAAAGATTTGTGTAATCTCCTTCTCAAATCTATGAAAACATGGAATGAAACAACAATCTAATTTATAAATTTGCAACTAAACGGAGATTGCATACTATGGCCTACCCGAAATCTAAAAAAACTAATCAGGATAACAATTAAACTAGCCCTTAATTTTCGAGAATTTTATTTTTAATACCCTCCGGGTATTCTTGTTATATAATTCAAATACAAGGTCAATATAACATCAATTGTGATCCTCTCACCATACTCTATCACCCCCAAGAAAATATTACACTTGTTATATCATTTGCGAATACAAAATATGTTACAATTTTTGCAGAACGATTTTCACCTCAGGACCAAAACAAAGTGATTTTAAGCATGCATAATATAGCATACCAAAAAGTAATATTAAAATCTGCTAATTATACATATAAGTTCTAACTCGATCTTCTCGACTGTGAATTATTCTTACCGTGATCACAACAGTTGAACGTCCGAATTGTGCTTTCGTGTATCATGATTTTTGATTTTCTTTTATGCTCGTCCGACCCAGAGATAGAACCTGTTCCACGTACATAATTAGGACCCTTTTATTAAAGTTGTAAAACGGTTCTTACACATTGATTTTTTTGAGAACCAGAAATTTAGCCGTTTTAGGTATTTATTTCGGTTTCCGTACGTTTTAGAGATTGAACCGTTTGGAACCGAACTGTTTTAGGTATACGGTTCGCTTCTTGTTTATTTTGTTAAGTACATAGATATTTTTAAATTTTACATGGTTTGTCTTAATTTTCTATAATTTTTGAAAGCAAAACAATGAACTACACCCAATGTCCTATAACCGTGAAAATTAAAATTTGTATAGTCTAAATCAAAGAAATTGAAGAAGCCAATTTAACGAGCTAGAAACGAATGAATGATAGGGAGGAACAAAAGAAAATATTAGTCATTATATATATCAAAGAAAGAGATTTAGACTAGAACCTTTTTAAACCTTTTTATATTATATTAATTTATCTTTACTAATTTATCTAAATATACAAATGGTTTCTATTAATTTTTATTCTAAGAAACTGAATTAAACCCGACATTATTATAACAATTCGATATTAAAAAATCAGCTAATAATTCAGAAAAATTGGACCGAACCGTAAAAAGCAGGTTCGGTTTTAACGATTCCGTCAAAAACCAAAACCAATTGACAACCCTACATTTCATTATATTAGAGAGAGAAAAAGCATAACAATGAATAAATAAACATAATTTATACTGAGAATGAAAAAACTTTTAGATTAATTTTAATTAAACAATGATATAGAACTATAGAAGCAATCTAGTTCGTCTTTTTCCATTTTTTATTTTCATCATTACAACCAAACGCACCATTAAACTATTTACCAATCAATTATTCGCTTGTCATTAGTACATTGATTATATGAATATAATTAGGGGATTGTTAGACGTAACGGCAAAAATTACTATTTGTCATCGTAATTACGTATTTCGTGTGTGTTGAGTGATTTTTAACTACGCATATGAGGTGCGTAGTTGGAGTCCATGAGAAAAAAAAATGAAAAAATTAAACTACGCACTTGGGGTGCGTAGTTGGAGGATTCCATGAAAAATAAATAAAATTGAACTACACACTTAGAATGCATAGTAGAATTATAAAAAAAAAAACTCCTAATACGCACCCCAAATGCGTAGTTGAGTGATATCTTAACTACGCACGCGAAGTGCATAGTTATGGTGACAAATAGCAAATTTTGCCGGTATGTATATAAACCACGTATAATTATCTACTACGAAATAATAAATAAGTATGTATAAAAATAGAAATGAAACAAAGGAAGTTGTTCGGCTAAGAAGTGGGATTATAGATATCTAAATTAAAAATAATCGTTACTTTATTTTTGAAATTAAATCGTTAGTTGAAGAAAATCAACCAAATGATTAAAGAAACAAAAACAAAAGTTGTCATGAGATTAAAATATTCATAAAAAAATAAATCACGTGTTGACCCTTTAGACATATCATGTAGGATTTTTTTTCATTCTTCGATTTATTCATGTTTTTCACAATATATTGACATATTTCCAAAATTGTAAGAAATCCTAATAGAATTGATGAACACTCAAGACTCCACATCAAATCTAATAACAAAATAAATCACAATTAAATCCACAATTTTTGTAAGAAATTAACTATTTATTTTTAGTAATAACTTTGCTACATTATCTCACGGTGGATTATCAATGTCACAATTTGAGAATGTATATAAATTGAAGATTTGAAGATTAGATAAATTACACATTTTCTTGGTATTTTAGCTAAGATCGAGTATATTTTTTATTTATCTCGGATTAATATATAATATATTGGTAATTGACTTACTTGTACGTGGGTCGTTGACTTACTACTAAGAGTCCATTGACATATTCAATACATAATACATTATAATTATAATTAATATTTAAGGTACGGACAATGAACAATATATTACTAAAACATAAGTGAATCAAGTCACGTGTCATCCTTACATTAATCCATCTCAATTCTTACCGTTTGATATCATAATATAAAGTCACGTAAAATTTTATCACGTGTCATTCTTATAGTAGACAACACATTTAAAAATTTTAATTCTCAGATATCATTTTCAATTTTCACTTGCACATTCCTTAATTACAACATACAATATCCTTATATTCTGCCGAATCGTTGATATATTTATAAAAATAATGATATTTCTAAAAAAAAATTATTTCCTATTTTACATTCTTTAGTCGTAATGTTTAAGTTATGATTCCCAACTGTTTATATATTGTAGACGATGCAATTTTTATCTTTAAAAAGAATTATTTATACAATCTTATTAAAATTTCATTCTAAATTCTCGGTTTTTATATATATTTATTCTTTATTTATATTATGGATTATTTATATTTATATTTTTATTGATATCGAAGCATTATTTACGATAATAAAAAAATGGTTTTATTTTTAATAATTTCGTGTAAAGTACGGATACTAAATTGGTTCTTAATATTTTTGGAATAAGATCTTAATTTATGTTTGTTAACATAAATAGGTACAAAAGTCATATTTATAAATTGAGACAATGTAAAATATGAGGCACATACCTTTTCAGAAAGTCGGCTGGACCATAAGCCACGACCTTTAAGTTGTCCACCCAAGCTACTTGTTAAAGAAGCTACGTGTTGTTCGAAATCCTTGAGGTCTGGGTTATCTGAATCTTTAATGTATTCTGAGTTTTCATACTTCAAATGCACGATCATTTCTATTTTCTTGTTGTCAAGACCCGTCATTAGCATCTTTGAATGTTCCTTATAGATCTGAAATTCATTGTCAAACCTATCACAATGAAGCAAATCAATGAATTAAAACAACTTGAAGGTAGTTGTAGTTATACTTGCTAGTTATCCTTGATCATGATTCACAACAAGTTTAGTTGCATTATATGTTTAGATGATAAAATCGAGGCAAAATCGGATGAAAAGAAACTTATATTGTATGGATAAACAAAGTAAATCTATAAATTTAGGGTACATATTTTGTGTATTAAAATCCGATTATTGAATTTCAAGTGCTAGATTTCGTATACATATTTTGAAACATTAGATTAATTCAAGTATAAAGATTTAGCTATTATCTTTTGGGTATTGGAATTCAAGTAAAATACAGGTATAAGGTTTTGATTATTATAATGAAGATATAATTATAATTTTATAAACATAAAAATTATTGTTCAACCTAAAAGTGAGTGTACGAGAAATACTTTCAATAAAGGATTGAAACCCTACCTACAACCTAAAAAGTCTATTTATGATCTACTTATTCGACTCACCTTAAAATTAGAACATAGTCTTAATAAAATGGTTATTGGGGCCACCATAGGGATAAATAGAAGTTCAATATAAATAAAATTCTAGTATTAATATTAACCCCGATATATAAAAATTGTCCATTCTTGAAAGTCTTTTTTTTTGAGAGAGAGAGAACTTGTAAACATAAGGACATGGTTGAGATTGGTGATAATGCGTATGATTTGATTTTACTAAAAAAATAGAAAATATACACAAATATAAATATATAGACTTACATTTTACTTTTGAGCTCGTCGATCTTCTCCATTGTTACCTTTGCAGGGAGAATAAAATGAACTTGTCCAAGCTCACTCACTGAAGATGATTTTTCAATATCGTATTTCATCTCTTTGTTGAGTTCCATAATCTTTGTTAAGATACGAGATCTATGCATAGCTTTTGTCTCGGCCGAAAGATACGAAACCAAATACTTGAAGTAAACAACCATCCTTATATCTTCCCTTGTAACTTCCTTCTTCGCCACCTTGGTTTGTGATGAGTAAGTAATATCTTCATCCAATGTCCTAAAATATCACAATATACAAATAGGACGGTCCGAAATGAGTTGAGAACCAAAGTACTCAAACCTGACTGAGAACCTAATATAAATGATTCAATAATCCAAAATGATCCGATCCAAAGTAAATTTGATTAACTATTTTTTATATTGAAGAACAGAAAACTAGATTAATTTCATCACGAAGAAAAATAAAGTATGTTTGATCCAATTTGATCAAAAACTAAAGTAACTTGCCTGAATTTAAATATGTATGAATAAAATAATCGGAAACGGCCTAGAGTTGAAGTAAATCTACTCGGAACCTAAGCTTCAAAAAATAAAATCTCAATCCATATCACACAAATCCGAGTAAACCTGATTGATTAATATGAAGCCCGATTTCAACTAGATTTGAAATTACCCGAATCAAATCAACCCAACCCGAGACCGACGTGCCGTCTGAATTTCAGATTTAGTTTATGTAACATACAAGTAGGTAGTTGGACTTACTTGGTTATTTTGAGTTCCAAATCCGTAATTTCCTCCGATGGAGTGCTAGATGGGATTGTGAACTCTAAAGAGTCGGCTTGATCAGGAGTAATGTCGAGATTTGTGATCTTCGTGCTAGCTAAAAGTGAATTAGGATACACTAGCTCTTCCCCGGTGTCGTACTTAAAGAACACTGATGTCAATATGTTCAGTTTGATAACCTTCATCTGGTAATTCATAAATGTTAGTTCAATAAATGTAGAAAACAATTTGATTTGCGAAAAGTAGAAAGGTTTGTTCTTGTATATATACTTCTTATGTGAATCACAAAATAAGAATTTGTGATTAGGGTTTATATGAGTCAACTTATTGAACTCGTTTACTTATCAAACGCTTTGAGTATAAACACATTTTTAAGCTCGATTAAAACAAAAGATCAACTTGTTCTAAACAAGTTTAATATGAGCAGACTAAAAGACTAAAACTCGGCTCTAATAACATCCTTAATAATATATTCTAATAACATCCTTAATAATATATGACTAATTTTGTTTTTAGAAGCCACATTTCACAAGCTTATGAAAATTATAAAGCTTATCAAGAGGAAGAAAAAAAACATAAGCTACAAAATTATTTTTGTCGAAATAAGCGTTTGGGAGTTCAATATTACAAAAACTCATGTTACTCATAAAAACTTACACTTATTAATTTCATAAGCTACATTTAGCAAGCTCATGGAAGCTTACTTGATGATTATAAAAATTAAAATAACAAAAAATTTTTTCGTGTTTTTAAGCCTACATCAATTTCAATAAGTTTTTTCCTCTCAAACACTCGTCAAACTCATATAAAAAAATTATTCGATCCTATTTATTTCAACAACCCAATAAGATTTATCCTCGGCTACTTACCAATAAGTTTCAGTTTCACATTCAACTCTGATAAGCTAGTGGTTTCTAAACGGAGCCTAAATGAGTCAATCTTTAGGAATATTAATTGTTATGTAAGCTCCGCTCGAGTCTGAACAAAAAAAAACATAGCTCATGCTCGTTCATGTACAAAACAAGTTGAAGATAAGCATATTTGTAAGTCCAACATGACTCAATTCTAAACTAACGTAATATGAATAAACCAAAATTCGACTCGTTCTACTCGAATAACAAGTCTAGTTGTATAGGTTGAGATGATGGACATGTACAAAAGCAATGAGAAAATTACCTGAATATTATCAATAACAACGCGATCACCAACATCGAAAGGATGCATAGCAAACGTGAAGATAAGCCCTTCAAACATTTTTTTGCTGGTTTCTCCAAAGATGAAGGTCGCAGTAACAAATGGCGCGAACAAGATTGCAAGTTGAGCAGTGTCCACAATTTTTGATAGAAGTAACCAGATTATGATAATAACTGTAACCAAAAATGTATTCAAGATCCTTTTGAGCTTGATGAACACTCTATGGGAACTTCGTAGGGTTCGTTCTAATCCCCAACAATTTTTGTAAGCTACGACCTGAAAATACATAATCATGTAATTAACAAAAAAAAATGTTTAGATATATCATGGACAGTAGTATGTCCTACAATTAATCAACTAGTGATACGAGTGACGGTTAGAAGCGTAACACGTAATTTTGATGGGTTATGTCCTAAGATCATTGATGATAGAAGGAGTTAGTATACAAATGTTATATAATGTAGGATAAACTTGTTAGGGGTAGGGAATCGATCGTTTCAACAACTTTTATAAAAAAGGTCTATCTAAATCCAGTAGTATCCTACTATATCTGGAGATTTTTAGCCGGATTAGATACCCGAGTACCTATATTGAGCCTTAATTCTAGGTTATTTTTATCGGCTAAGTCGAAATCCGACACAGATTTTCGATGGATATCTGACTTATGCGAGTAATCATTCCCTGGATCAGTCAGATGCATCCGGATGACCGGATAATCCGATCCGTATCCAATCTAGTGATTTCAAAAAAACACCTTGTTAGAGTCCGTTGATCAATTGACGGATTATTTGGAATTTAAATCGGATACTTTTGGTCGCTCCAAATCATGTCTACTGTTACTAATTGGTTGTAAAGGGGAGAAGATAATTAACAATAACTTACCGCCCAACTCAAGAATTGATCTCGGCTAATGACTTCATTATGCTGTTGGAGCATTGGATCTTCGGTAATAACTTCAATACTTTGTTGATGTTTTAGATCATCTTCGGTTTGTAGCTTTCCCTCCTCTTTCTCATCCTCATTTTTGAACAATCCAAACAAATACTTACGTTCCTCCACGTTCAATTCATATTTTTCCAAGTCCTTGGGCAATATATCCCTACCAAAAACACAAACTAATTAGTTAGTATTACTTTCCCTTAAGGATTAAAATTAAATAACATTGGGTATCTCTTGTAAAAATTCCTAAATTTCAAAAATTAACTTAGTTGTCGAGGGTACAACAAATAATAAACTAACGACTCAATTTGGACGCTATCCGACGACGATAAAAAGTGCATTGGATGTTGCCAATGAAGTTTTAAAAATAATAAAACGACGCATTCCAGCAGCACCCAATTCACTTTTTGAAAAATTTATATAAATAAAAAAAAGTACGAACTCCAACACCGTCGCAATGCGTTCATACTGAGTCATTAGTAAATATTTTTCCGTGTCAACATAAACACCCTACCAACGACCCTTTTCACGAATGACTTGGGAAAGCATTTGTTGAGCTTCGGCCATGAGCTTTTGGTCTCCCCGAGTGGCATCTCGTTTTCGAGGCAATCCGAACATCTTCATCTGCTTTAAGTAGACTTGGGCAAGTCGATGGAGCACCCATATCGGAACAGTGTCCTTGTTCATCAACAATACATCCATCCATATGTTCTTTCCCTTCATCCCCTTGTTACCTTCATTTGCCTTCTTGTAAACCAAAAGAAAGCAAAATTACATTTCATAACCCCTTGATTTCGATTATTATGTAATGACAACTTGAAAAACTATAAACTACTAATGATGTACCTAGCGAATGAAGTGTATCTGGTTATTTTCGGTTTAACATCACTACATAACTATTGGTTGACATTTTTTAATTCGGGTATAAACTTTGATATAATTTGAATAGTAGACGTGATATTTTGGGTACATTTAAAGTATCCGGGTGAGATCTAGTTTATATATATATATATATATAGGGATAGGATCATGTAGGAACTTCTCTTAGAGTAGGGAGTAGGGACATATAATAACCGTTTGATTAGTATAGATGAACGTCCAAGATTTAACATTGTTTATGATAATAATTAATCAGAATATTATATTGCCCATAATAGAATTCTAATAATGTTAAGTATTCAATGTTCAAAAACTAATATACTTATTGTTAACGAAAATTGTACTATATTTTAACGACTAGTATTTCCCATAACGACCAAAATACAATTTAACGTTCAATTATAACAAATTTAACCACCATTCTTTTCATATTACAAATTTTCACTGTGAGAGCCATTTTCTTTCGGACCGAGATCGGACCATAGCCGAGATTGGCTTTGGCCCGAGATTGGCCTTTCCGCACCCGCGGGTTTAACCGCCGCCCCTGCGGCTCAAGGAACCGCCCTTGCGGTTTCCGGCGGCTGCAGCCGGTTTTGTTGACTTTGTTTACTCGTGTTTTACCCTTTTGGTTTACTTCTTTCCCTTCCTTGCTGAGCAAGGGTCACCTTCCTCACTTCTCTTCCCCAGTCCTACGTCCTTCTTGCTTCTTCATCCTTTTCCTTGAGCTTGCTTGAGATTTTATTGGAATTTTGCTTGGAGATTGTATCTTGTGGGTGATGCTGATGTGTGTGAGTGGTATGCTGAGCTTGAGAGCTAGTGGAGGTGTCATTGCTGAGCTTGAGAGCTAGTGGAGGTGTCATCTTGGAGCTTTTTCGTGCCTATACCACAGTGTGGTATGTCCTCCTTGTTTCTTCATTCTTTCTTTCCTTGTTTCAATCTTTCTAGCTTAGGATTAGATGTGTGTTAAGGGTTTTGATGTTGGAATGTGTATTGATATGTATGTATGTGAATCTGGAAGAGAGTAAACGTGATTTGATCACGTGAAGAGCTAAAGAGAAGCCGCGAGGTTTCTTTCTGCACTTGTCGCCGCACCCGTGGCCAGAAGTCACCGCCCCTGCGGAAGACGTGCCGCAGCGCCTGCGCCGTGCTAGCGCCGTGCCTGCGTTCCCAGCGATCCTTGTCACCGCCCCCGCGGCTGAGTGTCACCGCGCCCGCGGTTTCCTGCGTTCCGCCCCTGCGTCCTTAGATCACACAGGTGCGTTTTTGTCCGGGGTACCTATAGTTAGGTATTTCTTTTCCTTTCTAGTATGAGGGAACTAGTACCATGCTAGGTATCGGTTTATGATGCGTATGATATAGATATGCCGGTTACGGCCTTGAGGTTATGAGTTGGATATGATCCCTTATGGATCCCTTGGGTCTAGGTGTGACCCTTTGTGTGATAGGATTGTGATATATATATATATGTGTGTCTTGTATAGGTTGTGTTGTCCTCCAGTTTGGAGTGGACGTTTCTGAGAGTGGATCATACTTGAGTTACTTCTGAGATCGAGGTAAGTCCATAGGACTTACTTAGCTACTATCCTTATATTGGATGTATGCTTGAGTGTGTTTGTTATATGCTTTTATAGCATGCTTATGATTATGATAGTCACCAACCTATATTATATTGACCGCCCATTGTAGTGGTTGTGATAACCTTTCCCTTTCATCCCGTAGTGGAGTCTGGGAGGTTCTCTGTAGTCAGGCCAGATCTGGTATAAAGGAAGGCCCTCACCATTCCCACAGGTACACGGGAGGTGTGCTGATACTACTCCAGCTGGTTAGAGTACTCAGAGGCGGGGATTATATTCCTCGTGTCACCTATCTTCATATATATATCTATTTATACGATTAAGTGTTTCAACTTATTAAAGATAATAAACCGGGTAAATGTTTGATATCATGCTGAAGTGTTTATCCTTTCTGATGTGTGTTTGTGCTTTAGCATCTTCTTATATATGTGTATAGTTAGCTAACGGTTCATACCGTGTTGTAGATCCCTCGCAGGTTAGGAGAACTGCGGAGTGATCCAGAGAGGGTGATCTGCTGAGGGCTCCGTACACTGGGCGACATCGTGGGATTTTGGGTTTATCCTTATTGTACGGATTGAGTTTGACTTTGTACTCAGCAGTATCTTGTATCACCTTTTTTATGTATATATATATATATATATATATATATATATATATCAGTTTTTATGTTTTGTTTTAATCTGTTGGTGCCTTGTTGTAAGATTCAGTGAAGTTGTTGTCAGGCTAGGGCCAGGATCCATTGTGAGATCCTAGCCCAGTAGCACTCCGAGTCCTACGGATTTGGGGTGTTACAACTCCAAGTCCTATGGATTTGGGGTGTTACAAAGTTGATATCAGAGCCCAGGTTGACAACAATGATACTAGTAATCTGCAATAAAGTTCAAATAGATAAATAAACAAAACCTGAAAGGGGTCTGACTTTTCAAAAGGTTTTGGTTTTAAAATGAGAACAAATGTTTTGGGTTATCGTGTACGTGAGCCATCACCCCTCTGAAGATCTCGACAGTACACATATATAGATATTCTGTTGTGATTGATTTGATACATATATATGGCATATATATAGCCTTATAAGCTAGGTTTATGTCCTCTGCAGATGGTTCAGACTAGAGCCTTACCTGCAGTTGGGCGAGGTAGAGGTAGAGGTAGAGGTAGACCCCCTCTAGGCCGAGGACGAGGTAGGATACCTGTTGATGGTTCCCATGCAGCAGGAGAGATCCATGAGGAGGTTGTTGAGAGCGCCGTTCCTGAGACTGGGAACGGGGCAGCTGAGGGACAGGGGGCACAGAGAGCCCAGTCTGGTGAGTCTGATCGTGTCTCTATGGGTAGATCAGAGTTTCAGGCTTATATTAGACGTGTTGAGGAGGCTTCCAGAGCCGGTAGGCGTGCCCCAGACTTACAGGCACAGGAGGGACCATCTGAGAGGTCCCACACCGTTACTCAGGTACAAGCTGTACAGGTACCTACTGCTTAGATTGCTAGAGCATCGGAGGAGCATAGAGGGCCTAGACCAGATACCTGGTTGAAGGCATTCCATCAGATGGGTGTACCCCCTTTCACTGGGAAGGTGGAATTGGAGGTTGAGCTCTGGATTGGGCATGTAGACTCAACTCTGGAGTCTATTCGATGTCCAACTGACAGGCAGATCGAGTTGGTGCAGACTCTGTTCAGAGAGCTGGCACAACACTAGTGGAGGTCAGTACGGGGTCAGGTTACTAGCTATGACCAGATGAGGACCTTGATCCGAGAGCGTTTTTGCCCTGCCTCACTGAGGAAGGAGAAACTGCGTGACTTTCTTGAGGCCGGATTTGATGATGTGCCAGTTTCAGAGGCCATCAAGAGATTCCAGGAGGAGCTGGCTTTATTGGGTCCAGTTGCACCTCCTGTTGATCAGCATGTTTATCTGTTCTCTCGACGACTGAGGGATGGTACCCAAGCCTACATGGCAGGTTTTCACTGTGAGTCCTTGATGGACTATCAAGACAGAGCTGCAGATTATGAGAGAGAGAGAGAGGGCTGGACAGAGGAGAGCTTCTCAGGCCGGAAGGTCTGAGAAGAGACAGCGTACGGGGCAAGCCAGTGGTACTGCTGGAGCTGCTAGTGTTGGGGGTAGTCAGAGACGTCAGGGTCGTTTTGTATCTGCACCAGCTAAAAAGATGAGACGACAATGTTTTAACTGTGGAGATCCAGGGCATCTGAAGCCCGAGTGTATGAGGCCGTTGGTGACTTGTTTTACCTGTGGTAGACAGGGTCATAGAGCTGTTTATTGCCGCCAGGGCGGAGCTGCATCTCAGCAAGGTTCTTCTTCTGCTAGTGTAGCGGGAGGTGGGTAGAGGCCACCTTAGCAGCAGCAACAGACTCAGGGACAGCAGAGAGTCCCAGATCGCCCTACGACTCAGGGATCTGCTCTTGGGCCGAGTAGAGGCAGAGGCCGTGGTGGGGGTACCACTGATACTAGAGGCCCACAAGGTCGTTTTTTGAGCTGAGGAGTGCAGAGGAGCCAGCTGCACCTACTGCTACAGGTACCATTCTGATTCATGGTTTACCTGTTAGAGTTTTATTTGATATTGGTGCTACGCACTCTTTTATTTCTGATGCCTGTGTAGAGCGTCTTGGGTTAGATACAGTTGACGGGATGCCCTTTATTATAGGGTTACCCGATGGTGGTAGGGTCAGAGGTACCCGTGAGATTCACGGTTGTCCCATTTCTGTAGGGACCCGTGTGTTACTAGTTGACTTCTTTGTCATGCCACTAGAGCATGAAGAAGGGGGAGAGTCCAGCTGTAGAGGATTGGATGGCTAGACACTCTGCAGTTCTAGATGTAGGTAGGAGGACTGTTACCCTCTCTACCGAGTTAGGTCAGATAGAGGTTTTCCGAGGTTGGGACCTTGGAAAGGTAGGCACAGTTATCAGTGCAATACGGGCAGCTAGACTGATTGCACAGGGTTGCGAGGCCTTCTGGTGTTATGCCATGAAGGAGGGGGAGAGTCCAGCTGTAGAGGATATCCCAGTTGTTTGTGAGTTTACTGATGTTTTTGCTGAGCCGTCCAGTTTGCCGCCTCAAAGGAGTGTGGATTTCAGTATCGAGTTAGAGCCTCGTACGAGACCCATCTTGAAGGCTCCATACCGGATGGCGCTTGTCGAGATGTTGGAGCTGAAGAAGCAACTCGAGGAGTTGGCTGAGAAGGGCTTCATTCGCCCTAGCGTGTCCCCATGGGGAGCACCTGTCCTCTTCGTACGAAAGAAGGACGGATCGCTGAGACTGTGTATTGATTACAGAGAGCTGAACAAGGTGACCATCAAGAACAAGTATCCACTGCCGCGCATTGATGATTTGTTAGATCATCTACAAGGAGCTACAGTGTTTTCCAGGATTGACCTGCGTTCCGGGTATCACCAGCTAAGGGTGAGGGAGCAGGATGTGCACAGGACAGCATTCCGGACCAGATATGGCCACTACGAGTTTGTAGTGATGCCATTTGGGCTTACGAATGCCCCAACCGTCTTTATGGAGTTGATGAACAATATCTTCATCGACTTCTTGAATCAGTTTGTAGTATTTTTTATTGATGATATTCTAGTATACTCTCGTAGCAGTGAGGAGCATGCAGGACATTTGAGGACTGTATTGCAGGTTTTGCGGGATAGAGAACTTTATGCTAAGTTCTCTAAGTGTGAGTTCTGGATGCCAAAGGTAGCATTCCTAGGTCATGTGGTTTCAGTTGAGGGGATCAAGGTGGATCCAGCGAAGATAGAGGCAGTAGCAGCTTGGACGACACCGACGAACGTCAAGGAAGTACGTAGTTTCCTTGGCCTAGCCGGTTATTACAAACGCTTCGTGGAGGGTTTTTCTGTGATTGCCCGTCAACTGACGAGTTTGCTGAGGAAGACTACCAGATTTGTGTGGTCTGATCAGTGCAGGCAGAGTTTTGAGGAGTTGAAGAGGCGTTTGACTTCTGCTCCTATTTTGGCACAACCAGAGGGTACTGATGATTTTGTGGTTTATAGTGATGCATCCAAGCTAGGCTTGGGATGTGTTTTGATGCAGAGAGGCAGAGTTATTGCTTATGCGTCTCGACAGTTGAAGACGTATGAGGAGAACTACCCGACTCATGATCTGGAGTTGGAAGCGGTAGTTCATGCACTGAAGATCTAGAGACATTACCTGTATGGTGCTACATGTCAGATCTTCACAGACCATAAGAGTCTGAAGTATATTTTCACGCAGCGGGAATTGAATAACTTCCAGCGTAGGTGGCTAGAGCTGATCAAGGACTTTGATTTAGAGATTCTGTACCATCTAGGGAAGGCGAACGTTGTCGTCGATGCCTTGAGCAAGAAGACGCCTCGAGAGGAGGCGATTGCTAGATTGATAGTTCAACATCAGTTGCAGAGAGATCTGATCTGGTTAGAGTTGGACATCCAGTTTCCTGATGAGGATGCCCAGTTGCGTACGTTAGAGGTCCTTCCTAATCTGTGGGATGAGATCCGACAGAAACAGGAGACCTGCCCGACTTTACAGAGGATCAGAGATAGGATGTCTCGGGGTGAGGCACCACAGTTCCTGCTTGGAGCAGATGGAGTTTTGAGGCGCTGCGGTTGCGTCTGTGTACCTGCTGATACAGAGCTGAGGCAGAGGATTTTACAGGAGGCTCACTGTACACCTTACTCTGTACATCCAGGTACGAGTAAGATGTATCAGGATTTGAGACGTATATATTGGTGGGGAGGGATGAAGCCCGATGTAGCCAGATTTGTAGCTCAGTGTGCGACCTGCCAGTAGGTCAAGATCGAGCATTTCCGACCTGGAGGTGAGCTACATCCCCTTCCTGTTCCACAGAGGAAGTGGGAGGACGTCACCATGGATTTTGTGATTGGACTGAGGCCGAGCCGGAGTTTTGATGCCATCTGGGTCATAGTAGACAGATTGACGAAGACGGCACGTTTCATTCCTATCAGGGAGACGTGGCCGGTGAGCAGATTAGCTGAGGAGTACACTAGGCAGATAGTGAGACTCCATGGTGTACCGAGGACGATCGTCTCAGACAGAGATGGACGATTTACCTCAAGATTCTGGCAGCAGATTCAGACTGCCCTGGGGATGAGTTTGCACTTCACGACTGCATTCCATCCTCAGACAGATGGTCAGTCAGAGAGGACCATTCAGACGCTAGAGGATATGTTGCGAGCTTGTGTGTTGGATTGGGGGCAAGTGTGGACGGATCATCTCCCACTTGTTGAGTTCTCCTACAACAACAACTGGCATGCATCTATTGGGATGGCCCCATATGAGGCACTGTATGGACAGAGATGTCGTACCCCGCTATGCTGGGATGAGCAGAGCAGTATCAGTGGTTTAGCACCTGATCAGATTCAGGATGATATGGCTCGGGTAGCATTGATCAGAGAGCGTATGCTGACTGCACAGAGCCGTCAGAAGTCTTATGCTGACAGGAGGCGTAGACCTCTAGAGTTTAGGGTTGGAGCCCATGTGTGGCTGAGAGTGTCCCCGACACGAGGTGTTAGGCGTTTTGACATTAAGGGGAAGTTGAGTCCCCGATATGTCGGACCGTTCGAGATTCTGGATCGGGTTGGGAGCGCAGCTTACAGATTAGCCTTGCCTCCGAGATTAGAGAGTGTTCACCCTGTGTTTCATGTGTCTCAGCTGAGGGAGTATATACCAGATCCGAGACACATTGTGAGTTATGAGGATTTGGTAGTTGAGCCGGACCACACGTTTGTAGAGCATCCTATTGCAGTCCTAGAGCGAGGCATGAGACGACTGCGTTCGAAGGACATTCCTATGTTGAGGATACAGTGGTCGAGACGAGGACCTGAGGAGCTACATGCGAGACTGAGGATAGTATCCAGAGGAACTATCCAGAGTTCTATGCTGAGTTAGATGCACCAGTAGGATCACCGAGTAGATCATAGTACTAGCTTGGTGAGTCTTATCTGCTTATATGCTTATATGCTATGATGTGTTTATTTCATACTAGCTTTGATGTGTTTATGATCTTATTAGATCTTGTTATGCTAGTATGATTTTCTGTTATAGTTGGAGATGGCTCTTTCCTCCATGCTATTGTTATACGTTTAGGTTTAGCTGGAGATGGTTCTTCCCTCCATGCTATTTTGATGGACATAGTAGTGCTGGAGATGTACTTCCTCCATGCCTTTATGTTATGGTTATGATACGGCTAGAGATGTGATTCCTCTATGCCTTGTGATGTGTTTATAGCTGGCTAGAGATGGTTTCTCTAGGCCTTGGATAGAATAGTTTGCTGCTGGAGTTGATGTTTTCCTCTATGCTTTCGTTTGAGGTTATATAGAGAGTGTTACCTCGGCTTCTGAGTCCGAGTGGTTTTAGGATCTTGCAAGTTTCGGGACGAAACTTGTTTTTAGGGGGGGTGAGATGTGAGAGACCTTTTCTTTCGGACCGAGTGGTTTTAGGATCTTGCACCCGCGGGTTTAACCGCCGCCCCTGCGGGTTCCTGCCCCTGCGGCTCAAGGAACCGCCCCTGCGGTTTCCGGCGACTGCAGCCGGTTTTGTTGACATTGTTTACTCGTGTTTTACCCTTTTGGTTTACTTCTTTCCCTTCCTTGCTGAGCAAGGGTCACCTTCCTCACTTCTCTTCCCCAGTCCTACGTCCTTCTTGCTTCTTCATCCTTTCCCTTGAGCTTGCTTGAGATTTTCTTAGAATTTTGCTTGGAGATTGTATCTTGTGGGTGATGCTGATGTGTGTGAGTGGTATGCTGAGCTTGAGAGCTAGTAGAGGTGTCATCTTGGAGCTTTTTCGTGCCTATACCACAGTGTGGTATGTCCTCCTTGTTTCTTCATTCTTTCTTTCCTTGTTTCAATCTTTCTAGCTTAGGATTAGATGTGTGTTAAGGGTTTTGATGTTGGAATGTGTATTGATATGTATGTATGTGAATCTGGAAGAGAGTAAACGTGATTTGATCACGTGAAGAGCTAAAGAGAAGCCGCGAGGTTTCTTTCTGCACTGTCGCCGCACCCGCGGCCAAAAGTCACCGCCCCTGCGGAAGACGTGCCGCAGCGCCTGCGCCGTGCTAGCGCCGTGCCTGCGTTCCCAGCGATCCTTGTCACCGCCCCCGCGGCTGAGTGTCACCGCGCCCGCGGTTTCCTGCGTTCCGCCCCTGCGTCCTTAGATCACACAGGTGCGTTTTGTCCCGGGCCTACCTATAGTTAGGTATTTCTTTTCCTTTCTAGTATGAGGGAACTAGTACCATGCTAGGTATCGGTTTATGATGCGTATGATATAGATATGCCGGTTACAGCCTTGAGGTTATGAGTTAGATATGATCCCTTATGGATCCCTTGGGTCTAGGTGTGACCCTTTGTGTGATAGGATTGTGATATATATATGTGTGTCTTGTATAGGTTGTGTTGTCCTCCAGTTTGGAGTGGAAGTTTCTGAGAGTGGATCATACTTGAGTTACTTCTGAGATCGAGGTAAGTCCATAGGACTTAATTAGCTATTATCCTTATATTGGATGTATGCTTGAGTGATGTTTGTTATATGCTTTATAGCATGCTTATGATTATGATAGTCACCGACCTATATTATATTGACCGCCCATTGTAGTGGTTGTGATAACCTTTTCCTTTCATCCCGTAGTGAAGTCTGGGAGGTTCTCTGTAGTCAGGCCAGATCTGGTACAAAGGAAGGTCCTCACCATTCCCACAAGGTACACGGGAGGTGTGCTGATACTACTCCAGCTGGTTAGAGTACTCAGAGGCGGAGATTATATTCTTCGTGTCACCTATCTTCATATATATATCTATTTATACGATTAAGTGTTTCAACTTATTAAAGATAATAAACCGGGTAAATGTTTGATATCATGCTGAAGTGTTTATCCTTTCTGATATGTGTTTGTGCTTTATCATCTTCTTATATATGTGTATAGTTAGCTAACGGTTTCATACCGTGTTGTAGATCTCTCGCAGGTTAGGAGAACTGCAGAGTGATCCAGAGAGGGTGATCTGTTGAGGACTCCGTACACTAGGCAACATCGGGGGATTTTGGGGTTTATCCTTATTGTATGGATCTGAGTTGACTTTGTACTCAGTAGTATCTTGTATCACCTTTTTGATATATATATATATATATATATATATATATATATATATATATATATATATATATATATATATATATCAGTTTTTATGTTTTGTTTTAATCTGTTGGTGCCTTGTTGTAAGATTCAGTGAAGTTGTATTCAGGCTAGGGCTAGGATCCATTGTGAGATCCTAGCCTAGTAGCACTCCGAGTCCTATGGATTTGGGGTGTTACATTAACGACCAAATTTAACGACCAAATTTTAACGACCAAAATTTAACGACCAAAATTTAACGACCAAAATTTAACGACTAAAATTTAACGACCAATTTTAACGACAAAATTTTAACGACCAAATTTAACGACTACATTTAATGACCAAATTTTAACGACCAATTTTAACGATCAAATCAAAATTTAACGACCAATCATAACAAATTTAACCAGCATTCTTTCCATATTACAAATTTTGATGACGAATTTTAACGACCAAATTTTAACGACCAAATTTAACGGTCAATTTTAACGACCAAATTTAACGACCAAAATAAATTTTAACGACCAATGATTACATACGTAATGGTCGTTAGTTTGTTATTAAAAAAAGAACGTTAATTTTGTGTTCTTATAAAACATTCATTTTAACCATAAATAAAATATATTATTACCTAAAATATCTTTATATTTATTGCAAGTGTATTTTTTAAATCCAATCCAATGAAACTCCCCTATGAACACTTATTATGGTGCTTTAATCATGTTCGTTCAATTTTTAATCCGATGGATGTTAAAGGTTCTTACTCCCTACTCTAAGAAAGTTCCTATCAGATCCTAACCCTATATATATATATATATATATATATATATATATATAAAAAAGTTATTTTTCTCAACTCAACCGATAAAAATAAACCACTACTTACCGGATTAATGTCGGGATTAGCGGCCTTCTTGTGATTAGTGAGGAACTTCCACATACCTTCCTTGTAGATAATTTGTATGCCATGATAGTCAAGAACTGTTTGTTTAATTCTATCGTAGAGTTGCCTATAATGTAGGTCCGCCTTGAGTTTCAAATACAAGACATTCTTTAGAGTCCAGAAGATAGAGCCGAGAACAAGGGCAATGAGAAGTCTCGTGGTCTGATGAGCCACCAAACGCGACACATCTCCCTTGGAGTTGCACACCTTTGGCCGGAACCAGAGGTACCACACCACCAACACCAACATTAGCCATAATGTCATGTCCACGCACCACTTTATCTCCTCCACTATGTACACCACGTATCTACGTACAAATCCATGCAACAACGTAAACATTAATATTATAGATTCACGTTACACCTAAAGTACCGATACGTCACCCGCTTTCACCTATTTTAATAATTTGTATTATAAATCACATATCAATGTTTTTCTTATTTTTTTAAAAAAAATTGCTTAAACAATCCTGTACTACCTAGTATATGTGAGAAATTGAACCAAAAACCTATCATATGTCATTTCATGTTTATGGACTAAAGGTTCGTTCGATACACATGAGTTGAAGTAGGAAAAAAAATTCATCATCTTAGTAATTGAACAAAATGTATCTTATGATCTTTCTTTTCTAGAAATTTTTTTTTAACTGCGATTATGAGTCTATGACACACAAAACCAAATATCTAAATTATAATTTTTTAAAATCTAATTCTAAAAAGTATACTAGAATTATGAAATTCGAAATCTAATGTAACACTAGCAAATGAGTCTAGTTTATTTTACTAATAAAAAAAACTTTCATTCAATTTTTTCATGAGATTTTATTTCTAAAAATATAAAAAAAAATTAATTTATTCATAACATTCACAATATTTATTTAGCTAGCTTATGTAACATACATAAAAAAGAACTAATCAAATCAAATCAAATCAAGCATTTTAGAGGTAGGGAAAGCCGGAAAGGTAGGCTTTAAGGTACTTTATACGTCTTTCAAAAAAGTTAAAAGTTTAATAAAAAGTTAAAAATAAATAGTTATTTGAACAATTTTTTATTTTTTATAACTTTAATAGTTGTTTGGAAAACACTATATTAGATGCTAAAGTTTATTGGTAGTTAAAGTTTAATAAAAAGTTAAAATAAATAGTTATTTGAACAATTTTTTATTTTTTATAACTTTAATAGTTGTTTGAGATTACAATTTATAAAATAAGTATGTAAATATAAAATTACTAAAAATTTACTTATTAATTATATATAAATTATTATAATGTTATATTTATAATATATAATTCAATAAATTACGACATTGTGAATTTCTTTCCCATAACTTATAAAATTTTAAAAATAAAATCATAAAGTAGCGTAAGTAATTATAGCTAGGATCGTTAAACATTAATTTTGTAACTTAAGTTTTTAAAAAGTTTTAAAAATTGGTACCTAATTAATTCCTATTGATGGACTTGGACAATGCATATCTCCTGTTGAGTATCGCACGATCCTTAAGTATCGCCTTATGATTTTCTTTGTTCACGTCTGATGTATCTTGTCTTATGTCTAATTGTGGGAGGGCTATGGATGATTTTGGGGAGCATGCGGTTCATTGTAAAGAACTACCCGGCTTCAAATATAGACACGATCTGGTTCGTGATGTTTTATGTGATGTGTTTAAGAGAGTAGGGATTTCGGCCAAGAAAGAGACGCCTGTATCATTCTTGACCGATCCGCGTGAAGGAAGGTCTACGTTGAGACCCGTAGATGTGTTAGTGTTTGGTTGGGTGGGTTGAAAACATGTTTGTATTGATTTGACATGAGTCTCTCCTTTGGTTGGTTTGGATAATGGGTCTTTTGTGGTGGGTAAGGCGACTCTCAACGCGGCCTCTAAGAAGGTGGTTGTAATAGCCTTAATCTTTGGAGCTGTTTTTGGCCTTAGCCGCCCCTGCGGGTCTGTGAGGCCTCCCCTTTCGGCTCCTCTGTTGTTCCGCCCCTGCGGCCAAGGAATCCGCCCCTACGGTTTCCTGCGGCTGCAGCCGGCTTTGTTGACTCTTTGACCCGTGCTTTACTATTTCAATTCCTTAACCCTTCCCTTACTTTGGCTTGCTGAGCAAGTGTTCTCATTTCCAATCCAGCCTTTCACGTCCTCCTTGCTTCTCCTTCCTCCATCTTGATCTTGTTCTTGATCTTTCTTGAGTTTGGAAGTGATTTGGTGTGTTGTTGTTGATGATGGTGTGCATGTTTGCTGAGCTTGTGATGCCAGCTGAGATAAGGATTGTGATCTTGTCTTGCCTAGACCAGCAGTATTGGTGAGTTCCTTGCTTTTTCATCTTTCCTTCCCTTCTTTCCTTCTTGTTCTTCTTTTGCTTAGTTTAGGATTAGATGTTTGATCCTAGATTAATGTTAGTATATGTATGTATATGCATGTGTGTAACTTGGGATGAGAGAAGACGTGATTTGA
This sequence comes from Fagopyrum tataricum, assembly GCA_002319775.1. Lineage (NCBI taxonomy): Eukaryota > Viridiplantae > Streptophyta > Magnoliopsida > Caryophyllales > Polygonaceae > Fagopyrum > Fagopyrum tataricum. Next base: position 18,049,088 of record CM008283.1, on the reverse strand, counting down.
TCACATGAAGAGCCAAAGAGAAGCCGCGGGATCGCTTTCTGCATTGTCGCCGCCCTTGTGGGATCCGTGCCACAGCGCCCGCGCCGTGCCTGCGTTGTGTCTGCGTTGCCTGCGGCCTTTGTCACCGCGCCTGCGGCTGAGCCTTGCCGCGCCTGCGGGTTGCTTGTTCCGCCCCTGCGTCTTTCCGTCACGCAGGTGCGTCTTGCCCCGGGTCTACCTAAAGTTAGGTAGATCCTTTCCTTCCCTAGTATGAGCGAGTTAGTAGCATGCTAGGTACGTGTATGAGGATAGAATGATGAGGATGGGATATATCTGTATGCCGGTTATGGCTTTGAGGTTTAGGATACGATCCTTATGGATCCCTTGGTCTAGGTGTGACCCTTTGATGGATATGAGTCTGATATATGTTGTATGCCTTGATATTAGGTAGTGTTGTCCTCCGGATTGGAGTGGACGTATCTGAGAGTTGATCGTGGTTGAGTTTACTTCAGAGGTTGAGGTAAGTCCATAGGACTTACTTAGCTACTATCCATATATTGGATGTATGCTTGAGTGGTGTTTGTTATATGTTTTATAGCATGTGATATGGTTCATTATCGACCTATGTTATATTGACCGCCCATTGTGTGGCTGTGACGACTTACCTCTCATCCCGTAGTGGAGTCTGGGAAGTTCTCTGTAAGCTAGTTAGATCTGGTATACGGGAAGGGCACCTACCACTCCATATGGTATACGGGAAAGTGCGTTGATACCACTCCAGCTAGCTATTGCACGCAGAGGCGAGGATTATATACATACCTCGTGTCACATATTTTCATATACAGATCTATATACTATTTGATTGATTGACGTTATAAAGATAATAAACCGGGTAAATGTGTGATAGCATGATAATGTGTTAATATTCTTGATGTGTGTTTGTGCTCTAGCATCTTCTTATATATGTGTATGGTTAGCTAACGGTAGTATACCGTGTTGTAGATCCTTTGTAGGTTAGGAGAACTGCAGAGTGATCCAGAGGGGTGATCTGCTGAGGGCTCCATACACTGGGGCGATATCGTGGGATATGGGATGCTTATGTTGTACGGGTTATATTTTGACTTTGTACTCAACAGTACTCTGTATTACCTTTTGGTATATATATATATATATATATATATATATATATATATATATATATATATATATATATATATATATATATATATATATCAGTTTTATGTTTTGTTTTAATTTGTCTTTGCCTTGTTGTAAGATCCAGTGAACTTGTTGTCAGACTAGGGTTATGATCCATTGTGAGATCCTAGCTCAGTAGCGCCTCGTGTCCTACGGATTCGGGGTGTTACAGTGGCTAAGCATGAAAGGGCTTGTATTGAAAATCAACATGTGTTTCTTCCGTTCACATTTTATACGATTGGTTTTCTTGCGCCCGATACCGTCGAGATTCTCAAGAGGGTGCAACGAGTCTTACGTGGTAATGTTGTGTCACCTAAGTCTTCAGATGTTGTATTTAGGAGGATCGAATTTGCTATTTCAAAAGGATTGACGACACAACTTGTTGTCCGTCTAACTCTAACTCGGTGTAATTATTCTCTTAATTATTTTACGATATATATAATGAAAAATCATAGGAAAAATTAATTCCTTGATGATTGAGAATGGATAGAATCATAGAAATATGGAGCTCGTGGATAACGTGTTGTCTTGTCTCCACTAATTCACCGAGTGACTTAGGCCCCACAAATTGATGTACAGCTCAATATAACATCACTCATTCACCTTACAAATATTACAATACTTCGCGCGATATATTGAATAATTTACAATAATAACTTGACAATAAAATTGTTAAAATCAAACGTAACTAATTTAAAAAAATTTAGAAGCATACAAACTAATTATTTATGTAAAAATTAAATTATAAAATTTTGTAATGGAAATTAAGTAAAAAGTAAATAAAAGAAAATGTGGACTCATAGTAAAATTCTTTGTTTAAAGTGCTAACTTGACTGAAAGTATATTAAAGTCGTTCTTTGTTTAAAGTGTGAGCCCACTGCAATAGTATTTGCTTTGTGACAATAAATATTCTTTTTCTTTTCTTAATAAGTGTTATTTATATATTTTAGATTATTTTTCATTTATAAAAGTCTTTATTTTATTCTCGAATAATAATCAATGTGCACCCTTATCTCATATATAATATTTCAAAATGCCAAATAAATTAAAGACTATTAACTGTGGAGAAACATATACCAAAACATGTAAAATAATAAATATCAATATCAATATAGAGAACTCATATAATAAACTCAACTAAGAGAATTATAAATTTAAAATAATGATGATTGAAATGAAAGAATATGGGGATTAAGCATCAATTGAAGAAATTGAAGAAAAAAAGATAAATAAATGGAACACATAAGACATTCTAGTTAATACGTACCTAAAGCTATCTTCATATAATTATTAGACCTATCAAACTAAAGTTAATTAAAATTTTAAAAAATATATATATTTATTTTATAAATTGATATTATTAACCAAAAAGTATTTATTATATACATGTCTCGTTTATAATATTAGAAATTAAAACCTCAAAATTTTTTATTCATAATATTAGACATAACAAATTTTATTAATACTTTAAATTTTTATATATAAAATTTTCTCTACTTTTTTTAATTTATCATTTGTAGGGTAAAAGTTTTTACATAAAATTTTATCTACTTTTCATAAATAAAATTTTACCATCGTTTACATAATTTTTTTAACTTATACTACCTCTTCTAGTTAGTATCATCTACCTAACGAGCCAAACATTTGGTAGGACCCAAAACAAAGTAGTAATTATTGGACAGAGTAGTACATAGGTACCTGTGAACCCGCCACCGCCACTTAACCGGCGTGAACACCAGGAACGTCAGAAACCGAGTGGCCGACATCCCGGAGACGAGCACCATCACCAGCACCACCCAATGCCAAAGCGTGAGGGTCAAAAAGGGCTCACTTTTAACCCCTTTTACGGTCAAAGTAACCACCAGGGCTGCAACCAGGCCAAGGAGGAGCAACACCTCGGCAGCCAGCAAGACCTTAGCGTAGCATCCAGGTGGGTCAATATCGTCCTCTAAATCGTCCATTAAACGGTTGTAACGTTCGGCCTCCGGCTCTAAACGGCGGTTGAAGAGTCTCGAAGGACGCTTTCTGATCTTTACGAGAAGGGCGATAAACTCCGTTAAAGAGATGATCTTGATCGCTTGAGATCGTGTTAGTTTAGCTTTTTTCCGGTCGTCGGAATCGGGGTTGGGTATGTGTGAGCTGTTTCCTGCTTCGATCATGCAGTGGGAGGTATTATCTGCGGATTTTGAGAAATCCATGGGATTGGGAGCTTTGGATTATGGTAGTAACTGATAAAGCATGTGAATGATATGAGAGGTCCCAACGACCAATATATATAGACAGTGATATGAGTACGATATAATGTATACATTTTACTGGCTTTAATTTTAGATTAGTTTAATCTCACTGATGGAATTAACAAACGCACCGTGGATCCGAAAGATAGAATTAACAAACGCACCGCGGATTTAAAAATTGTGATTTATGGTTTTGAAAACCATAATCGTAACAGAACACTCACAATCACGGGTTCCAGAACTGTAACGATCACTGAGTTTGTCTTATTAATCCAGTACACGCCCGCGGATTCGGAATCCGAAACCGTGACGGTCACGAATTTCGAATCTGCGCCATGCATTTGGTAATTCTACATCGAGCTCTTTATGTTTAGGCAATTATCTCCCAGATTTTAGTTGTTATAATGATTTATTTTTCTTTTGAATGCTATATTTGAAACTTCTCAATAAGATTCGATGAAATTTGAAGTGTCTATATCAATGACAATGAAATATAGATAGACATGGCTTTTATGAAATATAGATGATAATAGCTTTAATTTTTATATTTAATATTAAAAATCTCTTTTAAAAAATTGGGGCATGTCCGGTCCGTAGCCAACTTATATGAAAATGGGCAAAATTTTAGGCTCGAATTCCAGACTCAGTTTCAGTCCGGTCTAAAAAAACGGACAGTTTTGTCTTATATCTAGCCCGAATCCGGATTTATCCAAATCTAAATATAGAGTACATAATATGTTTTTAACTCTTGGTCTTTAGTCAAATAATGGTCCCAATCTTGGTTGATCCTCTTGCGCCGAAGATGAACGGGGCTAAGCGATCTACCTCTACTTTACACCCCTTGCATCTTTTGACATTCCTAACCATCACATAAATAAATAAATAAACTCCATGAAAGGCATAAAAAAATCGTTGTCCTTTTTGCTCTTTCGCTTAATCTAAAACAAACATAGTGAATTCCTTTGTAAAACTCGTTTGCTGACCCTGCTTTACCTTAATTGTTATTTGAACAAGTAAAAGTTATGTCTTGGTCCGAGTGGAAAACTCATAGGTCACAATAAATAAATAAAAATTATATACTAATTGTCATTGAAAAACTATGGAACAAAAACACAAATAGCAAAAGTGGTATTTTTTTATTTAAAAAGAAAAGGTTTATGAATACAGAAATTGAAAACTAGGCCAATTTGAAAATAATGGGCCTTTTATTATCATTTAAAAAAAGGGATAATAGGTCATTTAGTGATTTCATTGTTAAACTAGGTCCCCTAAATCTTTTGAAATTAAAATTTATAACTGCCTATTTACAATAAAGGACCTTAAGTCATTTTTATCATATATAATAAAAAGCTCTTTGGGGCCAATTCTCCTAAAAACTAACTGAAGAGAAAACAGTTGTAAGCTCGTAATAATTCAGGTTTCGAGCAAACACACCCACATAGAATAATTATTGATCCAAACACTTGTCAACACGTAACTCAATCATAAAGCACGTTAAATGATATGATGGATATGAACTTGATACACTCTTACTCAAACTCAGCATTATCGAAGGAAATAAAGGATATCAGATACTGTGATCGTAGCAAAAGGCGAAGAATGATTAACTTTGTAGTGAAAAAGAAGGGCATCTATGAATTTCCAGCTATAAAAAGGATGTTCAATTATTTAAGTGGAGTGTGGACCCAACGAGGTCAATGGGTAGGGAATTCGCAAGTCACCATGGCGGCCGTCGGCAACAACACTACGAAATCAAGTCTATTGAGTAGCAAAAATAGATAAATAATTTTTTTTTATAAGATCAATGAATATTTTAAAGAACGAAATTTATTTAAACAAATTTTGTTTGAAGATAAACCAAATAATATTCATATTACATCGAATTATAAGTTAGTCGAACAACAAGTTGTGCCGTCAACCCTTTCTGAATAGCAAACCCGATCCTTCTAAACAAAATTTGTCAAAAAAATAACTTAAACTTCCGTGAGTTACAAGCTTCCGTGAAAATTTATCAAAAAAGGTTTTATTTTATATTTAAATAAAAAAATTTATAAAGTTATACTTATATATCATTTCATAAGCAACAATAAACTTGTTTTCTCCATGTATGTAGATTATGAAATAAAAATAACTTAAACTTCGGTGAGTTACAAGCTTTCATAAATTTGGGTTCTCGAGAACCCATTCTATAACTTATGCTTATTTTTTCACGAGCTCTAAACTAGTAAAATAAAACCTAAACTGATAGATTATAAAAATTATGATAAATTATGGAAAAAATTATTAGTATACGAATAGATTGTGGAAATCACCAAAAATTATTGGTATGACAATTTTAGTTAAAACAAAGGGCTTGGTTGGATAATCGGGTGCCTATAACACTTGATTTGTACTATAATTTTGTGATTGTGTTTGTATACTACACATTCAATGGACTAACATGAACTAAGATTCATACTACATTTAATCATGATACTGTCGTTTAACTTTAAAGTCTAATGCTGCAAATTTTCATTATAAAACAAGATACCAGGGTAAACTCCCTTAAACACATTATTACGAATACATAAACGGTAACACCTGAATTCTGAGAATTCGGAATGCTACTGGTTAGGACCTCACAATGGGTCCTGACCTTAGCTGAACAACAACTTAACTATAATCTTACAACAAGGCACAAAATAAAAAACCGATAAAACTAAAAAGATATTTTATTAATGCATGACTTAGAAAGGAGAAAGACATCAAGCAAAACCCAAATGAAACTCAAAGTAACGAAATGACAAAATATAGAAACCGCGGCTGACCACACTATCCAACTCCCTCAACGGCGGCTAACCTGCAAGGTCTACAACATCGGTTTTCACCGTTAACTAACAATCACTATATCAGTATATTTATGTAGCACACACACATCAATGATAATAAACACACATCATAAATCACACTCAATCCAATTCTTATCTTTCATTAAGCATCTCACTTTTATTAGTTAAACTTCATTTGTGGCACGAAGGTCTTATCGACCCTCGCCTCTGTCCCCGTAAACTAACCGGAATGGTCCAATGCATCTCTACCGTATACCTTATGGACTGGTCGCAGAAAACCTTCCATTCACCTGACAGTGCTGGACAGTGATGCCACGACCCGTTATCATACACTTGGGTCTACTTAATTTATATCGTCATTCTACTCAATTACCATTTAAACAATAAACACACACCACCACATAGCATACACTCATATAACATCATCAACTAAGCAAGTCTATAATGGTTCCATGTCTTCTCTCGAGCCCAACAATACTTTACAAACCTCAAAACTCCATATCAAGTTTGAGGGTTTGCTCGAACTTACACTTTACGTCCAAACTCAATTTCCAAAACTATTCCAAGTACCCTACTTTGGCCTATCGAAAGTACCTCTTACTAAAACCTAAAAATTCCGAGAAAATATTTATACACAATAGGTTATACCTACTCTAACCTAGAAAGATCGAAATCCTCAATTAACATTACATAAATTTTACACAAAATTCCAAAGATGCCTTCAAGCACACTTAATTTCCAAAACTAGATTCTGAGTCAACTTTGAAGACCTATAACACTAAATCCGACCGGTGGATCTTTCTCGAGTTTTAATACTATAAACTTCGTACATCCATCTAAAACATATTAAAAATTCAAACATATATCCCTAAGGCCCCGAAACATGCTTCTAAAGTTGGCATCATACCCATATTTTTCTGGAACATTTATGGGACATCGACAGGTTCTGAGTTCGATCCCTACTGACCACTTTTATTCTCCGATTATCTAGGATCATACCATCACAAGTTCGAGGCTTCTAACTATCAATTCCAAGATGATAAAATTCAGCAGTTCCCAACGGAACAACGAGAAGAGAAGTAAGGGAAAGAAGGTGACTAATCCCAATCCTACCGCCAGGATGAAGACGGCTCAGATGGTCCGACTTGGTTCTTCGTGCAGACAAAGGAACGAGATGGGGGTAAATCGCCGGCGGAAAAACTCTCTGCTACTGCACTCACGTGAAGGGAAGGGTGAGATTCATTCCGGAAGAACAGAGAGGCAAAGAAGTGGAAGAAAGAGAGGCAAGGTACGTGATACAGAGAGGAAGAGCAATGAAGGCTTACCTTAGCCTTGCCACTGCTGACTCGGAAGAGGAAGTCCGAATTTAGGTTCGTCTGGTTCCGAACCACTCGGCTACCCACTGATCGACCAAGCAACAGGAGCATCAACAAGGTAGGTTCTCATCTGATTCGGCCGGGAGGAAAGAAGGAGAAGACTCACCGGATTCACTACACCCGGAATCGGAGGAGAAGAACGCCGCTCACACGCTCCGAAGACTTTGTAGCAGAAGGAAGATCGGCAACTGCGTGAAGGGACGCGAATGAAGAAAACTTGAAGCTCCGCCCAGATACGTAGAGATGGAGACCCGGGGGAGAGTGTCTGAAACCAGCGTTGGGTACTGGATACCTACGCCCGGGAGGAAGGTTCGGTCTGGCTCTCCTGCTGGCTGCTACTCGACAGCGTAGGCTATGGAAGGAGATGGTTCTCTTCGTCCTTAGACCGAGGAAGGGAAAGCGGCCGGCAGTTACGTGGAGAAGAAGGCTGAAAGGAGAAGCTGCGAATGAAGCGACGAGGAGGTCCTTGCTGAGCGAGATCCCCGGTTAGTGGTTAAGGTAGCGTGGCTGTTTGATTGTGCGGAGAAGAAGAAGTAGTTAAGGAGGGATGAAAAAGATTCATGTGCAGATCCGATAGAGCGAGAAGGAGAAAAGAAAGAGATGGGTCGGTAGCTTATGGCCCATGAAGGAGCATGAAACCTATCCTGCGTTGGGCCCTGGAATGAAGAAGAGGAGGTAGACGGGCTTCATTAAAAGGGAGACCAGGCCTGCTTGCAAGAATGGGCCATGTTGCTCGTGGGCCACATGGAAAAGAAAGTAGGTGGGCTGAAATAGAAAGCATAGAAGATAATAACAGAAAGAATCTGTATATTTTACAACAATAACACAATACTTAGTAATATTTTCCATACTTCACCAACAACAACATAGTTTCCAAATTCTAGACAAAATTTCAAATTTGCCTCCACAAGAGCATTTTCCATACTTGAGTCATATTTTCATACTTTTTCTCAAAACAATTTTTCTACTCGAGTGCACAAGGCCATAACATCTAATTCAACCTTTAATTTTCTCCCAAAATCAAATGTGATGGACTATAATACACCAACTACGACGTATAAAAAATCCAACCGTAAAAGATAAGTCAAGTATACCTATAACTTGTCTATAAAACTGTTGCTAGAAGGTTGAGAAGGCAAAACTGGCAAGAAGGAAATGAAGTCCAGACCCGCTTCCACTGCTTCTGTTGAGTATAGGTTATTATCAAAACAGAAAAAATTGTTGTGCTGACTTCTTGGCGGTTACACAAGAGGACGATGCGGCTGCAGGAGGGTGTCTGCTACTTGAGGTTGGGTTCAAGAGGTTCAGCATTCAACTGCACTACACGTTCGATCACAAGGAAGAGAGTGTGAGCTGCTACACTGGTTCAAAGAAGGTGGGAGGGATGTTTGCTTACCCACTGGACTGGAAAGAGAGCGAAAAGATGGCCGTTGCTGACTTGTTGGCAGTTGCAAGAGGACGACGCGACTGCAGGAGGGCGGATAAGGGCCTGGCTCGTTGTTGCCGACGTTAGTTGCTCTTTGGAAAAGACGGGGTGCTGCTCATCGGTTTCACAAGCGAGAAAACGTAGTGATGTGTATTTGCGAGTGGAGGAGTGAAAGGAGTAGAGGTGAGGTTGTGGTTGCCTGAAGATGAAAGGAGACGACTAGCTGTGCGACCTCTTCTTCCGAGTGGCTAGGGTAAGAGTAGGCTGAAACTGTGCGTTTTGAGTGATGAGGAAAGGCCAGTATCCACGGTTTGTTTCTTGTGCTCTTTCTAATTGGAGTAATGTTATTCTCATTCAAATATTTTACTTACGGATCGAAGCCAGAACGTAATCTGGATCCGTCCCAAGTTAGGGAGGATGCAGATTTAGAATCCGTCCTAAACTGGACGGATGCATATTCAGAATCCGCTTCCGCCCCAGCTTGGGGCGGATTCTAAATCTGCATCCTTCCCAGCTTGGGCGGATGCAGATTGCCACTGCCGGTGCCGCCGCACTTCCCCGCTGCCATCGCTGCCGGTGTTCCCGCCTCCGTCGTCGCCCGTCTCCGGCGAACAACTTTTTCGTCTTTTTTCTTCTTCTTCTTATTCCGTATAATCGTATACACATGGCGGGTTCGGATTCTCCCCCTAGGACTGGAAGAACACTCAAAGAACGGTTTAAGGTACGTTTTATACGTTTTTATCTAATTTTTGTTGTTTATTTTTTAATTTTAGGCTCGAAAATCATTAGTTTAGGAAATTTTGGTTAGTTTAGGAAATTGGAATTGGATCTTTTATGAACATCAGTTTAGGACGATCGGGTTAGTTTAGGAAGAATTGAAATTGGATCTTATATGAACATTAGTTTAGGACGATTCAGTTAGTTTAGAAAGAATTGTAATTGGATCTCTACTCTAAATCATGTGTAAAATTAAGAGAAAACAACTTATGACTAAAATATATTTATTAAGGTAATATAAGCTTTTTATTATTTATTTTATTTTTTAATCATTATAACTATTTAAATTTACCTAATTATCTACTTAATGTTGTAAAGAATTTTGCATAACAATTTCTATTTAAAATCTTCACTAAAATCCACATTAATTAGATTTTATGACTTTTATTTGTTTTAAATTTAATTTAATTTTAAATTTAATTTATTTAAAATAATTTAAATTTTATTAAATAGTTCACAAATATACAAATCTATACATGGTATCCACTTTCCTTAAATTTTATTTTAGATTCAGAATTCGTCCCAAGCTGGGGCGGATGCAGATTCCGAATCCATCCCAAGTTAGAGCGAATTCTGAATCTGCATCTGCCCCAGCTTGGGACGGATACAGATTGTGTTTCCGTAGTACGGTTAGTGATTTTTGTCCGCTCAAATAGTAATTATGTATAATCGTGATTCTCTCACCGTAACAGTATCACCCCCAAGAAAATATTACACTTGTTATATCATTTGCGAATACAAAATATGTTACAATTTCTTAAGAAGGATTTTCACCTCAGGACCATCACAACAGCTGAACGTCCGAATTGTGCTTTCGTGTATCATGATTTTTGATTTTCTTTTATGCTCGTCCGACCCAGAGATAGAACCTGTTCCACGTACATAATTAGGACCCTTTATTAGAGTCGTTGTTAAACGGTTCTCATGCAACAATGATATTTTTTAGAACTAGAAATTTAACCGTTTTAGATATTCAGTTCGATTTCCGTACTTTTAAGAGATGGAACTGTTTGGAACCGAATTATATAAAAACTGAACCGTTTTATGTATACATTTCAGTTCTTGTATATTTAATCAGTGAAACCGTTGGAAACCGAATCACAAAAAAAACGTTTCGAACCATACGAGTTCTAATTAACAACTTTCATTTGCATATGAATTGTAGTAATTATCTTCAAATACTTTAATTTTGTTAAGTACGTAGATATTTTTAATTTTTACATGGTTTGTCTTAGTCTTCAATAATTCTCGAAAGCAAAAGAACGAACTATACCCACTTTCCTATAAGCGTAAATTTTGAAATTTGTAGCGTCTAAATCAAAGAAATTAACAACAAAAGGATTGTCGAGAAAGAAATTTCGGATTGAAAACAAATTTATTTATACAAGAAGTTGAAAACTGAAGAAGCCGATTTAATAAGGAACGAATGAATGATAGAGATGAAGATAAGAAAATATTATAGTCATTATGTGTACCAAAAAAGAGGATAAGACTAGAACCTTTTTAAACCTATTGTTTTTTTTTATATACATTATGTTAATTTACTTAAATGTACAAACAATTCTATCAATTTTTGTTTTGAGAAACCGAATCGAACTAAACCTTTTTATAACGGTTCGGTTTTTAAAAAAAACCAACAAATAATTAAGAGGAATCGGACCGAACCGTAAAAAAATAGGTTTGGTTCCAACAATTCCGTCAAGAATCAAAACCGATTAACAACCCTACATTCGATTATATTTGAGAGAGAGAGAAAAAAAACATAACGACGACATAAATAAACATAATTTATACTGAGAATGAAAAAAACTTTAGATTAATTTTAATTAACAATGATATAGAACTATAGAAGCAGGCTAGTTCATTTTTTTCCATTTTTTATTTTCAGCATTACAGCCAAACGAACCATTAAACTATTTAACAATCAATTATTTGCATGTCATTAGTACATTGATTATATGAATATAATTATCTACTACGAAGTAATAAATAAGTATGTACAAAAAATAGAAATTAAAAAAGGAAGTTGTTCGGCTAAGAAGCAATCTATAAAGTCACGTAAAAAAGGATTATAGATATTTAAATAAAACATATAAACTACTAGTTTATTTTTGAAAATAAATTTTCATATAAAGTCACGTAAAATTTTATCACGTGTCAATCTTATAATAGATCACATATTTAAAAATTTTGATTATCGAAAATCATTTTAATTTTTACTTGCACATTATTTAATTACAACATGCAGTATTCTTATAGTCTGCCGAATCTTTGATAAATTTATACAAAAATATTTTTAAAATTTTCTAAATTATATATTTTTTATTTTATATTTTACATTCATTATTTGTAATATTTAAGTTATTATTCCCAACTGTTTATTTATTGTAGACATGCAATTTTGATTATCTTTTAAAAAAATTTTATTTATACTATTTTTTGTAATTTCATTCTAAATTCTCGGTTTTTATATGGATTCCTTCCTTATTTCATATTACGAATTATTTAAAATTATATTTTTATTGATATCGAGACATTATTTACGATAATAAAAATAATGTTTCACTTTTAATAATTTCGAGTAAAATACGGATACTAAACTGGTTCTTAATATTTCCTGGAATAAGATTTAATTTATGTTTGTTAACATAAATAAGTACAAAAGTTATATTTAGAAATTGGGACAATGTAAAATATGAGGCACATACCTTTTCATAAAGTCGGTTGGACCGTAAGCCATGACCTTTAAGTTGTCCACCCAAGCTACTTGTTAAAGAAGCTACGTGTTGTTCGAAATCCTTGAGGTCTGGGTTATCTGAATCTTTAATGTATTCTGAGTTTTCATACTTCAAATGCATGACCATTTCTATTTTCTTGTTGTCAAGACCCGTCATTAGCATCTTTGAATGTTCCTTATAGATCTGAAATTCATTGTCAAACCTATCACAATGAAGCAAATCAATGAATTAAAACAACTTGAAGGTAGTTGTAGTTATACTTGCTAGTTATCCTTGATCATGATTCACAACAAGTTTAGTTGCATTATATGTTTAGATGATAAAATCGAGGCAAAATCGGATGAAAAGAAACTTATATTGTATGGATAAACAAAGTAAATCTATAAATTTAGGGTACATATTTTGTGTATTAAAATCCGGTTATTGAATTTCAAGTGCTAGATTTCGTATACATATTTTGAAACATTAGATTAATTCAAGTATAAAGATTTAGCTATTATCTTTTGGGTATTGAAATTCAAGTAAAATACAGGTATAAGGTTTTGATTATTATAATGAAGATATAATTATAATTTTATAAACATAAAAATTATTGTTCAACCTAAAAGTGAGTGTATGAGAAATACTTTCAATAAAGGATTGAAACCCTACCTACAACCTAAAAAGTCTATCTATGATCTACTTACTCGACTCACCTTAAAATTAGAATATAGTCTTAATAAAATGGTCATTGGGGCCAACCATAGGGATAAATAGAAGTTCAATATAAATAAAATTCTAGTATTAATATTAATCCCGATATATGGAAATTGTTCATTCTAGAAAGTCTTTTTTTGGTCTAGAGACCTTGTAAACATAAGGATATGGTTGAGATTGGTGATAATGCGTATGATTTGATTTTACTAAAAAAATAGAAAATATACACAAATATAAATATATAGACTTACATTTTATTTTTAAGCTCGTCGATCTTTTCCATTGTTACCTTTTCAGGAAGAATAAAATGAACTTGTCCAAGCTCACTCACTGAAGATGATTTTTCAATATTGTATTTCATCTCTTTGTTGAGTTCCATAATCTTTGTTAAGATACGAGATTTATGCATAGCTTTTGTCTCGGCCGAAAGATACGAAACCAAATACTTAAAGTAAACAATCATCCTTATATCTTCCCTTGTAACTTCCTTCTTCGCCACCTTGGTTTGTGATGAGTAAGTAATATCTTCATCCAATGTCCTAACATATCACAATATACAAATAGGAGAGTCCGAAATGAGTTGAGAACCAAAGTACTCAAACCTAAATGAGAACCTAATATAAATGATTCAATAATCCAAATGATCCGATCCAAAGTAAATTTGATTAACTATTTTTTATATTGAAGAACAGAAAACTAGATTAATTTCATCACGAAGAAAAATAAAGTATGTTTGATCCAATTTGATCAAAAACCAAAGTAACTTGACTAAATTTAAATATGTATGAATAAAATAATCGGAAACGGCCTAGAGTTGAAGTAAATCTACTAGCAACCTAAGCTTCAAAAAAATAAAAATCTCAATCCATATCACACAAATCCGAGTAAACCTGATTGATTGTGAAGCCCGATTTCAACTAGATCTGAAATTACCCGAATCAAATCAACCCAACCCGAGACCGACGTGCCGTCTGAATTTCAGATCTAGTTTATGTAACATACAAGTAGGTAGTTGGACTTACTTGGTTATTTTGAGTTCCAAATCCGTAATTTCCTCCAATGGAGTGGTAGATGGGATTGTGAACTCTAAAGAGTCGGCTTGATCAGGAGTAATGTCGAGATTTGTGATCTTCGTGCTAGCTAAAAGTGAATTAGGATACACTAGCTCTTCCCCGGTGTCGTACTTGAAGAACACTGATGTCAATATGTTCAGTTTGATAACCTTCATCTGGTAATTTCATAAATGTTAGTTAAATAAATGTAGAAAACAATTTGATTTGAGTATAAACACATTTTTAAACTCGTTTACTTATTAAACGATTGGAGTATAAACACATTTTTAAACTCGATTAAAACAAAAGGTCAACTCGTTTGAGCATACTAAAACTCGGTTCTAATAACATCCTTAATAATATATGAGTAATCTTGTTTTTGGAAGCCACGTTTCACAAGCTTATGAAAATTATAAAGCTTATCAAGAGAAAGAAAAAAAAGCATAAGCTACGAAATTATTTTCGTTTAAATAAGCGTTTGGGAGTTCATTATTACAAAAACTTATGTTACATATAGAAGCTTACACTTATTAATTCAAAAGCTACATTTAACAAGCTTATAGAAGCTTACTAGATGTATTAAAAATATAACCTAATAAAAATTACTTTTAAATAAAATAACAAATCTTTTTCGTATTTTTAAGCCTACATCAATTTTAATAAGTTTTTCCTTTCAAACACTCGTCAAACTCAATGTTCAATCCTACTTATTTTAACAACCCAATAAGTCTCATCCTCGCTACTTGCCTATAAGTTTCAGTTTCACATTCAACTCTGATAACCTAGTGGTTTCCAAATAGAGCCTAAATGAGTAAATCTTTAGAATTATTAATTTTTATGTAAGATCGACTCGAGTCGGAACAAAAAAAGCATTGCTCGTGCTCGTTCACGTACTAAACAAGCTGAAGATAAGCATATTTTAAGTCCAACATGCCTCAATTCTAAACTAATGGAACATGAATAAACCAAAATTCAACTCGTTCCGCTCGAATAACAAGTCTAGCTGTATATGTTGAGATGATAGACATGCACAAAAGCAATGAGAAAACTTACTTGAATATTGTCAATAACAACGCGATCACCAACATCGAAAGGATGCATAGCAAACGTGAAGATAAGCCCTTCAAACATTTTTTTGCTGGTTTCTCCAAAGATGAAGGTCGCAGTAACAAATGGCGCGAACAAGATTGCAAGTTGAGCAGTGTTCACGATTTTTGATAGAAGTAACCAGATTATGATAATAACCGTAACCAAAAATGTATTCAAGATCCTTTTGAGCTTGATGAACGCTCTATGGGAACTTCGTAAGGTTCGTTCTAATCCCGAACAATTTTTGTAAGCTACGACCTGAAAATACATAATCACGTAATTAACAAAAAAATGTTTCGATATGTCATGGACAATAGTATGCCCTACAATTAATCAACTAGTGATAAGAGTGACGGTTAGAAGCATAATACGTAATTTTGACGGATTATGCCCTAAGTCAATTGATACCCGAGTACCTATATTGAACCTTAATTCTAGGTTATTTTTACGGCTAAGTCGAAATCCGACACAGATTTTCGATGGATATTCGACTTATGCGAGTAATCATTCTCTGGATCAGTCAGATGCATCCGAATGGCCGGATATCCGATCCGTATTCAATCTAGTGATTTCAAAAAAACACCTTGTTAGAGTCCGTTGATCAATTGACGGATTATTTGGAATTCAAATCGGATATTTTTGCTTCCCAAATCATGTCTATTGTTACTAAGCGGTTGTAAAGGGGAGAAGATAACTAACAATAACTTACCGCCCAACTCAAGAATTGATCTCGGCTAATGACTTCATTATGCTGTTGGAGCATTGGATCTTCGGTAATAACTTCAATACTTTGTTGATGTTTTAGATCATCTTCGGTTTGTAGCTTTCCCTCCTCTTTCTCATCCTCATTTTTGAACAATCCAAACAAATACTTACGTTCTTCCACGTTCAATTCATATTTTTCCAAGTCCTTGGGCAATATATTCCTACCAAAAACACAAACTAATTAGCTAGCTATTACTACTTTCCCTTGACGAAAACTGAAAATGATAGCATGAGAACTCAATAACATTCAATATCTCGTGTAAAAATTCCTAAATTTCGAAAAATAACATAGTTGTTATGGCACGGCGAAGAATATACTAATGAGTCAGTTTGGACGCTATCTGGCGAAATTCAAATCACTTTTTCAGTAACTTATGTTAAATTGTTGTCACAATGCGTTCAAACTGGCTCATTAGTAAATACTTTGTTGCGTCAATGTTATCACCCTTACCAACGACCCTTTTCACGAATGACTTCAGAAAGCATCTGTTGAGCTTCGGCCATGAGCTTTTGGTCTCCCCGAGTGACGTCTCGTTTTCGAGGCAACCCGAACATCTTCATCTGCTTCAAGTAGACTTGGGCAAGTCGATGGAGCACCCATATCGGAACAGTCTCCTTGTTCATCAACAATACATCCATCCATATGTTCTTTCCCTTCATCCCCTTGTTACCTTCATTTGCCTTCTTGTAAACCAAAAGAAAGCAAAATTACATTTCATAACCCCTTGATTTCGATTATTATGTAATGACCACTTGAAAAACTATAAACTACTAATGATGTACCAAGCGAATGAGGTGTATCGGGTTATTTTCGGGTTAACATCGGGTTAACATCACTACATAATTATTGGTTGACATTTTTTAATTCGAGTATAAAATTTGATACAATTTGAATATTAGACATGATATTTTGGGTACAATTCGAGCATATGGGGTGAGATCTAGTTTATTTTTATAAATTAAAAAATAAGTATTTTCGCTCAACTCGACCGATACAAATAAACCCCTTCTTACCTTATTAATGTCGGGATTAGCACCCTCCTTGTGATTAGTGAGGAACTTCCACATACCTTCCTTGTAGATAATTTGTATGCCATGATAGTCAAGAATTGTTTGTTTGATTCTATCGTAGAGTTGCCTATAATGTAGGTCCGCCTTGAGTTTCAAGTACAAGACATTCTTTAGAGTCCAGAAGACGGAGCCAAGGACGAGGGCAATAAGAAGCCTCGTGGTCTGATAAGCCACCACACGCGACACATCTCCCTTGGAGTTGCGCACCTTTGGCCGGAACTAGAGGTACCACACCACCAACACCAACATTAGCCATAATGTCATGTCCACGCACCAATTTATCTCCTCGAGTATGTACACCACATATCTACATACAAATCCATGCAACAACGTTAACATTAATATTATGGATTCACGTTACAACCTTATACTAACTTTTGGATGGTTGGAGTAAATAAAATTGGATTATAATATTTTGACTAGGATGCTAATTTGTTACAAATCTGACCAACACCTAAAGTACTGATACGTGACCCGCTTTCACCTATTTTAATAATCTATATTTATAAATCACATATCAATGTTAAATTTTAGTTTTGTCAACACTGACAAATGAGTGTAGTTTGCTTTACTAATAAAAAAAAAATTCATTCAGTTTTTCGTTACATTTATTTCTAAAAATATATATATTTTAATTTATTCATAACATCATAATTTAGCTAGCTTATGCAACATAAATAAAAGAAGAAGGGTAGTCCTCAAGATTTGGACTTTTGCTCTTGTTATCCACTAAGTTCTAAAATTCCTCTTGGTATTCTTATGGTTCTATTTGTTTTCTCTTTATATCCATTCTTAATATATTACATTAAAATTCATTATAAATAATTTAAAAAACCAGAAATTTTTTTTTTTAATTAGTTATGATCTCATTAAATTTTAAACTAATAAATTTATAAAAGAAGTATTTTTTATATATTTTTTTAATTAAAAAATAAAATTAAAGTTAATTTTTATTTTTTGAAATAAAATAAAATAAATATTTTTTTATTTTCTTTTTAAAATAAAATTTGTAAATAAATTTTTATAAAAAATTTTAAAAAATTTCTAAGAGTCTAGAAATTAAAAAATATAGTAAATTTTTTTTTTTTTGTGAAGCTAATTTTCTATAATTTATTTTAATTCAAAAATAAAAATATTATTTTTATGTTTTATTTTATTTTTTTTAAAGTTTATAATATACTTTTCCATACTTTTAAATTTTTTAAAAAAACGTAATTTTATAAAATTTTCAAATTAAAATAAATAGTTAAAATTAAATTCATAAAAATTTACTATATTTTAAAATTTCTAGACTAATAAAAAAATTAATTTTATTTTATATATTTTATTTTAAATCGAAAATAAATTTTATTTTTAATTTAAAAATAGAAATTATCTTTAATTCAAAAAAATAAAAAGTTTTATATAAAAGCTATCTATTATAAATTTATTAGTTTTAAAATAAAAATGTCATAATTAGTTTTAAATTTATTTTTGTGATTTTTTATTATTTTATAATAAATTTTTAAAGTAATATATTAAGAATGAGTATAAAGAGAAAACAAGTAAAATCTTGAAGGGTACTAAGAGTAATTTTGAAACTTGGTGGATACTAAGAGAAAAAGTCCAAACCTTGAGGACAGCAAGATGAAAAAACCCAAAAAAGAATGAATCAAATCAAATCAAGTCAAGTCAAGCATATTAAAGGTAGGGAAAAACAGGTTTTAAGATAGGTAATTAAGAACGAGACGGTTCATTCGAAAAACACTATATTAGAAGTTAAAGTTAATGATAGTGAAGTTTATCAAACAGTTGAATTTAATATGTAATAGCCGGAAATTTTTAATAAATATATTGGTTATTTTTTTCTTGTATTTAATTTAATTGAAATTAATTTTTATTTAATCCGAGAACCGAATTGAATACCGAAGATATTAACTGAATGGACCCAAATCGATCGAATGACTCTTATCCTTCCAAGCTAAACCAGCCTATATTAATTAATAAGATAAACCGGCCCATCTCCTCTTCTTCTTCTACTCGGCCCAATAGCAAGTCTTGATCTTCACCAGGCCGGCCAAACTACTTCTTCATCACGCCGGAAATTTTTTAATAAATATAGTGCTTCTTCTTCCCTACAGCAACGCCGGTGTACTCCCTCTGCAAATCGACATCCGCCCTCTCCCCGCCTGAGCTCTCACCACGCCGGAAACCACCCACCTCGCACTTGTTCGTGCTTCTGCTCCTCTGCAAACTGTTCTCCCGTCCATGGCCGGCGTCACTTCTCTACCCCCTCTGCAGTCACTTCTGTTGGAATCAATTTTAAAAGAACTTGTGCCGGAAGCTTTTCCGGGCAATTTTCCGTGGGCTCTAGCCAATATCAACACCGGAAGACGGGAGCATTAGCTTCGCGGTTCCGAGTACTACAATTTGGTATACTCATACGTACAAGTTGATGTCCAAATGAATGAGAAATTAATGTCCAAAGATGAGTGTTTGAAATGCATCTAGGGATAATTAATTGTGGAGGAACTTGTCCCACATCGACAATGTGGAGACTAGTGAGACACCATATATATGGAAACAATCCTAATATGGTTAACTAAGTTGATGGAGAGGTGATCTAGTAGTGGCTAGAACACATGCGAGCGCATGCCGAGCTGAGCCGTGACTCGTGGCTCGTGGGCTCGTGGGAGTGGCGTCGGGCTAAGGGCCTTATGGACCTAATGCTGAGTTGGCCACCTATCATTCGGTTTTTTGGGCTGGCCCAAAGACTTTCCCTAATCTGGTTTGACTGAAAGTCAAATGCAGGCCCATTGGAAACCGGCCGAATCCAGTGGTTGATCCAATCCAAGAATTAGTCAAAATTAGTTGGCTATAACTTTCCATGTTTTAAACTTTATTTTATTCCTTTTGGAATGGATGGATGAGAGTGAATCTCAATCCAAAATGGATGGATGAGAGTGAATCTCTCAATCCATAACTCCTCCAAGACTCCTATAAAAGGAGAGCCTAGGGAGCTCATTTAACACATCAACACCAAGTAGAATCCTCTACTGCTCTCTTCTCCTCCTTAAAGTTCCGAATTTTCGAGTTTGAGAGTACTCCACCGAAGGTTCTCGTAGGCTTCAAGATCTGGTTACGCAGTCTAAAGCAAAGGGAAGTTGTATCCTGGGATTCTTGATCGATCAAAACTCTTCGTAATAGAGGCGATTTTAGAATTAAGGAAAGAGCGTCTCGCCTCTGCCACTCATTTCAACGTTTGATTCGTACGATTGGGTCAGTTCTAAACTTCCCCTGTTTTCTCAATTACTGAGGTCCTCCAAGACTCCTATAAAAGGAGAGCCTAGGGAGCTCATTCAACACACCAACACCAAGTAAAATCCTCTACTGCTCTCTCCTCCTCAAAGTTGCGAATTTTCGAGTCTGAGAGTACTCCACCGAAGGTTCCTGAAGGCTTCAAGATCTGGTTATGCATTCTGAAGCAAAGGGCTGTTGTATCCTGGGATTCTTGATCGATCAAAACCCATCGTAATAGGGGCGATTTTACAATTAAGGAAAGAGCGTCTCGCCTCTGCCACTCATTTCAACGTTTGATTCGTACGATTGGGTTAGTTCTAAACTTCTCCTGTTTTCTCAATTACGAAGGTCCTACAATCTTAATTCTAAAATTCGGTTTAGGAACCGAATCGTACTAATCATATTATTGAGCGTGCAGGTTATCGTTATAATATCTATGCAGGGACATTTTTAGTTTTTTTCTAACGTGTTTCTGCAAGGACGAACTTCGGACAAAATCCTTTTTTTTAATTCCGATTTATTTTTATAAAAAAATAATAATTCGGATTAAATTCGGTTTTTTTTTTATTTGAAATTTTATATCGGAAATTTAATTTCGTTATAAAATTTCCAAAGGTTTTATTTTAAAAAAAATAAAAAAAATTCGGTTTTTTTTCTGGAAAATTCAAAAGTTTTCCGACAACCTTTTCGGAAGTGCAACTTTCGAAATTCAGGGTTTTGCGGAACCCTGATATTTAAAGAAATATCATACTGGGTCTTTTACAAAGTTTTCCCCATTGAATTAAATTTTGTATAAATCCCTACTGATCAAGGGTTGCTTTGGTTTTTGGATCATATTATCGACTATGGGCGAAAATGATCACCCTGATGTCTTCGACAATATTGTCAACCCTGCTGCGCCCACACCCGGAATTGTTTTCGGGACTGGTATGCCAGTTGCACATCTGCCTGTTGGGACCACGCGTGGTACCGGTTCAGGAGATATGGGGAAAAGCCGTGAGGCTACTCCTTCGCCTCCTCATATGGAAATAGGGAGCAGGCCCGGTACTACTACCGTCCCCTCGCCTAATAGGCCGCTCATTCCTGGATCAATGCATGCTGCGTTGTTGCCAAACAAGTTTGAGGGTACGGACTTTAAAATCTGGCAACAAAAAATGTTGTTCTTCTTGACGACATCAAGAGTTGCCAAGTATTTAAAGGAAGATCCACCACATCTCCCACTCTGTAAGAGCCGTAATCTTTCGGACCGAGATTGGTATTTGACCGAGACGAACTTTGGGCGAGAGTAGCTTTGCCGCCCCTGCGGCCAATCCCGCCGCCCCTGCGGCTCACCGCACCCGCGGGCACTCCTACCGCCCCTGCGGATTACGGCGGCTGCAGCCGTTTTCCTTGACCTCTTGACTCGTGCTTTACCCTTAACCTTATTTCTTTCTTCTACTTGCTGAGCAAGGGTTTCATTCACTTTGTTCTCATCCCATTCCAGGCTTCCTACGTCCACCTTGCTTATCCTTCTTCCCTTGTGAGTTTGATCTTGTTTCCCTTGTGAGTTTGATCTTCTTTCCCTTGTGAGTTTTATCTTGTTTCCCTTGGAGTTTGACTTTGAAAGTGTACCTTGTGGTTGATGATGATGCTAGTGTTTGTTGTTGCTGAGCTTGAGGCAAGCTTGTGTTGTGTGTGACCTTTCCCTGCAGCCTTAGATTCCAAGTGTGGTAAGGATCTTCTTGCTTCTCTTCTTCCTTTCTTGTTCTTCCTTCCTAGCTTAGGATTAGATGCTTGCATAGATGTGTATTGATGGTTGTATGTGTATACTTATGTATGTGTACAAATCTGGAAGAGAGTAGACGTGATTGATCACGTGAAAGAGCCGAGGAGGAGATTGCAGAATCGTTTCTGCATTTTCACCGCCCCTGCGGCCAGGAGTCACCGCCCCCGCGGCGACAGTGCCCAGCGCCAGCGGCTGCCCGCGTCCCGTGTCACCGCCCCCGCGGCCACGTTCCGCCGCTCCCGCGGCCATCTGTTTTCGCCCCTGCGCCTTTGTGTTCCGCATGTGCGTTTTGATCCTGGCTCTACCTAAATCTAGGTAGATCCTTTCCTTTCTAGTATGAGAAACTTAGTACCATGCTAGGATTCGGATATTGATGATTACGGTATGGAATTTCCGGTTAGGGCTTTGAGGTTTACGAGTTGGAATTGATCCCTTATGGATCTCTTGGGTCTAGGTGTGACCCTTTGTGTGATAGGATTGTGATATATGTACGTGTGCCTTGTATAGGTTGTGCTGTCCTCCAGTTTGGAGTAGACGTTTTGAGAGTGGATCATATTTGAGTTACTTCTGAGATCGAGGTAAGTCCATAGGACTTACTTAGCTACTATCCTTATATTGGATGTATGCTTGAGTGGTGTTTGCTATATGCTTTATAGCATGATTAGGAATAGGATTACGAGTATGATTATGTTATGATGGTCACAGACCTATCTTTATTATACTGACCGCCCATCGTAGTGGCTGTGATAACCTTTCCCTTTCATCCCGCCGTGGAGTCTGGGAGGTTCTCTGTAGTCAGGCCAGTACTGGTATAAATGAAGGCCCTCACCATTCCCACAGGGTACACGGGAGGTGTGTTGATACTACCCCAGCTGGTTAGAGTACTCAGAGGCGGGGATCATATTCCTCGTGTCACCTATCTTCATATATATATACATATTTTATACGATTGATTGATTCACTTATTAAAGATAATAAACCGGGTGAATGTGTGATACCATGATGAGTTGTTATCGTTTATATGATGTGTGATTGTGCTCTTGCTTCTCTTATATATGTGTATAGTTAGCTAACGGTTTCATACCGTGTTGTAGTTCCTTCGCAGGTTAGGAGGACTGAGGAGTGATCCAGTAGGGTGATCTGCTGAGGGTTCCGTACACTGGGCATATTTGTGGGATTTTGGGGTTGTTATCGGTTGTACGGCTTTTGGTTTAACTTTTGTACTCAGCAGTACCATGTATACTATTTTGACATGTACATATTTATATCAGTTTCATGTTTTGTTTTAATCTGTTAGTGCCTTGTTGTAAGGTTCAGTGAAGTTGTTGTCAGGCTAGGGTCAGGATCCATTGTGAGATCCTAGCCCAGTAGCGCCTCGAGTCCTACGGATTCGGGGTGTTACACACTCGACAACACTTGTCCACGCATGCAGGCCACATATGATGTGTAGGTCCATGCAGATTTTATGTGTAAGGGATGGATCCTGAACTGTCTGAGTAATCCGTTGTAAAGAATATACTGCGAGATCACAACTTCCAAGAGACTCTGGTCTGCTCTGGAGCACAAATACAAGATAGATGATGAGGGTACAAAGAAGTTTTCCGTGGCGAAGTTATACGACTTCAAAATGGTAGATTCTAAACCTATCATGGAACAAGTTGAGGCGTGTCAGTTACTGATGCATGAGATCCTAGCTGAGGGGATGAAAATATGTGAGACGTTTCAGGTAGCGTCTATTATCGAAAAACTTCCACCATCATGGAACAATTTTAAGAGCTATCTGAAACATAAGAGGAAGGTTATGAAAGTCGATGACTTAATGGCAAGGCTATGGGTGGAATCTACCAACCGGAAGCCAATGACTGGGAATAGTCATGGAGCTGAAAAGGCAAACATGGTTGAGCATGGTAAAGGGAAGAAGCGTAAGTTTCAACCTCAAGGCTCAAAGAAGCAACCTGCTACAAAGTTCAGCGGGAAGTATCACAAATGTGGAAAAGTGGGGCACAAAGCTAACGCGTGTCGTAACAAGACTGATCTCCGCAAGACGAAGAATCAAGTCAATGTGCGTGAGAGTGACCCCACACAAAACGACTTCTGCGTTGTGGTGACAAAAGTGAAAATGGCAGGAGACAATCCGATGGAATAGTGGTACGACACAGGTGCTACCAAACATATCTGCGCTGACAGAGGATTGTTCTACCATTACCAGAAGAACACGCAGGAAGAACTGGTGTTCATGGGTAACGCTGCAACCTCCAAGGTTGAATTATGGACGGGTTTGTCTAAAGATGACATCGGAGAAGACTCTTACTCTAACAGATGTTCTTCATGTACCCGACATAAGAAAGAACCTCATTTCTGGTTCCATACTTTGTAAGAAAGGTTTCATGGTGAAACTAGTTTCTGATACACTTGTAGTGTCCAAAGATGGGACTTATGTAGGCAAGTCCTACCTGAAAAATGGTATATTCAAAATGTGTGTAATGATTGTCTCTCCAAAAGGTCAGTCAAATAATGTTGAACTGAATAAGAATGTTCCTTCAGTTTATATTGTTGTGTCTTTTAATGTTTGGCATGAAAGGTTAGGGCATGTAAATTACAAGTCAATTCAACGATTGATGAATTTGAACCTAATACCTAAATGCAAACTAAATAAGAATAAATGTGAAGTTTGCGTACATGCAAAACTCACAAAAATGCCTTCACCGCAAGTGGAGCGTACAACCGAACCTCTTGGTTTGATTCACACAGACTTATGTGACTTGAAGTTTGTACAAACAAGAGGCGGTAAAAAGTACTTCGTAACTTTCATAGATGATTGTACGAAATATTGTCATGTATACTTGCTACGAAGCAAGGATGAAACTTTGGATAAGTTCTGAGAGTACAAGTTGGAAGTAGAAAATCAACTTGAAAAAAGGATAAAAATTATCCGAAGTGATAAAGGAGGAGAGTATGATGAACCCTTTAATGTGTTCTGTAGAGAACATGGAATAATACATCAAACAACTGCTCCTTACTCGCCAGAATCCAATGGAGTTGCGGAACGAAATAACCGAACTCTAAAGGAAATGCTAAACGCAATGTTGCAGGAATCTGGGTTAGCCCAGTTCATGTGGGGGGAAGCTCTGCTTACCACCAATTACATCCTGAACAAAATACCTCACAAGGTTACAGGCAAAACGCCTTATGAACTTTGTCATGGT
The DNA here is from genome assembly GCA_002319775.1 of Fagopyrum tataricum. Taxonomy (NCBI): domain Eukaryota; kingdom Viridiplantae; phylum Streptophyta; class Magnoliopsida; order Caryophyllales; family Polygonaceae; genus Fagopyrum; species Fagopyrum tataricum. The sequence goes on along the minus strand of CM008283.1, from coordinate 18,023,607 downwards.
AGAGTACCATCGTACAAATACCTCAACGTGTGGGGGTGTCTTGCAAAAGTGGTAGTACCACCTCCGAAAAGGGTCACTATTGGACCTAAAACTATTGATTGTATATTTATCGTATGTGCACAAAACAGTAGCGCTTATCGATTTCTGGTACATAAATCGATAAATAGCGGATATCCATGCTAATACAATCATGGAATCACGGAAAGCTTCTTTCTTTAAAGACATCTTTCCATAAGGATAAAAATTATCCTAAACGTACTCGTGAAGAACGAGATGACGGAACGTCTGCACCCGATGGGGACATAGAGGATGAACCTCAGCAGAGCAAAAGAACTCGACATGAGGTTGAACCTCAAAGGAGCAAAAGAGCTCGAAAAGAGACAACTTTTGGCGATGAGTTCATAACGGCTTTTCTTATAGAGAAAGAACCAATAACTTATACAAAAGTTATGTCCACACCAGATGCACCTGCTTGGAAAGAAGAAATTAAAAGTGAGATCGACTTCATTATGCAAAATCATACATGGGAGTTAGTAGACTTACCGCAAGGGTGTAAAGCACTTGGAAGCAAATGGATTTTCAAAACTAAGTTGAAAACCGATGACTCCATTGACAAACACAAGGCTAGGCTTGTAGTACAAGGATTCCGGCATAAAGAAGGCCTGAATTTCTTTGACACATATTCTCCGGTAACGAGAATAACGTCAATAAGAATGTTGATTGTCATAGCAGCATTGAGAAACCTAGAGATACACCAAATGGATGTTAAAACTGCCTTTCTAAACGGAGATTTGGAAGAGGAAATTTACATGAAACAACCCGAGGGGTATGTTGTTCCTGGACAGGAACATAAGGTGTGTAGAATTGTCAAATCTTTATACGGACTTAAACAAGCACCAAAACAATGACATGAGAAATTTGATAGTGTAATGATGTCAAATGGATTCAGCATAAATGAATGCGATAAATGTATCTACTACAAAGACACATCCAATGGTTACATCATACAGTGTCTATATGTAGATGACATGTTGATAATGGGCAGCAACAAAGACATGATCCACAAAACTAAGAATATGCTTAGTGGGAAGTTTGACATGAAGGACTTAGGACGGGCAGATGTCATACTAGGGATGAAAATCACTAGACATGCTACAGGACTTATCCTATCTCAATCACATTATGCTGAGACGGTTCTTGCAAGATTCAAGAACTATTCTAGTGGGATTGCCAAGAGTCCCATAGACCCTAATATTCACCGGACTAAGAATTCAAGAGATGCAGTATCTCAATTGGAGTACGCAAGGGTGATTGGTAGTCTTATGTACTTGACCAACTGTACCAGACCTGATCTGGCACACGCGGTCAACGTACTTAGCCGCTACACGAGCAATCCAGGATATAAACACTGGAAAGGCATAACTCGAGTATTGAACTACTAACGTTATACTAAAGAGTTTGGGATGCATTATGGCACATATCTAGCTGTATTAGAAGGATATAGTGATACCAATTGGATTTCTGACTCAAGAAACTCCAAATCCACTAGTGTATATGTATTCACCCTAGGTGGAGCAGTGGTATCTTGGAAATCTTCCAAACAAACGCTCTTGGCTAGATCCAAGATGGAATTTGAGTTCATTGCTTTATATAAAGCAGATGAAGAAGCAGAGTGACTTCGGTATTTCTTGGAAGACATTCCTCTATGGAACAAACCTGTGTCGGCAGTATGTGTACACTGTGATAGTCAATCGGCTATAGCTCGGGCACAAAATTTTATGTATAATGGAAAATCTCGTCACATTAGACGGAGACATAAGACCATTAGACAACTGCTCTCGACTGGCGTGATTGTGATAGAGTATATCAAATCAGTTGATAACCTTGCGGATCCATTTACTAAGGGTTTGTCACGAGATCAAGTTGTAAAATCATCAAAAGGAATGGGATTACAGCCTATTACAAAAGATGATGCTTGATGGCCAACCCCACCTACATGATTGGAGATCCTCGATGATGCCAGTGCTGACTGATAAGGCATTGAGGTTAAGCTTTCAGCTTTTAATGATTCCATATCCTTGAAATAGAGGTGGGGTATGAAAGATACTCTTTATGGTATATCACCTTATGAGTGTGACATGGGGCCGTGTCTAGGAGAATTTTGGAAGGCTGACTTTCTCTAAGTTCACTCATGAAAAAACAGGGTTGCTCAAGGCCAAAATGAACACAGCAAAGAGAACATCGTTCTGTGGAGAAGATGTAACTGTGTGATAGTTATTGTCTAGGTTTACATCAAATTCCAGATGGTTCAAGACATCATGTTCACCATCTGGTCGAGTAAATCCGATAGCTACTCACTATGGGAGGTTCAAGGCTGAAACATGCTACCGACCCAGATACAGTGATTCTTCGATTGTACTCTCAAAAGTCTATTCCGTTTTTTATCAAAACAAAACATGTCTGAGATTTATTTCTATTCATGTGGGGGATTGTTGGAATCAATTTAAAAGAACTTGTGCCGGAAGCTTTTCCGGTGGTCTCCGGCCAATATCAACACCGGAAGACGGGAGCATTAGCTTTGCGGTTCCAAGTACTACAATTTGGTATACTCATACGTACAAATTGATGTCCAAATGAATGAGAAATTAATGCGCAAAGATGAGTGCTTGAAATGCATCTAGGGATAATTAATTGTGGAGGAACTTGTCCAACATCAACAATGTGGAGACTAAGACACCATATATATGGGAACAATCCTAATATGGTTAACTAAGTTGATGGAGAGGTGATCTAGCAGTGGCTAGAACACATGCGCGCGCATGCCGAGCTGATCCGTGGCTCGTGGGCTCATGGGAGTGGCATCGGGCTAAGGGCCTTATGGACCTGATGTTGGGTTGGCCACCTATCATTCGGTTTTTTGGGTCGGCCCAAAGACTTTCCCTAATCTGGTTTGGCTGAAAGTCAAACGCAGACCCATTGGAAACCGGCCCAATCCGGTGGCTGATCCAATCCAAGAATTAGTCAAAATTAGTTGCCTATAATTCTCCATTTTTTAAACTTTATTTTATTCCTTTTGGAATGGATGGATGAGAGTGAATCTCTCAATCCATAACTCCTCCAAGACTCCTATAAAAGGAGAGCTTATGGAGCTCATTCAACACACCAACTCCAAGTAGAATCCTCTACTGCTCTCTCCTCCTCCTCAAAGTTCCGAATTTCCGAGTCTGAGAGTACTCCACCGAAGGTTCTCATAGGCTTCAAGACCTGGTTACGCAGTCTGAAGCAAAGGGCAATTGTATCATGGGATTCTTGATCGATCAAAACCCTTCGTAATAGGGGCGATTTTAGAATTAAGGAAAAAGCGTCTCGCCTCTGCCACTCATTTCAACGTTTGATTCGTACGATTGGGTTAGTTCTAAACTTCCCCTATTTTCTCAATTATTGAGGTCCTACAACTTCTCCACACCCTTTCCGGAACCCAAGTCACTAGACCGATCTCCTTCACACTCCATGGCCGGCGTCGAGGTTTGAAGGTCTCATTCGATCAAGCCGGCGAGTGGCTCTCTTCCTCCCCGCCTGCATCGCGACCTCACAGAGCCCGGTCTTTTTCCTTCCTTCCTGAGACTAGTACGGTTGTCTCCTCCCTCCGGCGACTCTCCGGGCACTTCTCTGCCGCCTCCTCTACCTCCACTCCAAGCGTGCTCACTGACACCACCGTTTCGACTTCTTTCCCACGCAAAGACCGTCTCCTCTGTTTGCAGGCAGGTAAACGTGATGCTTCTTTCCCCACCAACGTATAATTGGATATGTTTCCATGTACAGGTATTGAACCCACGACCTTAGAGTCATGTTCATACGTATAAGTTTGCCATATGCCACCAGTGAGATTCGAACCATGAACCCTTGTCACCCTAAACTAATTCAAGTTGTGTTATGTCGTCAACAGGGTTCGAACCGAGAACCAACCGCTTTCCACCCAACGCCAATCGGTACCACTTGGCATGGAACCGTACCATTGACCCCATCTCCGGTTAGACTCGACCCGATCGTTTTCCATTGAAGTAACTTTCGTTAATTTAATATTTCTGATAAAATGTGACTATAGTATATATAATTAATTTAATTAATTAATTGGATGATAATTAAGTATTAAATTGGATAAGATTTTACTTAATTAATCAAAGTGCGTGATGAATTAGTTGAATAGTTGGCGGACAATAATAAGTTAAGTATAAAGGTTGACGTGAAATAGGATCACGGACTTAGCATGACCGGAATGTTAGAAGTTAGATCGAATCTTGGAAAATTGCTATGTTAGTATGGAATTGGAACGTTGGATCTAGGAAGATGTGAGAAGTGTTATGTTAGTGGAACCGGAATGATAACCATGAGATAGATAAGTGGATATACAAATATAGATGGAATGTGAGACGCCCGAGATAGCGGGACATTAGTGAAAGGATTATGCGGATGATCGGAGAACTTGAAACGGATGTATAGACCCCGAACATAAGAGTAGAATAATGTCAGGGTATCGATGCTAGATATCATACCCTGATTATTTTAGAATGATAAGTCGAATAGTACTAAGCGTTGAACTCGTTCTAAGGATGGATAAATGTGGAACGGGATAATCGGATCTCTGACTGGCAAGATCGCGAGACATTGAGACCAGTACGGATAAGGTGAGTTCGTAGGACTCACTTAGTTACTTTTTAATACCGAGTGTGCACTAGGGTAGTGTGTAATTATTGTGAAATAAAATGAATGAACTAGATCACCGTATTTATAATTTTAAGAGAGGCACAAGTGTATGATAACGTGCCGTAACCGTCGGTCCGGGCCGATGGTGCTGGAGGATTGCCCCGCGACCAGTCCAGTAGTGTATGTAAGAGCCCTAGTCTTTCGGACCGAGATTGGACCTTAGCCGAGATTGGCTTTGGCCGAGTTTGGCCTTTCCGCACCCGTGGGCATGTCTGCCGCCCTTGCGGGTTCCCGCCCCTGCGGTTTCCAGCGGCTGCAGCCGGTTTTGTTGACTCATTTGACCCGTGCTTTACCTTTGCCTTACTTCTTCCGTTTTACCTTGCTGGGCAAGGGTTTCATCACATTCCAATCCAGCCTTCACGTCCTCCTTGCTTCTCCTTCTCCTTCTTGATCTGGTGTTTTGTTTTCCCTTGAGTTAGTAAGAGAGTTATGGTGGTTGATGTTGATGTTGATGCTAGTGATTAATATACTGAGCTTGAGAGCTAGTGGAGGTGTTGTCTTGGAGCAGTTTCGTGCCTAGGCCACAGCTATGGTATGTCTTTCTTGCTTCTTCATTCTTTCTTCTTCCTTGTTCTTCTTTCCTTAGCTTAGGATTAGATGTTTGGACATAGGGTGATGTTGGAATGTGTATGTTGTTGCATGTGTGTGACTTTGGTTGAGAGAAGACGTGAATTGATCACGTGAAGAGTGAAAGAAGACTCGCGGGGCTACGTTCTGCACTGTCGCCGCCCCGCGCCTGGAAGCCGCCGCCCCTGCGGAAGCCGTGCCACAGCGCCTGCGCCGTGCCTGCGTTTGCCTGCAGCCTTGTGCCTGCGTTTGCCTGCAGCCTGTCACCGCGCCCGCCAGCTGAGTTCCGCCGCCCCTGGCGTTGCTTGCCCTCCGCACCTGCGTCCCTTGTGTCACGCAGGTGCGTCTTGTCCGGATCTACCTAAAGTTAGGTAGATCCTTTCCTTTCCTAGTATGAGCGGTAGTAGCATGTTAGGTAGCGGATGTTGATGAGTATGATATAGATATGCGACGGCTTTTGAGGTTTACGAGTTGGATATGATCCTTATGGATCCCTTTGGTCTAGGTGTGACTTTGTGTGATAGAAATTTGATATATATGTATGCCTTGTATATGCCGTGTTATCCTCCAGATTGGAGTGGACTAAGTTGAGGGTTGATCCAGTTGAGACGACTACGAGGTTTGAGGTAAGTTCATGGACTTACTTAGTTGTCATTACTTTATTAGGATGTGCATGAGTGGGTGTTTGTTATATGCTTTATAGCATGCGTTATGATGGTCACCGACCTATGGTATATTGCTTGCCCATTGTAGGGCCCGTGATAACTTGCCCTTTCATCCCGCCGGGAGTCTAAGAGGTTTTTTGTAGGCAGGTCAGACCTGGTAAACGGTTCGGACACTCTCCATTCTCTTAGGGTACACGGGGAGGTGTTGGCACCATTCTAGCTGGCTATTGGACCCAGAGGCGAGGATTATATATTCCTCGTGTCACATATGTTTATATGGATATATATATATATATATATATATATATACGATTGATTGTTGGACTTTATAAAGATAATGAACCAGGTAAATGTGTGATATCATGTTGACGTGTTTAGTATTATTTGATGTGTGTTTGTGCTTTGCATCTCTTATATATGTGTATGGTTAGCTAACGGTTTTTATACCGTGTTGTAGATACTTTGCAGGATAGGAGAGCTGCAGAGTGATCCAGAGTGGGTGATCCGCTGAGGGCTCCGTACACTGGGGCGTTATCGGGATATGGGTTCTTTTGTTGTATAGTGTGGTTTTATTTGTACTCAGCGGTACATTGTATTACCTTTTGGATATATATATATATATATATATATATATAATATATATATATATATATATATATATATATATATAGTTTCATGTTTTGTTTTAATCTATTTGTGTCTTGTTGTAAGATCAGTGAAATTGTTGTCACGCTAGGGTCAGGATCCATTGTGAGATCCTAACCCAGTAGCACCTCGAGTCCTACGGGTTTGGGGTGTTACAGTGTATACGGGGGAGATGCATCAAAACCAATCCTACTGGTAAACGGGGACGGGGCAAGAGTCGGGGAGACTCTTGTGTTACAAGAAAAAGTTGGAAAATAGAATGACTCGATTCACGTAATGAAAGATAATAAACCGAGACTTTGTGTGTTGCATGCTGATTGATTTACAGTACTTCCTTATGTGTGTGTGTTTTAGTGACCTTAGTATTAGAATTGTAGCTAACGGTTTTACCGTGTTGTTAGGTTTTTTGCAGAATAGATCTCTACCGAGAAATCGGGAGTGGAGTGGTCAACCAGGTTTCCGTACTAGGAGTTTGGGTGTTGGGTTGTTATACATTGTGTTTATGCATTTTATTACAATAGAGCTATTTAATTACCAGTTGGCTGATGTTCGAGTCAGAGTCCATCTGAGTTAAATACTTATTTATGAAAGGATTTGATTTAAAATATTTGTGTCTTGTTGCAAGATCCGACGTTATTGACGTCAACCTAAGGCCGGGACCCACTGTGAGATCCTAGCCCAGTGACGCTTCGAGTTTCTAGAATTCGGGGTGTTACATAATAGTCGATGGAACGAATTTTTTTAATGTTTTATAAATATGATAGATATTGGAGAGAATAGTTTTTTTTTAAATAATATATATATATATATATATATATATAAATTATTAAAAAAAACATTTTACTTAAATATGAATGTTTATAATATTATAATTTAATAAACTACGATAATTATCTTTAAAAATTCTCGTAACTTCTAAAATTAATAGATTAATACTTATGAAGTAGCGTAAGCTTTAATAAGCTAGTAAAATATTCATTTTGTAACTGTTTTTTTTTAATTAGTTTTACAAAATTGGTATGTTAAACCCATAATTCCTTGATGATTGGAAATTTGGAATGGAAAGAGATAAGCTATGGAGCTCGTGGATACGTGTTGTCTGTCTCCACTAATTCACCAAGTGACGATAAAATTATAAATATACAAATTAGTTATTTAGATATAAAAGTTTTTAAAAAAATTGTAATTTAAATATTTGCAAATAAGTAAAAAGTAAATAAAAGAAAATATGGACTCATAGTAAAATTCTTTGTTTAAAGTGCTAACTTGACTGAAAGTATGTTAAAGTCGTTCTTTGTTTAAAGTGTGAGCCCATTGAAATAGTATTTGCTTTGTGACAATAAATATTCTCTTTCTTTTCTTAATAAGTGTTATTTATTATTTTTGATTATTTGTCATCTATAAAATTCTTTATTTTATTCTTGAATAATATTCAATGGGCACCCATATCTCATATATAATATTTCAAAACGCCAAGTAAATATAAGCTAATTAACCGTGGAGAAACATATACCAAAACATGTAAAATAATAAAAATAAATATCAATATAGAGGACTCGGTATAGTAAACTCAATTAAGAAATCTAAAATAAAATAAATAAAATGATGATCGAAATGAAAGAATATAGTAATAAAACACCAATTGAAGAAATTGAAAAATAAATGGATAAAATGGAGCAAATAGTGCAAACAAGACATTATAAAGCTATCTTCATATAATTATTAGACTTAACAAATTAAAGTTAATAAAAAAAATTATTTTTCAAAAAAAATTATTTTTCTTTTACAAAATGCAACAATTTATTAACCAAATTTATAATATTAGAATTTAAAAGCTCAAATTTTTTATTCAGAAATAACAAAATATTATCGATTAGTACTTCAATTTTCATAAATAAAATTTTTACCTTTTCATTTATTATTTATATTTGTAAAATATTATGTCTTATATTTACATATAATTATCTTAATTTTACCATCATTTTTACATAAAACTGAAACTAATAAAACATCAATATATACTAAACTTATCATCCACCGAAGCAAACATTTGGCAGTACCAAACCAAAGTAGTAATTTTTGGACATATATTCTAAATCGTTGAGTAGATAGGTACCTGTGAATCCGCCACCGCCACTTAACGGCGTGAACACCAGGAACGTCAGAAACCGAACGGCCGTCATCCCAGAGACGAGCACCATCACCAGCACAACCAATGCCAAAGCGTGAGGTTAAAAAACGTGTCATCTTTAACCTCTCTTACGGTCACAGTAACCACCAGGGCTGCCACCAGGCCAAGGAGGAGCAACACCTCGGCAGCCAGCAAGACCTTAGCGTAGCATCCAGGTGGGTCAATATCGTCCTCTAAATCGTCCATTAGACGGTTGTAACGTTCGCCTCCGGCTCTAAACGGCGTTGAAGAGTCTCGAAGGACGCTTTCTGATCTTTACGAGAAGGGCGATAAACTCCGTTAAAGAGATGATCTTGATCCCTTGAGATCGTGTTAGTTTAGCTTTTTTCCGGTCGTCGGAATCGGGTTTGGCTATGTGTGAGGTGTTTCTGCTTCGATTATGCAGTGGGAGGTATTATCTGCGGATTTTGAGAAATCCATGGGATTGGAAGCTTTGGTTATGGTAGTAATTGAAAAAGCATGTGGATGATATGAGAGGTCCAACGATAAATATATATATAGACAATGATACGAGTCCAATGAATACGTTTTACTGGATTTAATTTTAGATTAGTTTTAATATCGTGATTTATAAATGACGGTGATGAAATTAACAATTTGTATAGTGCATCTAAAAACTATGACCATCCGTGATAGAACACTCACGGTCACGGGTTTAGAACCTTGACGACGTAGTTTACTTTAATCCAGACCATGTCTGCGAATTCGAAATCCGTGACCGTCACTCAAATTCGCCTTACGTTTGGTAATTCTATCACCGTATAATTAAAATCACTCTTTAATATTTAGGCAATTATCTCCAAGGTTTTAGTTGTTATACTGTTTTGTTTTTCTTTTGAATGCTATATCGGAAAATTCCTAATAAGAGTTGATGAAATTTTGTTTTTCCTTTGAATGCTTTATTTTTTTTTATATTTAAAATATAAAAAATCTCTTTTAAAAAATTGGGGGCTCGTCCAGTCCGAAGCCTAACTTATATGAAAAATTTTAGGCCTGGATTCACACTCGATCCAGTCCGATTCAGGAAAAAAAAAAAAAAAGAGGGGACAATTTTATCTTATGTCTAGTCCGAATCTGAATTTGTCCATGTCTAAATACATAAATACAGAGTACATAATATGTTTTTTTAGCTCTTGGTCTTTAGTCAAATAATGGTCCCAATCTTCGTCTAATGTCAAAAAAAAATTTAGTTTTTTAAAAGCTTTCAATTATTCAAGAAATAACCTTCTTTCACCTCGATATTTCTCCCAATGTTAACCCGCTAACATCATTGATTTGTTGCTTATATCCTAACTCACCCTTTTGTGTTGAGTCATGTTGAAGGTTCTGTCGTAATTACTTCCTCTTAATTGACTTTCGTCTTTATTGCCTTTGCTCTGATATCATTTTAATTTTATTTTTTATCCGTCTAAGACCTTACGATGTGGATGATACACGTAAAGTGACACACCATAAATCACCAGAGTTTCATCCTCAATCCAATTAATATTAGGAGCAGTAACTCAAACTTATATATTAGACCTATTAACATATAAAACATGTTATTCCCTTATATCTCAACTGATTATTTTAGGAAAGCATAAAGTGTAGAGGAAATAGTAATGTTAACAAGGAAAAGCCAAAGAGTACCAAGCGTGTGAAGTACTCTGTAAGATTTATGTTGATCTACCTACAAGAGTAGTTGACACTTGACACTTGAGAGGAGTGGACATGAATTGAAGATGAGTTACATCGAAGTAGAATGGAACTCATAGGCTACAATTATATTGAGGCTTGCTATTTCCACCCCAAAATTAGCAATGATTGGGTGTTTTTTGCTTTTTTGTTTTTTTTTCTACTTTTTGTAAAATTACAAATTTTAGCCACAGTTTTATATATTGCACACAATTATCCAAACTGACACACTTGTTTTAATTTATAGACTTTACGTGGTACTTGTTACCATAATCTACTAACTATATTATGAATAATAAATTTTATATGATCACATGCCCACCATGCTCCGTAATTAAGAAAATTAGAATGAGAGAGTTTTGACCGTTACCTGGACGTAATATCATTGGACCTCCGGTGTTCTTGTAGCTTCCGCTTTCTAGGGGTTGCTAATCCTCAACCAGGACTACCTTAGCCCAAGCACAGCACAGATCTGTTTCGTTTTCCTACCTCACCGTAGTCTCTCACTCAAATCTCTCTTTTATGAGGATGGAGGAAATGTAATCAACAAAATAGATTATTCAAAACATAGCTTTCAATAAGTAGCTTTCCCTGACTTAAAAACAAACTTTTATTGAATTTGAAAGAGGATTACAAGCACTCAAACACACTGGAAATTAAAGACTTGACTCACTTCAAACACTTCAAGCTAGAAAGATCCATCGAAGTGTTTTGATCTTAGAGAGAGGAGGAACCACTTCTCTAAAGCTCAAAATCGTTTCTCTTTCTCTTTCTAGTTTTTGGTGTGTTTCTCACTCTTAGACTCTATGGCTTTCGATGCCTTACAATGACTCACAAGGGGTCTTATTTATAGAGGCGGAGAGGCATTGGATGCCTTTGCTCTATTACCATTTTACCCCGACACACACTAGTGACTCTGACTCACTCACATGGCTAACAGTGCCAACGTTCAATAATTCAAAAAGAAAAAGAAAAAGCTGAAAGAAAGTGACAGACTCTGACACAACACTCACGAGATTCCTTCAGGCTTGTGATGATGATGTTTCTTGACTAATCCATGCAATTATTGATATTGTACATTCCTTCTTCTCCGATGTTGTTTTCGTAATCACTTTCGCAATCCTCATTAATGGCATCATAAATGTTCTTAGCATATTCTTCATCCCAACTTAAGAGGGTGTCGTAGAAAGTATCTTGACATTTTGAAGACATGAATGTTCCCAATCCTTTATGTAGTCTGAAATTGAATCTGAGGACTTGATGGCTTCTGAGAAATCTGGTCGTTTCAGGACCGTAGTGAAACCAATCTTGAATATAGTATATTCTTCTCTTTCATGTGTTGCTTAATATATTCATAGATGTAGAAAAACCCGGTTCCTCTGGCTTGGATATGATCTTTAATGGTAGGTTGAGTCACAAAGATTGGATCTTGAGAGAACTGATCTGTATGTGTTCTGAATATGATTAAGTAATGTGGTGCCCTTGATTTCCTCCTTCAACCTCCATAACTGCTGGGTGAATATAATAAAATAGGGGTCCAGGTCCTTTCATTTCTTGGCTCTGTTGAACACATAGTTTTGGAATTTTGTAAAATGCTTTCTAAGTGGACTCCACGGTGTTGGAAGGCTTCCGAATAGACCTTGACACATCCCATAATCCCAAGCATATAGAATGTCTTCTTCTCTAGTTGGGTTTGACGGTAAACTTAATCCCTTCATCCAGATCTATTGAATCCGTGTGCCATGGTACTCCATTCATGGTAAATATCGTAGTATGGACATTCAGTACTGCTCATCACATAAGTATACCAGCTAGGAAACTCTTTGTACTTCCAGTAGCCTCTCATCTTTTCTTGAATATCAAAAGGAAGGCAAAGCATGAACTTAACTATCTCCAGCTCCAGAATTCTCCGAGTCATTTTGTCGCAAGATAGGATCAAACCATTTCGAGATCTTTTTTCTGAAAATTTTTGCATAAGATTAACATAATAATAACTAAGAGGAGAAACCCATCTTAGATGATAATCAGTTTCTTCTATATTTTTCTTGTCTGCCTCCTCTATTGGCATCAAGAGGGCAGACTGTACCATTTCGTCCAACTCGTCTTTTCGTTCGTAGTCCATTGGGACTGTATAGTTTTCCAATTATCGTTTTTCTTTTCGACTTGGGAGATGCCATCGATTGCTTGGGAAGACTCATACGCAAGCTCTCGAGTTAGGCTATCTGCCAAAGAGTTTTTTGATCCCTGCACATGTTCAATGTCAAAGGAATATTGATTAAGTGTGATTGCAACCAACCCAACGCAGGAGCCTCCCTTGCGCTTTCATGTTACTCAGATTATTACGAACAAAACCTAATATTCCTTTGCAATCAGTTCTGATAGTGAAATGTTTTGGAGCAAGAAAAATTATAAATTTATCTATCCCTTTTAGGATAGCAAGTATTTCTTTCTCCATAGTGGTGTAATTGCATTCGGCTTTGTTGAAACTTCCACTACTATACCTGCAGAGCTTTATTATCTTTTTTAATTTTTAAGATAGCTCCCCAATGATAGTTACTTTGCATCAGTTTCAAGTACTAGATCATCATCCGCATTGGGTAAGGTTAAAACTAACTTCTTACAACGTTTTTTAAGATCTTGAACTATCTGAGTGTCCAGATTGGTCCAAGTCCAAATTTGTTCCTTTTTAAGCTTAACTTGTAGAGGTTTTCTAAGCTTAGCTAAATCCTTGATAAAGTCTGAAGCATATGTGAGACATCCTAGAAACCTCTCTAGTTGCTTTCTATCTTCTATTTTATCTGGAAATTTTTCTATTTTTTCTAGAACATGTTCTTGCAATACTATTTCTCCCTTTTATTTTAACCCAAGAAACTCTATTTCTTGTTCTGCGTAGATGCATTTCTTTTGTCCTAAGATGATGCCATGATTTATGCATTTGCGTTACAGCCTTAAGGTCATGCATATGTTGTTCTAGTGTTTTAGAGAAGATTAAGATATCATCTATATAAACCAGACAACAATGTTTTAGGTTTTCAAAAATCTTATCCATTCTCCTTTGAAATATCTGAGGTGCATTTTTTAGTCCAAATGGCATAACTAACCATTCATAATGTCCCTGAGGTGCACTAAATGTGTTAACGGAATACTATCTTTATCCATCTTAACTTGCCAATATCCACTTTTTGCAGTCCATTTTAGAGAACCAAGTGGCTCCTTGGATTCTATTAAATAAGACTGTTTTATTAGGGATATAATAGCCATCAAAGACAGTATTATCGTTCAACTTTTTATAGTTGATCACCATTCTAGCTTTACCTCTTTTTTCTTCAGCATGATTTCTAACCATAAATGCAGGACTAGAATGAGGACTCTTACTTTCTCTAATCAGATTTTTCTTAAGTAATTCATCTATTTGTTCCTTAAATTCTTGTTGGTCTTTATAGGTATAAACCATCTGCTTGACTCTAATGACCGTCTTTGGTTCTTTTAACTCTATTGTCGCAAATGATTTATCCTTGTCCCAAAATTTTAAAGGATTTTCAGAATATAACTCTTTGCATAATTCTTTCTGTTGTTCTAAGATTTGTTCTTTAAGAGTTACTTCATTTATAGCAAGTGCAAATTCTTTTTGAGTAGGAACAATATATTCCTCACCACGCTTACTGCGCGTAAACTCAATATTTTGATGAGTATAAGCTTCTTTCATCTTTTTTACCGGAGCTTTTTCCCATTAATAGTAAATATCATTCATCTAAACTTTGAGTGCATGGAGAATATAGTCTTTGGAAGTTATTTCCTATTATCATATCATGTGATGTTTGTTCAGTAGCCCAAATTATAGGAATTAAACATGGATAACCTCCTAGCATGATGGGTAAGTCTTGAATAACTTCAGAATGTGTCATGATGCTATTATCGGCTATCCTAACCTGAATTGGTTTAGATGCATTTTTCCACATGAATGCAGGAAATAAATTTTTCTTCCAAAGCAAACAGAACAACCACTATCAACAAATGCACATAAATCATAATTATTAAAACCTTCAATGCATATGGTGATAGGAATGTAAATGCTATTTGGATTAGTAATCCTTAAGCATTCTTCAATTTGCAAATTAAGCTCTTCATCATCTTCAAAGACAGGTTGACTAATTGTTTTTGTTTTATAACCTATTAGCCTTTTAGAGCTTGAAGCTTCTCCTTGGGTTTGGGGTATATTAATTTGACTACTAGTTCCTGGTCCTTCCAGATTTGGTCTATAGTTAGATCCAGTGCTTCCTAGATCTATACTATGTCTAGCAGGTTCCCTAATAGTTTTCCCCAAATTATTATCTTCTAATTTTCTATTTAGGGCTGCTAGTAAACTGGCAATTTCACCATCTACTTTAAAGGAAGGTTCTTCTCTAGACTCTCTATTTGGAACACTTACTTGATTTTGTGAAGGCAAGCTGAATGAATTCCGCCTATAACTCTGACTTCTTGATAGACTTCTATTTATTGGAGGTGGATGAGAATTCGTATGAATTTTTCCTTCTTCATCAATAGTTAAAATTCTTCCTTGGTTAGGAGTAGAAGGATTTTCGAAGGCATTGATCCATATTGTTTTTAAACTTATTTGGTCTGGTCTTACTTTGACTGGTACTACTTTTTGCCCTGGGCCAACTACTTCATATTTATCTGCCTCTACCATTCGAATTCTTTCAGGTGGGTTGGTAGTATTTTCTAATTTATAAATGACCTTCCATTTAAGTGTAGTATTTTCCAATTTATAAATGACCTTCCATTTAAGTTGTAAAGGACAAGTTCCTTTGTGCATACTAATTCCTTCAGTTAACAATTTTAGTGCTAAAATTTTATGAGCAAACTGATCTTCTAGACTTACGTAATAATTGGGTCTACACACCCAAGATACTGGTCCTTGACTTAGATTGCATATTACTCCACTAATAGTTTGATCACTAAATTTTTTGTGCCTAGTGTCACAAACAAAATTAATGCAATGCACATTCTTACCAAAGTCTTGTAATGGAGTAATGATGACCTGAATTGCACAAACATAAATGTACTTATATTTTTTGTCTTTGTTATGTTTTTGGATATTTTTTCAATTAATTAGGTTTATTTCAGTGGCTTGATTTTCATTATTTTTTACTACGATATCTCCAGCCATTTCTTCACATACGAACTTTGAGAATAATGGAAAGAACTGTTTTTAAAGAACTGTTCTTTATTAGCAATGATCGGAAATTCAGCTCCTGATCTATGCATTTTTTCCAGTTGTTCCTCGTCGATGGAAGTATCAGCTTCTTGCAATTGGGCTAGAGTAGTTGTCTCTCCTGAAGAAAACATTTCTTCCATTTTTCTTTGAGCTTCACTTTCATCTCCTTCCATCATTTCACATACTTCCTCATAATCTGAAGTTTTAGATTCCTCATCTTCTTCCACTACTTCTACAATTCCCTTATTATTATTTAAGGCTAGTTCAAGAGCTTCTTCTTCTGTTATTTCAATATAATCTAAGCTTTCTAGAGCTTCGGCTAGCTTGTTGTTTTTTCTATTTTTGCATTCATTAGCATAATGACCTATTTTTCCGCACGCCCAACATTTGCAACTCTTTTTTTTCTCAGGACAATAAGACGCTTTCCTAAAAAACCTTCTTTTCTTAACAAAGGGTTTTCTATAATATTTTTTCTGATATTTTTCACTTCTTTGTTTATAAAGCTTTTCTTTCTATAAAACTTCCTTCCATAACCGTTTTTCTGGTTATCTTTCTTGTTACATCCCCATTCTCCAGGCATATCCCAACAATTTAGAAATTGTCGTTTCATATGTTGAGTTCCCTTAACTTCTCGACATTTTTTCTCAACCCATTTTCTAATGAATCTTAATCTATTTCTTAGGGTGTCCCTTGAGTTATATTTTTCTATCCATTCTTGATACCCTTCACTAATTTCTTCATTTATGGGTTTAGGGAGTTTATCGAATAACATTTGAAGATTAATTGCATTTTCTCCCACCTTATAGTAATAATACTCGAATTCTGAAAGATAATTTTCTAGAAATCTCATATTACAAATTTCAAGAGTATTTAATTTTCTTTGCCATTCGATTAATTTTTTCTCTTTATCATCTCTGTCTCCAATAGATTCATATTCTAAGACTTTGCAGAATTGCCTAAACATGACATCTGGTGGTTCTACTGCTCTTAAGGTTTCTTTAGTTTCTTCATCGATTCCTTCATACCAATCTGCCACAATTCCATATAGACTATGCTCAATGTAATTTAGGAAATTTGCAGATCTCCATTCAGGGTTCATGTTTAAGACACTCATCATACTTTTCTTCCAAAAGTCTAGCACATCTTCTCGGTTTCTTACCCCATCTAGGCTAAGTTTATATCCAGTTTCACTTATGGGTTCAAGTAGGAGTTCTCTTTTATTAGGTCTATGGTTTGGCATAATCCTAACTCCAAACTTAGCTGTTTTTTCTAAAAATTCTCTGGGTCTTAGGCTAGTGTTTTGTTGACTCGTGGACCCTTGTTCATATTCTCTATAACAAGATCTAGTGGCCTTGTTAACTTCTTGTTATGGGATTATTTCTTCTTCTACTTCATTAACGTCTATAACTCTTTTTCCCATGTTTTTATCTAATTTTCTTTTAACTTCACTTAAGGGTATAGTCTCTAGGTCTTTTAGTTTAATTAAGCTCATTTGTTGATACATTTCTTCTTCATCAGTATAGTAACCAGATTCGTCACTACTAAAAGAACTCATCTCTTGGTCAGACATATCAAGCGTCTCCTTGATTTTCTGGCTCTTCTTCGACTTCTTCTTTTGTTTCTAGTTTTTTAGTTAAACTTGGAACTGAAAACTTCTTTTGTGGGTTTTCATTTTGAAATGGATACTTATAAGGAAAACCAACAGGTTTTTTGGTTTGAGGGTTTAGACTAGTTGTTGCTCCAAGGTGTCGGATCTCGTTTGTGATTAAAAGAACTATTTTTTGATTTTCTTCTTTTATGGCTAATAAGGTAGCGGATATTTCTTCCCGATATTTAGCAACACTTGATCGCAACTTAATTAAACCTACTTTTAGATCTGCAATATCGTCGACTATAGTATTTAAAACAGCTTCGTGATGACCTTGTTCAGTGTTTAAGTGTTTTGCATGTTGAGCAGTTTTATGTGGACAATTTTCGGAAACCTCCAGTTTTAATTAATTTTTTTGGATTTTTAATTAATTTTTTAAGTTTACTTAGCTACTTGGCTCTGATACCAAATGACAGGATCACACAGAAACACACAAAAAGTACAAAATACGGTTTAAAATACAAACAAGGATATAAATGCAACTTATTATAAACTAGGTATCTCTAATATAAATTTTAGAAAGTTGTGGGTAAAAAGAAAAAATAGAAAAAGTGGATTGGATGGGATTGATGGGATAAATAAGGGGGTATATATAATGGGTGATTATATTTATGAATATACTAAATGTCGTTGAAAAACTATGGAACAAAAACACAAATATCAAAAGTGGTATTTTTTATTTAAAAGAAAAAGTTTATAAATACAGACATTGAAAACTAGGCCAATTTGAAAAAATGGGCCTTTTATTATCATTAAAAAGAGGGATAATAGGTCATTTAGTGATTTCATTCTTGAACTAGGTCCCCTAAATCTTTTGAAATTAAAATTTATAACTGCCTATTTACAATAAAGGGCCTTAAGTCATTTTTATCATTTAAAAAAAATCCTCTTTGGAGCCAATTTCTTCTTAAAACTAATTGAAGAAAAAACAGTTCTAAGCTCATAATAATTGGATCTTTTACCTGAATAACAAAAAACAAAATATTAAAATAACACATCATTAAACATATTTATCAAAATAGCAAATTTTCTGACACATTTTATAGGATTAGTTATATGCATAGTTAAGAGATTTTTTTGTGTTTATAAAACATGAATTAAGGCTAAACCCAATTTATATTTTCATACACTTTTTTTTAATAGGCTAAACCCAATTTATATTTTCATACACGTTTTTGTTTTACTTCTTTTTTTTTTCTTTTTTCCTTTTTCTTTTTATGTTTTTCTTTTCCAACATAAACAATATTTTTTCTTCATTTTTATTTTAGTTTTTTAAAAAAATCAAAAATATGTTATTCCCAAAAAATCTAATTGCGATTGTATACGTTCCATGAGAGGTTCACGTTTTTTCTATTTATTATATAACTTTTTAAATACACAAGTTCTTAAGACTTTAAAAATAAAAACTATATGAACAATAATTTATTTTTTCTAATTTAAAATTTTAAAATTGTTTTTTTAAATTCTATAATAAATAAATAAATAAATAATTTATTTTGTCCAGGTTCACGTGATACCCTCCTACTCAAACTCAGCATTATCGAAGGAAATAAAGGATATCAGATATTGTGTGATCGTAGCAAAAGGCGAAGAATGATCAACTTTGTAGTGAAAATGAAGGGCATCTACGAATTTTCAGCTATAAAAGGATGTTCAATTATTTAGGTGGAGTGTGGACCCAACGAAGTCAATGGGTAGGGAATTCGCAAGTCAGCATGGCGGCTGTCAGCAACAACGTAAAGTCCAGGTCGCTTGATACCCTTTTTTTTTGTAATTTAATGGATATTTAGAAGAACGAAATTTATTTAAACTGATGTAATACCCAAAACAAAAGGCAACTAGGTGTAGTTACAACAATAACAGAATGGCCTGGACAAAATAAATCCAAGTTACCCAACACCCATAAGTAATAATGAAAAAGAATTAAGGGCCCGTTTGTTTTGAGCTCCGGAAACGGAAACGGAATGAAAACGTATCTAGTCCATACGTATACCCATGTTCATGAAGTTTTTGAAAATCATTCCTTGTGGTTTAAAGTAATTGTAGTAGAAATTGATTAGTTTTAACACCCTATAAGGTAACAAAATAGGGAAAAGTAAGTACATTTTGCATGAAACCACATGGAATGATTCCATGAACAAGACATCAATGTGGACTAGATTCATTTTCATTCCGTTTCCGATTTCGGAGTTCCAACCAAACGGGAGGTAAGAGTACTAGGTCGCTTGATACCTTTTTTTTTTTTGCAATCCAAAAATATAGGAGTGAAGAACAAAATAAATCCAAGTTTGCGGGAAATAATAACAGAAAGAATCTGTATATTTTACAACAATAACATAACACCCAAAAACAAAAGGCAACTAGGTGTAGTTATCCAACACCCATAAGTAATAATGAAAAAGAATTAAGAGTACTAGCCATACTAAAAGGATATTAATAAATCAATGCACTAAAACTGATGAAAAAGCTTCTTCCCTGAACAAGTAAAAGAAGAATTAGGGCAACAAAAAAAAGGGGCTTTTTTCATCTTGAACCCTAGTGGCAAATGTATGGATGTCCATTTTGGTAATACATTTCCACACAATCTGAGAGCAGCTGGGGGTTAAGGGAATAAATTTGAACAAAGAAAACTGAGGCTTGATTGGAGAGGAAAAAGAAAGATGTTAAAAATGGCACCTGCATAAAAGAATGACGGTTTCTTGAGTGACGGATGAAACAGTGTCTTTCTAATGGAAAATACAGAGCCTCCGTGCTGACTGACCTCTATGCATAATACATGTACAGGCTGTTTGCAGCAGCACAGGCAATCGCGTTCTCTGTTGGGTGCCACGCTAAGTGGAGTAATTTTGTTGCAATGTCGAATGAGTTTCCGTTTGCATCAGGGCTCTCGGTTCCTGTTGAACCCGAAAATATTTGGTTTTTTTAGGAAGGATGGTTTATAATGTGAAATGAGGAGAAAGAAATATAGAAACCTCGTCTGACAGCACGTGAGATCCTGGTTAGGGAACGGGAAGGCCCTGACGGGGTTTGTACTTGTTTCCTGAAAGCAACATATTATAATGCAATTATGTAGTAACCAGTTTTATAATTACACTATATGTAAGAAGTGTTGCATATATGACATTATGTTGAACCTCAAACATGTATTGAAAGGCATTTCAAGATTTTTTTTTTAAAAAAACTAGCACTAACATTACCTAACCCCAAGAGTAGTAATAATACACAAATTTGAGAAGTGCAAACACTTCATACCTCATTGGATTTTTACTGGCCTCTAATGTAGTTGCCTCGGTGCTGCCAGGAGCACAGCCAAACACACGGAAGAGATTGCTGGGGAAAAAAATAAAAAAAGAAAGTAACTTCAAGATAAGAAGGAAGACATAATTACTTGTAACGATGGTTTCAATATGTATTAAGGTAGCTTACCTGTAAGATCCTGTTGCAACTCGCGACCCATTACCGCTCAAACAGCACTCAAATTTGTCAAAGATTGAATCATTTTCATACAGATCACAAAGCTGTGAAAATTTTGAGAATAGTTAGTCGTTTGAAGTATCGACAGAAAGTGGTTTACATCACCCTGAATCTTAAAATTTCACCTTTGGTCTCAAGTGTTCGTGTACTTGAAAGGTTGCAACTGGGCCAGCATCCATGTTGATATCCCACAACTGAATCCATATAGAACATTTTACAATGAGAATGTGTCAAACCAATAAGTCAATGACAAAGGGATAAGATCCGTGTTTAATTTAATTTGATAACACAACTACCCGAAGCTTGAGAATTTATCCATGGAGCTTACAACATGAACGTCATACTAAAAATAATCCAAAAAAAAACCGTAACAAACAAGAAAGGAATTTCAGGTTGGATTGTGCAGTTGTAAAGCAATGAAATTGTGCAGTCAAGCAGAATTCTGCAGCACGGGGGATTCATGAGTGTGGGGATCAAAAGAAACAGGCCTCAGTCAACACATGAAGGCTTCATTATTTACCCATTCTGTTGATCAGAAGTAGTAAATCATGCTAAATTGCTACCAAGCACATCAATGAAATCAAACAAAACCTTACGGTATGTTCCATAAGGCAGGTAATACAGATTCCTTTCTCGAATGCCAGGTTCTTTCAAAAAGATTCCCTACAAACTGTTTCAAATTTGATCACTACAATAAGTCATCTTAAGACCGGGTATATGACAGTGGAAGTTATGACGTAACAGATTCTGAAACCAGCTCTGCTATCATACATAGAAAAAAAATCAGATCTATAGCCTAACAGCACAACTGAAGCTAAAATATACTAAACGTACGTGATAGATAAAACAAACAGACAGACCTTAAGAGTCATGTAATCACGGCTAAGAAAGTGCCTTCCATCTCTTGCAAATTTAATATCTGAAATAGAGGCAATGATCTCGGTAAAAAAGGACCTTGAACCTGGTGCCTCCTTTTCTTCAAACCTACATATTGTGGGTGTTTTAAACTTAGTAAAGTTCACTGTTTGACAATAATAGTCAACTCTGCAGAAGTTAACTGATGTTAACCTACCAAAAGCACGTCATGCTCTACATAAGACGACTAGTATAAGACAATGAACACAAACACATTTCTGTTTATTCCAGACAGTATTCAATAATCTGATAGATGAAAAAGAACGGATAGCAATCCGCTTACAATTTGGCATGGCTATCACATAAAGCTGATTGGCGTAAATCAATGAGGCGAATACATCCCTTTGAGCTACTGTACGCTAACGTGTTGCAATGTGTAGGGTGAAATTCAGCTGATGTTATCACCTCTGCATATAAATATAACTAAAGCCAATTATGGTTCGTATCATAATCAAAAGGCTAAACAGTACAGGGCTAGTACAAACTTCAAAAAACGCTACGGACATTGTTGGCATTTGGCAGTGCCTAAAATTATGCCAATGTTTCAATTTGCAGGTCATCCAAGGCAAAATGACTCCAAAGCCTTCTCAGAGAACCAGTTATTCTATTATTCAATTAATATGAAAAATGAAAGCATTTATATTCAGCCATACAAGAGCACCTTGAATCTTAATTGTATTCTTCACTTAAATAATTTTGTCCAAGATAACATATCGTGCAAGCAATCATAGCATCACCAGATGAATCCGATTCATCCACCGAACCAAAACCATATCCAAGTCTCAAACAAGTGTCTAAAATCTTCAACCAAGTACGTATGGGAGTTTTATGACCCATTTAATCCCATGTCCCAACCAAACAAAATTATTAGTAATGATTCCTGAACCAGTTAAGGGCAGTAAACATGCACCCTAGCAAGGGCATTCAAATCAAATGAACAATATATTTACCAGTTAGATCCTCCATGTTTTGCGGCTTCACATCAACAATATTGAAACTCTGATTGCTTATCTCCAAATTCCAAAGGTTAATTCTCAAATCATCAGCTGAAATGAATGTTTCTCCATCACTGCAAAAACGAGAAAACAAAATTTGATGATTTAACATGACTAAGAAAACTGAAGAACAAAATATTCATAATCAATAAAGTATGTCAATTACATACTACAATCACTGAATCACATATTAAAAACATGACCCGGTTTTTGAACACGAATCATGGCATGAAAACTTACACATCAATGTGACATGCTAATCCATAGAAAAGAATAGCCTAACAAGAATCAGACTGACATAATTTCATTTGGAGGTAAAAGGTTTGGCGTCTTATTAAATTATGTTTCATTCAACGATTTTGTTATACAGTGCCTTTAAAAATAGTAAAAGATAAAAAGAGGTAGAGAGAAATCAACTGAACAAGCGAATCTACAATATCAGATATAATTAAATAGGTAAAAATATACCATATCGTCAAAACTGTTTATTCAAGTAGTATGTCGGTGATTTTTAAGAAACAAAGCTTCACAAATAGTGTGCATCCTTATGAAACCTCATACTTCCTATACTTAAATAAAAATACATTAAAACTGAGGCCAACTTAACGGAAATTTTTTTTCTAGAATATATGTAGCAAGTGTCTCACAACAAGAAGCATTTACTTATTACAACTGAACAATATACGAATCCTTTGCATTTAAGACCTCGGTGAAATAACGTTTGCCTATTAGAAATTTTTCTGTGACATTCAAACAGAGAAGTGCTTCAGAATCAGGCAGGCCATCTAAAGAAAAGGTGATACACAAATTGGAAAAGTATCTTAGAAACACCTTCAATGTAAGAAAACAAAATCTGAAATTCACCTGTTATTTGAAATAGAGTTAATATGATAATCATGAGCATGAGCATACACTCTTCGGCATCTTGCAACAAGGCTAGCTTCTTGGCTAGTGACCTAGAAAATTACACCAGGAAGAAGTTACTATGTTTTATTCATGACCGAAACCCGTGAAGTTAAACCCATTAAAGCTACTCAAGAAAAGAAATTTGCATTAGGGCAGACCATCAGCTAGCATTTTGATGAATTTGCTTCAGTGAAAAGTAAAATATTCAGTATAGTTGCATAGTATATCAAGCAAAATACTCATGTATAATTGCACCAAGAAGAAGTAAAATACTCGTGTATATCTGAATCAATCAATAACAAAGTTAAGGTACAACTACCACAGGTAAATGCAACGATGAAATCCCTCCTGCTGACAATGAAATGTCATTGGTCAAAGAACTGCATGATTTTTCTGCATGTCCACCATTTGCATGATATGATGATTTGGAACTACTTGAACTGACAACAGAACCATTTCCTGCAAATTTTGATGGGTCCACATTCATTTCGGTGATCTTCTTTAACTTCTTTTCTTGTACCTGTTAATTGCTCGCAAAGAAGATATGTCATAAACAATCAGCAATAGCATAAGAGAATCTGCTCTACAGTTGAAGTAAGAAATCTATCAGATTTACCGGCAAAACAAATGAAAAAAAAAAAGTGCAATAAATCTCCTAAGTTTTGTCAAACAAAAATTATTACTTAAAAGAGGGAGTATCACTTCTAAAATAGAACTGTTAAAAGCATGTAGATATCACTCCTCTCCGAACATTACTTTATGTAACAGAGATTTAAAGTTGGTCATCCACATATAAATAACAAATTGGTACTAGTAACTCGACAAAATATTAACAACCAACCTTAACATATCGTTTTACTGCACACTGAAGGGGGCAGATAACAAGTTCATTACCAAATTAACGCGCAACAAATAAGAAGTTAAACTATATCAGGAAAGAAAAAAAAAACTAAGCAAAAAATAATGTGGTATTTGAGCATAGATGACTGGTATGGCACCCCCACCCTTCATCACTTGTTCTAGTGGATTGCAGTACCTAACCTAAGGATTGGAGTATTCTCAAAGATAATACAGCTAAAAAGTTGTCATTCCTTAATACACAAAGTGCTACACTCACATAAAGAGTTTAATCTCTTAACTCTCATCTTCTTGTGCACCTAGCTTCAGTCTCTGTCCTATGGAAACAAAACAAAGAATTCCATAAAGGATGACAAAATATACCATGGTATTGCTAGGACCCCTCAGCTACAACACAGCTAAAAGTGCTGCCTAAGCACGGCAGAACAAGAACCTTGCCTCCTTATCCCACTAGAGCTGCCTTCTTCTGATCGCTAAATAAAATTAGGTGAAGAATGAAACAAGAAAAGAAGATGATCCTGATCCTCTCTTCTGTTTCACTCTTTGGTGCATTGCACAATTTTCCGCCTAATATTTTATTGAAATCTACATCTTTTGTGCATTTTCATCAGCTGTAGAATGCACATTATACATACTGGAAAAGAATTCAATTCATGTTCTACCAGAGAGTAGCTGCAGCCTTCAGACATTCACCTTTTTCTACTACCTCTCTCATAGGAGACTATAGCCCCTAGTTTTCTTGCCCTCTGACATTTTATTGACTGCACAATTTAATCAGTGAACCCAAATTTTATGTACATGACATTTGCTGCTGTATTTTTATAAAAGTTTCAGAACTTACTCAGATTTTTTCAGAATTTAAACCGACCAGAGAAGCAAACTTCAATTCTGGTGTCAAGGAATTTCATTGTGCATGCAAGAGAAAACATACTGAATCATGAAAGACTGAAGCTGCATTCTAGCTTAACCAAATCCTCATTGGACATATGGATTATGGAAACAAACCGTGTTAATTAAGTCAAGAAAGAAGCATAATATAAAAATATATATATTAACAAAAAAAAAAACGGCAGTTTTCTCTTCCCTTTGCTGCTTCTTTCTACAGAGACAAAAAATGGAAAGGGCTAGAAAGGAGCCTCTATCGTAAGATCAGAGTGAAAACTGGTAACTGCTCTTTTATAGGAGAAATGAGTTAAAAAGTCTAATTATTTCAAAGAGTCCTCATAGGTTGACACAGACCCCTTCCAACATGCTGACATTTTACGCTGCTCGTGACATGAATAACTCGTTTAGTAGTAAATAAGCTTGTAACTAGTGTGTGAGTACATTGTCCATACTCCATACCTTCAGCACTGGCTGATCAATGCAAAAATAAACACTCATAATACTACTCTAACACTGAGATTATCTTAGAAAATCATACCCGAGCACAAAACAAACGAAACTATAACAAATCAATAATCATTGCAGGAGTGTGAGACCAGTTTAACGACAAAATCGAACGGATAGATTTTCGATGCAAAAAGACTCACCTTCCAAAATTTTATCGTTTTATCATTAGTAGATAAAAGAAACAATGCACTATTAGCTGTTTGGCACCATTTGATCTTGTTGATTTTCTCTTCTATTTCCAAACTCTTGAGATAATCAAACTGATTCAAAGGAAAAATAAAATCATCATAAAAAATACAATCAGGTAGAAGAAAAACAATTCAGAAAGAACATGTAAGAACTATGATTACCTCAGGTTCGTGGCTCTGAAACTCGGTTTTATAACGAAACTCTGGATGCCTAATGATTGAGTAGTCCATCCTCTCAAGTTCCCTTCTATTATAGCCATGCTGCACAATATCATGAAAATATTTTTATTTTTTTTGTATTAGTGGTCCACTTATCTGCAACTAAAAAGTCAGAGTTTACATAGCCTACATCTTTTGTGTCGGTCCTCTCAAATAAAACAACTCTTCCACCTCGATCACCAGTAGCTAGATGGTCACCACTTTTATCAAACTCGATGGCTGAAATTATATCCACTGAAGAAAGGAATTCAAGACCAGTTAACAATGGCCAACAGGGAAGGGAGTACATACATGAGATTCATCATATACACAATCTGATGGAAAGGCAGTCTATATGCAGCTCAGGCTTTTCTACAAGCAACTCATCTTCACAAAGCAATACAACCAAGTAAGATGAAAATATCCACTTAGGGAAGCTAACTTGCAAGGCATGCACACATTAAACTCTTGTTAAAATACAGTCTAATTTTAAGGACTTTAGGTCTTGCCATGCCTGCTCGAACAGAAGGGGATAAATACATATCAAACTGATTGGATAAGTCTTGACCATTTCATCCATCAAAGTGATCTATTACACTTATGACTCGCAAAGATAACATCAGGATGCACAAAAACAAGACTTAAGACTAAAGATGGCCTTCTATCATCCATAAGGATGTCCACAATGCAAATTATAAGGCACGTCAGATGAGCATTTGATAGAAGTGGACTTTCACTAGCTGCATCAAGACACAAGAGCAAGTGTGCCAGGTATTTTAAACAAGATTACCTCTTACCAATTGTCCAATTGAGCTCACTGACAAACACGGCACAATTTCCAGTATCAATCTGGATATGTACTTTCAAATAACCAATTCATAAAGCCCCGTCAGATGATTAAAATCCCACAGCTTATTTCCCCATTCTATATATTGTCAAAGGGTAAGTAACAAACTAACTCATTAGCCATAACTATAACTAGGAGATCTAATGGCTTCAAAATAAACATACCAAATACAAGTAAGCTATATTGTTAATGGCAACTGATGTGGACATCTTGGAGCGTCTAAAAGCTCATAAGTACGAACTTATGACAAAGAGAAGACGACGATAAATAAACTTCTTCAATTGTTTAACAACTTACTCACAGGATCAAAACATGTCAGCGTCTATCGATCTCATTTACATAGTTGATAGCTAATTCAAACAGCATCGGAAGACAAATTTCAACAGAAATTGGAATCAATTTAATACTCGCTTATCAGATCAAGTTGTACAAAGAAAAGAAATAACAAATTGACGAGTTTAATTAGAAGGAAAAAAAACAGTGGAAACGCCATGGATCTCGAGAGTAGTTATCCTCACCTTCCTGAACTTCCTCTCCCGCCACGCGCTCTCCAAATACCTGAGAGAATTTCCACTCCAACGGTGGTGAAGCAGTCGATGCCCCCGCCGCTTCTCCACTTCCTCCGCCATCGCCACCATTCATCGTATTTCTCTTCTGTGTGTCTTACACTGTGTCGCTAGATGCAGAACAAATCAAGCGGTCAAAATCAAGGCAAACTGAGGTCACTTCATTGATAAAGGGAAGATTGATTGCAGTTCTCTAGAGGATCAAATCAAAATGAAAGGAGATTTCTATGAAAATGTCAGATTTTGATTCCAATTTCCGAACATCAGATGTCGATTAGCGTTTTCTCGATCTCTCTCCCCTCCCCTCTATGTTCTCTCTTTTTTATTTATTTTTTTCTTTTTTTTCTTTCTCGTTATTTTCTATCTCATGATCTTTCCTCTCTGGGGACATAAATGGAATTCTGGATTGAAATGGAAATTTTGGTCAGGAAACCAAATGCTCTTCGAGTTCGAGAGTTTTGAGTCATTTGTATTTCGGGCTTGGGCCGCTTGGGCTTGTGTTCGTTTAGTATCTTTTCAAGGTTTGAAGTTTTTTTTTTTTCCTACTATTTTTTTAATAAAAGATGAAAAAAAATAATAAAATAAAAGGAGATCCGGTACCCTCTGCGCATACGAGTCCTAAGTATGTGCATGATAAAGTGAATTATTGCTTGTTGTTGTAAGACTTTATTGATACATATTATAATTATGTGTGAATTTTTATAATTTTTTTCGAAAAGTAGATATTTATAAATATATATTAGTAGATATTTCTAATATACTGACACGTAGTATTGTTCCCTATTTTTTTAATCAAAAATGGTTTTATATCCTAACTATT
Organism: Fagopyrum tataricum; assembly: GCA_002319775.1. Taxonomy (NCBI): domain Eukaryota; kingdom Viridiplantae; phylum Streptophyta; class Magnoliopsida; order Caryophyllales; family Polygonaceae; genus Fagopyrum; species Fagopyrum tataricum. The sequence goes on along the minus strand of CM008283.1, from coordinate 17,995,076 downwards.
TCTATGATCTTTATATCTAATTAAGTATTACGTATAGATAGAGATTATAATTATGCATTGGTTGATATCAAGCCAAAAATTTGTAATTCCCTTCTATTTTCGGAAATTTGTGTCGGTAGACACAATTGTATGTTTAATTTTTTTATTTTATCAAATTCCCTTTAATGAAATTATTTTCTAAATACATTTATCGTTTTTAAAAAAATTTAACTAGTGACATTTTTGTAAGGAACGCTTTTGGAATTTTTGGTTTATAAGATTAGTCAAGAATGGTGTTATTCGGTCGGATAAAACGGGACTCAAATAGAGTGGGAACGGGACTTCTAGGCGGAGAGGGAATGGGACTCCTGGACGGAGTGGGAGCATGATCCACAGACCCTAAAAGGGGTCACTCACGCATCTATATCCAAATACCGCAAACAAATCGAAAAATCGAGAAGAGAAACCGGAAAAAAAAGACAAGAGAAAAACCGGAAAGGAAATCGCTCATTAACTTGATTAGATTTGCATTTTTAGCGCTTTTTTTGTTTTTAGATCTATGTCTTTTTTATGTTTTTTGAGTTGGAATTTGTTAGATTAAAATGTAGATGGAATGAATCATTTTGTTTATTAAGATTTGGAATTGGATATTTGCAAGTTTTAGCGGTTTTAAGCATTTTCAAAGCTTCCAGTTTGAGAAACAATTGAGGTTCTTTTTTACCCTTGTCCCCGTTAACCATTAGGACTAGTTTTGATGCATGTTCCTAGTATACACTATTGGACTGATCGCGGAGAGATCTTCTGGCACCCTCGGCCCGGACAGAAAGCTACGACACGTTATAATGCACTTGAGCCTCTTTTTAGAAATGTAAAAGTAGTGATCTAGTTCGTTCATTTTATTTCACAATCATTACACACTACCTTAGTAATCATAACACATACTACCCTAGTGCACACTCAGTATTATAAATGAAGTAAGTGGGTCCTATGAACTCACCTTATTCGTACTGGTCTCAACATTTCTCGCGATCTTGCTAGTCAGAGATCTGATTTTCATGATCAATATACATTAACCCTTATAACTATATCAACCCTTAACATTGTTCGGCTTATCATTCTAATCAATCAAGGTATGATATCTAGCATTGATACCCTAACGTTTTCTACACCCTAGGTTTACGGACCTAGATCGACGTCCATTCCAAGTTCTCATTTATCAACACATTCGTTTCCTTAAAATCCCACTATCTCATAAGTCCATATTTAGTCTTACGTTATCAATCCGCTTAACTGCTCATAGTTCTCATTCTGATTCCACTAACATAACATTTTCCAAATTCTTCTAATTCCAACATTTCCGGTCCTTCCAAACTAGTTCAACAATTATCATCCAATCTCAACATTTCGCTACTTAAGCTTACTACCAAACACTAAATTAATCCCCTACATTATAAAAATTAATTAAATAAATACTTATATACTTATTTATTAACAGGAAATTAATTCAACAAAAATAAAATGGGTTCGGGTTTAACCGGAATCGGATCTAGTTGCAAGGCTTAACGCCGTCGGGTGACACCAGGTGGCGTGAAATGACACCGGCTGGTCTCGACAAGTTGCACCATGTCACGTGTTCGAGTCCTCTCGGTTGTGCTCGGCATCTCTATGAGGGGAGTGTGGATAAGGTTTGGCCGAAAATTAGGATAGTAGGGAGTTATGAAGAGGTGAGTTATAGAGAGGAGGAGTTATGGCGTTCAGGAGTTAGGACGAGGTGAGTTATGTCAAGGGGGAGTTAGGACGAGATGAGTTATAGTTCACTTTAAAAGTTTCCGGAATTCGATTCGGTTCTTGAAAATAAAATAAAAGTAAATTAAAAATAATTATTAAAATTTTCGGTTATTACAAACATGCTACTTATATTATATAAATTTATTTCATTTATATTTTAATATATTATTATTTAATATTGTTAATTTAAGTTTATATCCTAATTTTTGTAATGACATAAAGAAAATTATTTGTAAAATCAAACCCGAAGTAAGAATTTTTTCCTGAAAAATAAGTTATATTATTTTTTATAAATACGTTGATAGTATGTATCACTTTCAATAATTTTAAAAGTTAGTATTATTTTGAGTTTAATTGATAGTTTTTATTATTTTGAGTATTTTTATTTTTTTTTAAAAAAAATTTTTTATTTATATTTTTTAATCTTTATAACTTGACATATGATATTAATTTTATTAACTGTTAGGTAATTTACTATTTAAATTCAACTATTTGATATTGTAGTTTTTAACTTAGACATGCTACTTATATTATATAAATCTCTTTCATCTACATTTTAATATATTACTATTTAATATTGTTAATTTAATGTTATGATTTGTTTTATTCTTCTTTTTTTCTTAGTATATGTTTTACACATGACTTCTTATCTATCTTATAAGCTAAAACAACCCGTGAACTGATAGTTGATGCAGATTCGTGCAGTCACTTCATCAATTCTACAATATCGTCAATCCGTTAATCTACATTACATACTCTAGCATTTAATTTAATAAACTCTAATTCTTTATGAGATTTATACTAACTTTGACATTCAAGTATCTCAGAGGATATTGTCCCAGATTCCTCTTTTCCGATTGTTATTGTAGAATTTGGATTCTTGCTTAATTTCCATTCATAATGTGAAAAATAAAGACTTACAACAAATATAACATAACAATTAAGACAATTCTAAACATAATGAATTATCAAACATTTTTTTATGACACGCAATTATCGTCTAACTCGTGTAGGGCACGGATATTAAAACTAGTAATATACTAAAGCATAGGTAATAAAGCGTAGGTATCGCGTCCACGTTCGTTTCGCCTACATGTCGTGTTGAGAATTAAAGTTACCGATTTTTTTTTTAAAGATTATATTTTATTTCGATTACCTTTAAAATTTAACATGAAATAATATAATTTCTATCTAAATTAGATACAACTTTTATTTAATAAATATCTTACTTTCATTTTAATAATAACCTTTCATTTTAATAATAACCGTTATTTAAATTATATTTTGATTCTATTGTGACTTCTTCGCTTTACAAAAAAATTAAAACAACCTTTATTTAATCAGATTAGATTTTAATTTCATTGTAACTATAAATTTTATTTAAATAAGATATTTCGTCTCTATTTTATATATGTTCAAATACTTATAAATCAAAATGCACAAACTTTCATCCCAAAACTTTTTAAAAATAAAATAAATTTTTATATTAGATCAACCCTTACAAGATACCATAATTAAAGTAGTTCTTATTAAAATAGCATGTGACAAATATATATTAAGGATCTAATTTTGATTTTTAAAAAAAAAAATCATATAAGAATAAAAATAACTCAAAATTATCACGACTAAAACAACAATTTCAAGATAAAAATATACATGCTCTACAAAAATCACAAGAAATTTTGTGAAAATTTGGTACTATATTGAAACTTTGAAATGTTGGGAAGTGTAAGAAGAATCTTCACATTCTGAGGTGCGTTATAAAATATGTTACCTAGGGAATTCTAACATTTTGTTATTTTGATATATTTGCTCATCATCAAATTTATATCTATTTTTATAAAAATATTTTTATGCAAAACTAAATATATTAGATTAGAATAAACACCATAAGAAATTATGCGTTAACAATAAACTTAATTATGAATAACAAAATTCTGTTTACAATATACTTAAATATTTAAATATAATTTAAACATTTGTATTCCCCACTATAAAACAAGATTCCAAATGCAGCTTTTTCCTTGATTTTTTGTGCAGTTGTTTGCTCAAATTATTCGAATAATGAAGGCTATGGTGGTCATCGTCATGTTTTCCTTCTCCTACGGTGATTGGCTGTCATAATAGATTTTATTTTTATTTATATGCATAAGAAAACAATTTTAAACGAACATTTTGTCTTGGTTTAATTTTTGAAAACTATTAAATTTATACAAATTTTTTTTTTTGAAAACAATTTTAAACAGACATTTTGTCATTATTATATCTTAATAGAACGACGTGTTATTTCATTTATTTGCATATAAATCCCCTTATATTGAGTTATATGATGTTGGTTCTAATACTTTCTATACGATATTCTCCGACTATCTCTTAACATTTATATGACCAAAGATAATTCATTGCCGTCGTAAGATATCTTCCTTAAAGGTTGAATTCCTCACGATAATTTCATTGCGCCATTCATAGTTACATATTAGTAAAACGAATGTATGTATTTGCATGTAAATTCCCTCGTATTGGCTTGGATAATATTGATTCCAATACTTTTTGAACAATCATCTTTTTGTTATTGTAAAATAAATAACCGTAAAATTAACGATCGTGTACAATAAACGACGATCCGTAACTATTTTGGATCATTCTTTTGGGCATTAAACGACAATTACTCTTTCTACCTTGTAACTATTAACGGCCATATACTTAAACAACGACAATCCACAACACTTTTTACCGTTTGTTTGTCGTTAAGTGATAATTACTCTTTCTCTTATATAACGACCCAACAAGAAGAATTTCGTTATGATCGTTAGTTAACTTCCTTAGTAGGTTGAAATCCTTAAAACGAGGACTCCATGTATACCGTTTGTTTGTCGTTAAGTAATAATTACTCTTTCTCTTATATAACGACCCAACAAGAAGAATTTCGTTATGATCGTTAGTTAACTTCCTTAGTAGGTTGAAATCCTTAAAACGAGGACTCCATGTATACCGTTTGTTTGTCGTTAAGTAATAATTACTCTTTCTCTTATATAACGACCCAACAAGAAGAATTTCGTTATGATCGTTAGTTAACTTCCTTAGTAGGTTAAAATCCTTAAAACGAAGACTCCATGTATACCGTTTGTTTGTCGTTAAGTAATAATTACTCCATGTATAATAATAAAAATCGTTGATAAACTCAAATAAGAAATTGAGGATAAGGAACAAAAATGTTAACCCAAACCAAGAGTCAAAAAAACCTGCGGCAAATTATGCAAATTTGCAAAACCCTTTGCAAATTAGCACCCGGTTTAGGCTTCGAGGAACAAAGGTGAGAAATTGGGAAACCCCATGGTAGTAATTTGTGCCGAACCACATACTACAAAACCTCAACAAAAAGGAGGCTCTCAACCCTAAGCATTTATCTTTTCTTTAATTTCTGATTTACAAAATTCCTTTAATTCTTCCATAAAATTTCCACGAGATACCCCCATGTCTCCTCGCTCTCCCTCCCTCTCCATCTGATCGTCACGTGCATTTACTCCCTTCACATTTTTCCTCCCAATTTCTCAGTTTCATCAGAAACAAGCCCCCAATTCGGCGCGTTCATTTCACTCTCTATCATCGCGCGTGCCGACTTTCTCCCACCATCCCCTTTAAATCTCGATTCCCCCTCCCTGATAGCAACCTCTCTCTCTTCATTTCCCCTTCTTCTTCCGCCATTGCCAACTTCCCAGAATCTTCTACGATCCTTCTCCCTCACCTTCAATTCTTTCTAGAACAGGAAGACTTGTTCCTAATTGCGTCCCTCCGTCTCGATTCTTTCTTTTCCTTCTTGTTATTCTCCGTTGAAGAAATCAAATCAAACATTCGCCTGAAAATCAAAAATTAATCAATCGCCATAAAAACAGCTAACCGGCTAAATCTTGCATAGCCAGTGTCAATTTCTCTTCTTAATTTTAAACGTTCTGAGTCAACCAGGAGGAGTCATGAGACCGATTCATACACCTCCACCAATCGCCGGAGGAAGTAACCGGACCTCCGGGCCCCAACGCCCGCGCCGCCGACCGGACTTAACGCTTCCTCTTCCGCAACGAGATATCTCCCTTGCTGTTCCGTTGCCTCTCCCGCCGTCTTCCGCTCCCTCTGGTTCAAACTCTACCGCTAGCATCCAGACGAACCAACAGCATTCACTCAACTTCTCGGATCTTGAAAGAGTCAATCGCGTCGGCTCCGGTGCCGGCGGAACCGTCTACAAAGTACTTCACAAAACAACCGGCAGGATCTACGCGCTAAAAGTTATTTATGGTAACCACGAAGAGGCGGTTCGTCGCCAGATCCGGAGGGAGATCGAGATTCTCCGCAGCGTTGATAACCTAAACGTTGTCAAGTGCCTTGATATGTATGATCACAACGGTGAGATCCAGGTGCTTCTCGAGTTCATGGATGGAGGTTCTTTAGAAGGCAAGCATATCCCTTTGGAAGCACCCCTAGCGGAACTAGCACGCCAGGTTCTTTCCGGCCTCCTCTATCTCCATCGCCGGAGAATCGTTCATCGCGACATCAAGCCTTCCAATCTCCTGATCAATTGCCAGAAACACGTGAAAATTGCTGATTTTGGTGTCTCTAGAGTTCTTTCGCAGACCATGGATCCTTGCAATTCATCGGTTGGGACGATCGCGTACATGAGCCCCGAGAGGATCAACACAGATCTCAACCACGGGAGGTACGATGGATTCGCTGGTGATATCTGGAGCCTAGGGGTGAGTATTCTGGAGTTCTATTTGGGGAGATTCCCCTTCTCAGTTGGCAGGCAAGGTGATTGGGCGAGCTTAATGTGTGCTATATGCCTAGCCCCCCCGCCGGAGGCTCCACCGACGGCCTCGAGAGAGTTTAAGGACTTCATCTCTCGTTGTTTGCAGAGGGAGCCGGACAGGCGCTGGAACGCTACTCAGCTGCTCAACCATCCCTTCATTGTGCACAATACTGCGGGCGCCAGAGATCATCAGGTTCCGAATCAGACTCATCAGCTCTTACCACCTCCACCTCGTCAACTTTCCTGATAAAAAATATTTGTTGCTTATGTTTCTCTTTCTAAACTTAAATTTCGATCTTGATCATTCCCTTCCCAATATGCTCTGTGTATTTTTTGGTGGGAAATTGAAGAAACTAGACAGGTTATGTGTTTAGGAAGGAGGAGATTCAAGATAGGGGCAAGAATAGCTGCCATTGTTTTATCTTTTCTTTGTTACTTTTTAGGTTTTCTTTTTGATCATCCAAATGCCAAATCCAATTGGATCGGATCCGTTCAGGGTTGTTCTTGTGATAAACGATGATTGACGGAGAGGGCAAAACTGAAAAAAAAAAAAATTATTCAAAGAGATAATGGGAAAGTAATTTTTTCCATCTTTCTAGCCATTCTGTCTCCTTCTAAGCTTTATCAGTCACTTTTTGGTACTTACTGTTCTTGTGAATCAATCGATTATTACTAATAACTCAATGATCATCCTCTTAACAATTTCTCTGTTCTAACTTTTTGAGTTTCATCACCTTACGAGTAATGATTGATCCTTATATTGGCAATTTCAATTAGTTGGACGTCGGCATTGCTTACTCATTGCTTGTATGTTCTGTTTTTCCAATCTTGGTTGCTTGCTGGTGTGACCCTGTATCTATACTCTTTGCATAGTATATTTGCACTGTATTGTGCATTTCCTAATGATTGATGCTGAATGTAGGCGATTTGAATTAGATGATAAGAATTTGGTACTTATTACGGACAAATTAGTATAGGCACTATATAACTTCCATTACATGGTCCTGTTCTTTGTTTTTGCCATTTTGGTTAATGTTGTGGGGATGACATTGTATATATAAAGAGGTAAAGTTAGGACCAATTTATGAACCGCTTCTTATGGTGAATCATTGTCTCTCGATTGCATTAACTTAACGTGATGCCATATATGGCATTGCTTTCTATACCATTCCATTTAGGGCAAATTGGTCCCTTTAGAGCTCTTCTCAGTTTTAAATGTTTGATTTATTTCCATGTGGAAATGTCTTGCTTTCACATGCAGAAAGGCGGTTAAGGGGTTCCCCCTTTGCCAATTTTAATTCTGTCTTGTTCAATTATATTCCTCCGGTGTCTTTATTTAGTCACTCGATGATGGATTAGCGATATGTTAATGATTGATTATGGATTAGCTTAAGATCAATTGATGTGTAATATTCAGGACAGATTAGGATGACCCAGAGACAGTGAAGTGATTGCAAGACATGGGTCCGGTTCACGTTTGTCTGTTTTCACTTTATAATAAAAGGTAGAAACCCTTCATGTCTGTTTGTGTTCGGCTTTTCGCTATATTAAGAAAGGTTGAAACCCTCTGAACCGCTGTGCCCCGTTGCCTCGGCTCTAAGGTATAGCGAAGAGTTAAATCACGATATGTGCTTCGGTGTAGCACAACCCCTGAGCCATGTCCCGCGGAAATGAAGCTGCAGGCTTTCTAAGTCAGAGTAAAGACTGTCTTCTGCCATACAATACGATCACTGTTCTTCATGCTTTATAGAGGAAACTTTTTGTTGTACGGTTAAGGTTTGAATTGCACAAATCAAGTAGAAGCAAATTCTTGGTGAATTTCGATCTCTCCCAGTTTGCTAGTATGAAACGGAACACGCAAAGTCAGCTTCGTATATGTGAAAATAAAACTTGAGGTCACGTTATGTTCTGTTTGCTTACTCACCTCACGTGAATGTCTTTGATTATTAATGTGTTACGAGTTTAACTGCTTTGTAACTCTTGATTCATGACCGTACCATAAGACTCACGAGTATCATTGAACTTGTGTTCTTCTCGTGTATTGAATTAAAGGTTATCACACCAACTTCTATTGTCTTGAAATGTGATTGTACACTCCAAAATCCAAACCATGTTAGTGCTTCAAAATAGTTGTCGAGCTCACATTTGTCTTCATGTCCATCTACTTCCCATGTGCCCCATACAATCAACCTCTTAACCTCTTTCACACCTTGACAAGGATTCGGTTTCGGGTTTTTGGGTCGGAATCGAGACCCGGAGTTTAAGTTTTGGGCATATACGACCCCATATAATTCACTCGTCGGTTTTTTAAAAGCCGATCTGCATTAGTTTTTACGAAACAAGTAACAATGAAATTGTGGTTGGTTTGTTTGTTTTTTCAGAAAAAAAAAAACTATCGAGCAATAGGTAGAGCGTGAAGTATTTGAGAGAGAGAAATCAGAGTCGGGTTCACTTCTCTCCTATATTTTATGAAAATTAATCATTAATACGAGTAAAAACCCGAATCATCTAAATTCAACAAGAATATTATCATTAGAAGCATAATTGCGAACAATCAATCAAGTCAATTGACGTCGAAACAAAGCCACTAAAGTGTTTAATTGTGGAGTCTGATTTACTGTAGCCTAAATTATATGGATTCGATAATAATACTCATATCGATTATTGTAATCGTCATCACAAAATATAGTGCAAAATTTTTAGCTTAATATCACCTAAACATAGTCATAAATTCGTGGCGGACTGGGTAATCAATTCTCGTATTATATTTATTTATTGATTACATTCTAATCCTAACATTAAACTCATATAATTTTATACCATGTTAAGCAAGATCGGATGTGTTGATGCAAGCTCATACATGATTTCAATGATTGAAATTCGAGCTAAATGAAAACATATAATACATAAGACTATATTATAATATCATAAAATTACGTCGGAGATATAAGTTCTCACTCTAAAGGGGAGAGATACCGAACTTAATATTTAAGATCGTTAAGCTACTTTTTATATTGTTAAGATGGAACTCTACCCACCGAGTTTATTCGTTAAACTTAAACCTAACTTACATTGTCCGTTAGGTCGACTTTAACAAATTACAAACAAACATGAAGGGCTGATGAGTCGAAGTGGAGGGGTGAAATGTGAACGTATCCTCCTAAACCGCTAACAGGTCGTCTAGAAATTACTAGCCACACATTGAGAAAGAGTCAAGGTTTGACTTGTATAATGTCTATATTATAATAATATTGAACTAAAATGTTAAGACTTAAGTGAGTCAAGCTACCACCCAATTTCTTTCTTATTTCCTATTTTTGGGTGACAAATACCAAGTTTTTTTTCCATATGAAACGTGCTAAAACAAAGCTTAGATTGACTCATTTTGAAATAAGTCGAGATCAAAGTCAATTCTTTATTCAAATACTAAAATACTGACCAATTGACAGTCCTTTCATTTTGAGTTTCTTTTGAAATTGGGTTTTTAAAAATATTCAATCTTAGTTTGTTAAGCTTTAGAAAAAAGTTTTATTAATGGAGTAACAGTTATTTTGAAAATTACTATTTTACATAAATTGAATTACAAACAGTAAAGTTCGTTTTCTAAACTCAGAAGCCTGTTAACACAATTTTTTACAATTTTTTACAATGTTATACACAATTTTTCGGTTTCTTCCGTTCGCTTTTGACACTTTTGGTTTTCTTGCGCCCGATGCTGTTGAGGTTCTTAAGAGGGTGCAATGAGTCTTACACGGTAACGTTATGTCTCATAGGTCATCAAATGTTGTTTTTAGGAGAATCGGTTTTGCAATTCAAAAAGGGTTGGCGGCGCAGCTGGTTGCCCGTCTACCCCTAACTCGATGTAATTAATTTTTAAAGTAATGATATTATTAATGGGGTGTTTGAGAACCTATAGTCTATGTAAACTTAATAATCTTATGAAAATTATGGAAAAAATATAGGATAAATTGCGGAAAATAACCTAACCTTTAGGGGGTGTTGCGGTATTTGGCCTAACCTTTAAAAAATGCAACTAAAGACCCAACCTATACTATATGTTGTAGATGTTAGCCTATGCTTGTCGCCGATAATTTTTCCTGTGAAATTGATGAGTTGTCTGATGAGGTGTTTTCTTTTTTTAATGACTAGATAAATTGCGAAAAATATAAACCTTTTGAGAGTGTAGTTTGTTCGTAGTCTAACTTTTTAAAAATGAAAATAAAAAACAATCTATGTTGTAGATGTTGACCTATGCTTACCGCCGATAATTTTTCGGTGAAAGTGATGAGTTGCATGTTAAGGTGTCAAGTATATTTAATTACCTAAAATTACTTTTTAAGTAAACAAAAAATAATTTTTTAAAAATCATTTTTGAAAAATTATCTATAACAATACCCAACCAAAAACCTCTATAACAAATCATACTCGTAACAAACAAACCAAATACCCGATTAGTGTGATGATAATTTCATATGTATGACATAATACATTCTTAAACTTTCATAAGAATGACCTAGTGTTGTTGTTTTCTCTCAAATAACTCTGCTCACGGGCCTTCACTTTCACCGGAAAATTGTTGGTAATAAGCGTAGGCCAACATCTACGACATGTAGTATATATTGGTTTTTATTTTCATTTTTAAAAATTTAGGCTACGAACAAACAACACTCCCAAAAGATTTGTATTTTTCGCAATTTATCCGGTCATTAAAGAAGGAAAACACTTCCTCACTTTCACCGGAAAATTTACCGCCGGCAAGCATAGGCTAACATCTACAACATAAAGTATAGGTTGGGTTTTTAGTTGCATTTTTAAAAGGTTAGGCCACAGACCACAACACCCCAAAAGGTCAGGTTATTTTCCGCAATTTACCCAAAAATATAAGTCATATACGTTCACGTGTGTTCGGTATGTGTTATAGGGGCTTTTTTAGAAATTTATCAAATGGGTTATATTTTGAATGTGTTTGGTCCTAGATCGGAAATCTGATCCGGATTAATTCTGCACAACCTATTTTTAATATGATATAATATCACATGTAATTATGTTTTATGATTATCGTGTTCTATAATATATGGATAACAATGTTCCTTTGTAAAGTAGATTTGTATTTTATTAATGAAACAAAGAAACTGTTTAATAATATAACATACCTAAAATAAATAATATTAGTAATTAAACTCAATACTTGTAAATAATATAATTGAATTGAATGCATGATTACTATTACATAGTTAAATATTTTATTATAATTAGTGTTCGTATCTGTACGCACGGGCTTCTTCTAGTCATTTTACAAAAATAAAATAAAATAATTATTTATTCAAAATCAAATTATATTTCTCAAAAACCGCCTCAGAGGAGTTACTTAGTCTATTAGGTTGATGAGTTGCTCATAATCCTGTATATATTTTGCGTATGTTATGTTTTTTTTATATATTTGTGTATTATTATAAGGAGCTTATAAATTTTTTTACAGAAAAATTGCTTATAAGATTCTTATTATATATAAGTCGTTTGCATTAAAGTTAATCTTTAAAGTGATTGTACACCTAATGACTAATAAAAATTGTTTCGAAGGAGTTAATTAGGTTATTAAGTTCATATTTATTGTAAAAAAACTGTTTCAAAATAATTAGTAACTAGTGTAAAAAGAATTGCATGAAAAGAGTTATTAGGTTATTAATTAGATGAGTTGTTCTTGTATAGGTGTGGAATATTGCAAATTACTGCGGCCTCAACTTAAATTATAGTAATTAGTATCAAAATCAATTGGTATCAATTATTATTATCATTAAAAAAATTGTTAGGAATAAGCTAATTAGTACGATCAACACAATGACTAATTTGACATGTTTTTAAAGGAGTTAATTAGGTTATTAAGTCCATATTTAGTGTAAAAAACTGTTTCAAAATAATTGAAGGAATTAATTTGAATTGTGGTACATTTCAACAAAAAAAGGCTCAATTGTCTTTTAACTGTCGAGATCTTGCATGATAATGTTGAGTCATCTAGATCTTCAGATTTAGTATTTAAGAGGATCGAAGTTGTTATTTTTAGAAAGGGTTGACGGCACAACTTTTTATCCGTCTAACTTCTAACTCGATGTAATTTTATAATAGATATATATCAAAAAATATGAAATAGATAACCGTGAAAAGAAAATTGTTAATTGTTGTTAGAATTGTCAAAAGACTCAAAACCGTGACTTCAAAAAGGTAAAATTATTACACGGCCTCTTCAGTGGCATCCATTACTAAAAAAAAAATCAAAACTAGAATCACTCCGGATCCTATTGATCTTATACCTATAACTCCAATTAAAATAGGAAATGTGAACGCTTTATTAGACAAATTAAAATTACACAAAACTGCTAAAAATCTATCTAAATCCACTCAAACAACAATAACAAAAGGAAACATATCTATTGTTGGATGCTTAAATGTATCGAAAAGAATTTAAAGAAATGAAGGAGCACACTGTCCTCCACCCCTTCTGCTCAAACTTATCCTTTTCTTTAAAATCACAAAAGATTGATACAATAATAAAACGGAACTTCTACGGTACGGTACGGCGGAAGAATTAACAATTGCACCACGGTTACGGTTTTTGGAACCGTCACGGTTCTTGAAACCGTAACCGTGGTGCGTTAAACCTAGAAAAACAACGCATTCGCGTCCCGTAGTCGCAAGCGCTCTTCCTCTTCTTCAGCGAAAACAACGACGAACAGGGCACGGAGTCGGGCCGATTTTAACACGATTTCAACACGATCGAAGCATGGATCAAGGTGGTGAGCAAGGACGGCCGTTCGAGAAGCGTAAACATAGTCCGACAACGGTAATTTAACGGTTAATTTCGATTACGAGTTTTTAGGTTTTATTTTGTTAAAATCGAAGGCATGAATTGAGTAGCTTAGCTTGGAATCACGTAGAATAGGATTTGTAGTGTTCGTGTTGTTGAAATTGCGGAAGAAACGAGCGGAATCCACGGTTGAACGCCATTAATGGCGTTCGGCCGTGGAAGATGAACAGTGGCTTCCACGGCCACGGTTCCCGGATCCGTGGAGCCACTGTTCATCCGATAATGCATTTTATGCATTATAATTCGTTAATTAGAATTATAATGCATAAAATGCATTATTTTGAAATAATTTGAATTAAATTAAATTAAATTAAATTTAATATAATTTAAAATTTAATATAATTTATTTAAATTCAAATTAAAATAAATTAAAATTAGAGAAAATATATTAAAATTAATATAAATTAAATATGAGTAAAATAAATTGAAATAAATTAAAATTAAGTAAACTAAATTAAAATTAATTGAAGTTAAGTTTAAATAAATTTAATTTAGTTTAATTTAATTTATTTAAAATGAGTTAAATTAAAAGGAAATGAGTTAAAGTAAAATGAAATTAACTCAAATTAAATTTAATGAAATAAATTTTATTTTATTTTATTTTATTTATTTAAAAGGAGTTAAATTAAAGGAAATTAAAATGTAATCAAATAAACTTATTTTAATTTCAACTAATTACTAATTACATAAATTAATTAATATTAAATGTAAGTCTTATTAAATTAAATTAAATTAACTATTTATAATTAAATTTAGATATTATTATAAGTGTAGATATTACAGGCAATGTCTCATCGCCGCCGTCCTACGGCGTCGGTTCGTAGAGCTCGAGACCAGGAGCGAGGCGGTGCGACACAGGCGGTGCAGAGACCGGTACAGGTGTCATACCGACCTTCAGCTTCCGATCCTTCTCCACGAGTACGACATTCAGAGATACCATCCGCGGATTATAATACCGAGGATGACGATGAGGGCGATGAGGAGATTGTTGGCCCTGCTACACATGGGGTGGAGGAGGACATAGCTGGACCTTCACGTACCCCTGCAACACTTGGGGTGGAGGAGGATGTAGCTGGACCTTCACATACCCCTGCTACACATGGGGTGGAGGAGGACGTAGCTGGTCCTTCATGTACCCCTACTGCACAGGGGTGAAGGAGGATGTCACTGGTCTTGACGAGCATATTCCATACGACGACCACGTGGAGGATGCTTTCATCCCGGCCGATAGAGACCGGGTTGTTGCTGACACAGGAGCACCGTTGACTGAGGAGCTGTTGACATGCTACGGTACTCATAGGGCTCGCGGAGTATGGATTGGAGAGGTACATAATTGGATCACAATTGTAACAAATTAGCTTAAATTATACTGTAATGAAATTTTTGATTAAATGTAAACCTGCCTATGAAGGAGGACTACAGGAAGCCCGTGACGGCATTGAGGCGAGTGTCGGACATTGGCCATTTGAGGGGGTGGATATCAGATGCTGATAGAGTGGACCCCGATTCTTGGTTTGGTCTGGCGTCTAGGAGCGGTCTTACTGAGTTACTCGACATCTCCTTTGCTGGTGTGGATCATGCTCTGATCCATTTATTTCTCGAGAGATGGCATCCAGAGACCAGTAGTTTTCATCTACCATGGGGTGAGATGACCATTACTCTCCATGATGTTGTTGTTATCATGGGGCTTAGGATTGACGGAGAGGCTATGTTGACACCACCTAGTAGACGGGACCGTAGCGTATGGTTGGCTACGGTATTCCGTTTGACTGAGCCCGAGGCAGATGTTCATACTTCTGCGGTGTCTATCGATCTCAGGAGGGCATACGAGATTATTCGTCGATCACCAGACACCCCAGCCCATGAGATTGCTTCCGTCTTCCTTCTTTTTTTCTTGGGGTCCACCTTGTTCGTCGATAAGTCGACGAACAAGATCCGACCTTGGTTGATCGATTTTGTCCGAAACCACGACCGCACAGGAGGATTTGCTTGGGGCACCGGAGTCTTGGCATATCTATACTGGTACTCACTACCACAAATGAAACTACTTTAATACGGTCTCTTCTAACGATATTAACAATTATTTTTTGGCCTATTTGTCTTATAGGATGATGGGTGATGCGTCCCGACTCAGGGTGAGGACCATTGGTGGTTGCACATCTCTGTTACAGGTATTATTCTTATTTTAGCTCTGTAATAATTTTGTTCATTTTTTGGAAAATACTAACAATATTAACACTCCTTTTTGTTCAGTTCTGGATATGCACATTTCCCCTCGCTTGGGTGTTCTACGGCCGAGGATCCAGCATTGCACGGAGCACCTCGATGGGCCACGAGACTATCTGTCCCGAGGACACTAGTACAGACACTGGAGAGGCTGAGATCCCTACGTACCCAACTAGACCAGATCAGAGCGGAGGACATCAAGTTTATGCCTTACGGGGACAAAGTTCTAGATTTTCAGGGCGAGTTCAGATTATCCACCTAGAAAGGCACGATCCGGATAGGCGACATTGTGGAGCCCTACATGCCTGATAGGGTACTCCGGCAGTTTGGATTTGTGCAGACCATCCCACAGGAGAGGATCGTACCTTACCTAGAGGTTCGTCCAGAGACCGGCAAGGGTTACAAGGTCCGATCCCACTCCGTTGAGGACAGATGGGAGAGCAGACACGACGCCACGAGCAGAGTATCACTAGCGGGTCGGATTCCGGCACCTGATCCATGGACTGTATCAACGGACTACATGGACTGGTTCAGTTCCCGGTGTCACCCCTTTGTTTTACCCTCCTCAGCAGTTCAGATTCCCCCACCGGAGCCCCCCCTCCAGTTCCAGTTTCAGATACTAGGGTACGTCATCATTAAATGTAGTCTTTAGATTTGTATCCTTAGTACAATAAATTATAACACATGTTTGTATCATTGCAACGTCTACACATACTACAGGCGAGTCTCAGAGATCTCATAGCACGTGGTGGGCCTGTTCTGATTCCAGAGATTTAGAGGATCTATGACGAGTATATTGCACATCAGGCCCCTATTGCACAGACTCAGGTTAGGGCGTCGCAGCCCAGACGTGATTAGTTCGACGTTGATTTTTGTATATGGTTCCTCGTGTTCATGTATATATACTTCGGATGTTATGTTTTTGTGTACTTCTGCGGTGTTTCTATATATATATTTAGTCCTTATATCAATGTTTAATCCTTATATCAATGTTTAACGCATAATATGCACGAATAACATCACGACAAGTCCATCTATTACTTAATAAAGAAGAACAATACAAGATAAAGGAGTTCACATGGATACGAAACAACATCAACACGAAGGAACAACATCTAACTACTCTAATGGGGTTGAATGGACTGATACGGTTCCTAGAGACCCTTCTTTGTACCTCTTTAACCTATCTTCAAAAGGTTTATCCCATCCATTTACGCTTGCATGATGATGATGATGTTTCCATGAAGGGGACAACATCGGTAATGGTGCATCGGGTTTCAGCCATACCTGCAAAAAGTAGATTCAAGGATTTCCTTAAAACAATAGAAATTCATATTGTGGGAAATAAGTTTGTAAAGTAAACAAACTTACAGCTACATAGTGATTGCCGTTGACATGTTCTATTGCACGAACTTCTGTCGGTGGCTCTTGATTCTCCACCGTTGCAGTCATAGGTAAACAAGTCTCGGGACTTCCCGCAAGTACCACCACAACGCAACGATAATACGTTGCGGCTACCAGAGGAATGCTCCATTGGTATGTCGTCTGTTGCCATTAAACGAGGAAAGATGAACAAACATAACAAATACTCACAAGGAAATAACACAAAAATGACTAAGAAAATAAATGAGATACTCACGACTCTGTAGAGATCCTTCTTCATGTATAACTCCAATGCCATGTCCCTTCTTATGGTCAAATAATCTTTCTACGTATATCCAGAAACAACAGCGAAGGCTCTATATCCACAATATCCATTGGATTTTACATCTATAGCTTTGAGGATGAATGGTCTCACTACATCCGCAATCTGACCCTTCTTGAAGCGATACACCTTAGGTCCTCGAGAGGTAGCTTTCTTGGCACGTGGTTGAGTGCACGGAATTTGTTCCTCTGGTTCGGGCTCCTCAATCTTAATCCCCGTTTCTCGGCCTGATTTTGGTGGACGACCCTGGGGTCGTGGACGTGATGACCCTGGACCATGCTCGAACCCACTAGGATCTCTCTTTGTTGAACGCATACCGTATTTCGTAGGTCTTCCTTTAGTTCGAACTTGTTGTTGCGGTTCCCTCATGTTTGTCATTCCCGGATTTATCATACCCTCGTATGCGGAAGCCATCCGCTCAATCTGATCTTTGGTCAACAAATTGTTATTCATCTGCTCCATGAAGTTGTTTAGCGACACAATGTTTGGATCAATGTGGACAACATCATCTGCTATGAACGAATTCACCTTTTCCCAACGTACTTGCCTCCAGTATGGATGAATTTGATCCAAACGAATCGGCATCCGATCCCTAATAGCAATAAAAAAACTCATGTGCACAAGGTAATCCATGGGCTTCCCTTCAATATGAATCGCGACATGTAGTGAGGCTCCTAATTTTCTTCGCCTTCTCAAAGATCTCCAGCAACAACTCGAAGCACTCGTTGCTTACTTTGTTTCGGAGCAAATCAAATATTGGAACACGCACATCCAACAACATTCTCTCGCGTGAAGTCTCTATGGATGCTTCAATCTTCCCAATTTGATCGACTACCATTAAGTCGATGTTGTCCACAAGCAATTGAAATCCTTGCACGCTAGAACGCAATGTTCTCTTCAACAAAGAGTGTGCGGACTCACACCTACATATCATTATAGAATTAGTACAATTATTACTATAAGCTTTTAATAAATGTAGGTTTGATATCTTACGCGTTTGTTGTCCTCGTGCCAAAATGAAGATACAAGTCACACCATGCGCGAATAATTGCCTCCTTGTATGGAATCAGCTATGTGGTCTCCAAATACTCCATCAATCCCGGGTAACTTTGCCAAGCAACTTTCATCTCAGCCAAACGCCTCTCGTAACTCGCCGATGATCGGGATTCAAACAAGGCATTGTATTCTGCTATGAATTGATCTCGTGCTTCCAAGGATCGTGTCACTGCCCAAGCTCTTTGGTTAATGTTGCACTTGGCATGAAATGTTCAAATCATGTGCTTCACATCTGGAAAGACATCTCCTAGTGCACGAATAAGCCCAAGCTCTCTATCCGTCACAATAACTCCCGGTGTAAGATTTCCGCACACATGTCGGAGTCTCCCTAATGCCCACTCGTAGTGATTCGAGTTTTCCTTAGACATGAAGACAAATGCTATTGCGAACGTCTTCCTCGTGCTAGTAATTCCAACGATCTCTAACAACGGCATCTTGTACCTACATATTTTGAGGCACAATCAAGACTCTAATGTCCAATTAAACTAAAATAACAAAAATGTTCATGTAATATGAAGACAATCAAAAACAAAATTATTGTTAACACTTACTCGTTCGTCTTGTATGTCGTGTCCATTATGATCACATAAGGAAATAAGCTGAGAAGATGCCTGGAATCTGGATGCATGATGAAAAAATCTGAAATTTCATCAGATTGTGGACATCTTCTCACATTCACATAGTAACGACGGTTTTGTAGACTGTGTAGTGCTTGTTGTAGTGGGCCTCGTCCTTCGGCTTGTAGCGTCCTGATCTTCAAACCAGCATTGTATATTTGTCTCATGGAAGTGACATTGTTGGGATCATCCAACTGTAGTGACTTCAAAATGTCACCCGGCTTTATACCTGCACCGAGTTCACGTCCAACCTTCCGAAACTGTTTCGATGTCAATCGGCCAGCAAAAAACTATGTCCCTTCAATTTCTCGGGAAGTGTATGGTTGTGCACTCCGCATTTAACATGCATCGTCTATTTATCAATTCTGCTTTGTACGCCTTCAAGCTCAAATGAACACCCGTCTTTTATCGATTTACGTGCTCGCCTGGATGATGGCTCAACATCTGGATCAACGTCTTTCTTCTTCCGAGTTGACCCGAAACGTTCGCATGTCAACCGAAACGTCACGAATCCATTCCCATTTCTCCATGATCTACTTGTGACAAACACCATATTCGTAGTTCCTCCCATGAAACCAACCCAATCAACCATTGTCTCTCGATCGTAGAAATAACTGTTTATTTCAAACATTCAACTGTAATCGGTCCCTTCATCACGTGAATAAATCGGAAGACCCTAATTGAAAATAAATAGAATCAAAAAGAAAATCCGCTATAACTACAAACTTACAAAAAAATTATTACCTGAAAATGGGGAAGAAATTCATCCGGTTGACTGAATTTTGAATCATCGAAAGGCATCAACATCTCTTCATCGTCTTCTGTCGCCATTTCCGCTACCAATTTTTTGGAGAATTTGGGTGAAAGTTTATTCACCTCCCTCCTCTATCCCTCTCAATATATAAGGGTTGAATTCAACGGCTATTTTTACAACGTTCGAATTCCAACAGCTATTTTTTCGCACGGTAATGATAATTTCCACGGTTACAGTTCCCGGACCCGTCACGGTTCCGGAAACCGTGACCGTGACAAATTTTCCACGGTCACGGTTTCCGGAACCGTGACGGGTCCGGGAACCGTAACTGTAGTGCAATTGTTAATTACTCCGCCGTGCCCTTAAAATCGCCCTAATAAAAAAAAGGAGTTAGCCGAATCGACACCGCTCTAGCTATTGACGTCGTCCAAGTTGTTGATGACATTGTATTCCAAAGGATGTGTTAACAAAGATAGTTCAACATCAATATCAATCCACTTTACGCCTGCAAAATCCGGTGGGGCATAAATGATATTGTAAACAATAGACGCTGCAATAATCTTAGCATGAATGAAATCTTTGTTAGCTGTAACAACCTCCAAAGAAATCTTCTCCTCATCCCAAGCCAAATTCCTCCTTCAAAACCAATAACTTCAACTCAAAAACATCCTTGATTTATCGTAAACTTGTTGAGCACGGTGTCCGGAGATCCAAGGTTCAAAAATAGCAGCAACGTCAACCTTGTGATGATTACATATATACTTAAAAGCACGTATGAAGCCGGCCTTACCAGCACCAAACACATTCCACATAATGCAATTTATATAAAAAAAAGAAAAGAGGGAAACACAAAATCAGTGAGTTTCAACAAAACTCAATTTGATGTAGGTACGGATTCCATCGCAAGTAGTGGATCACCCTTTCCTACTCTCGTACAATCACCACCTTGCATAATACCAGGAGTATCGGATCCATTAAGGGTTACCGATTCACACTGCATACTAGGCCCAACCTCTTCAAAACGAACATCACATATGTTCACATGATTCATAGACTGTAATCTTGTAAAGGGTGATCCACTCCCTCCACCTCCAACTTCCCAGGTGACACATTTGCATTATTGTGAGAAAGGGATGCCATAGGGGAAGGTACCGAATGTAGAAAATTTTGATCAACCGGCCGGGGACGTTTCAGAATAATTATCGAATCATCAGCACCAGAAGCAACCAACCATGATTTTTTCCCTGGCAGCACTTCTATTTTGATTGCGCTGACGCCTCCGAGCTTGTTGAATCTCTTCCGACTTTGCCTGTTATTGCTTACTAGATTCTCCGAATACCATTTGTTTTGTGCCACTACATGTTCCTTCAACGCCTCCACTTGTACGTGTTCCTGCAGTAATCGTATCAACTCCTCCAATACCGGTACTAGGCCCATATGACACCTTCTGCACAATAGCTTCCTTTACCGGTGCCTTACCCTTATTCATCGCGGCTACATGTGGTCGTTGTGATCCCAAAGATGGCTCCTTAACATGAGAACTAGTAGTAGACCTTGAAGCGACATGACCCCGTTGAGGTCTGGTCTTTCTAGTCACCAATAGCCACGACCCAAGTTCTTTATCCACATTAGCTAACGGGGGGAAGGGATCACGATTGGAGGTGTGTTACCTGTAGACTCAGGAACTGACGGTGCAACATACGGTTTTGAATAACAACAAGCAGAAGCAAGGTGACCATAAACGCCCACACGTAAAGCACAAGGTCTTAAGCCCTTCATATTCAACCGGACATCGTTTTCCATTTATGTAAATGTCTGACTTAAGTGATTTAGTCAGATCAATCTCCACACAAGTTCTAACAAAACGTCCCCTATTAGAATTCAATGACCTAGAATCAACGTAATAGGATTTCCAACACCCGACGCCATAAGCCATAGAATTCTTTCGTCGCACCATTGCATTGGGACATCCAAAATACGCACCCAAGTTGGTGCTGTTGTTATTGATTCACAGGTGACGAAATCCGGAGTCCACTTTTTTATAATAAGGCATCGATCAAAGACAAATCAAGGGCCATTATAAAGTGTCCACAACATATCACTTTCAGTATCAAATCGGAACATACAATAACCATTCACTAAGTCAACCATACAAATATTTAATATTGATATTATTTTGAGTTTTTTCTCTCTAAAATTATGATATTTACCCAAATAACTTAGAATACACGACTACTATCAAACGAAGATCGGTGCGAATATGCGCAATATAAATGCACCTCAAAACCTTCAAACCGTGGCATTAACTGAAATTTTATGTTCGTAACCGAAACCCGACGTTCCCTTCTTATTACATTGGTTGTCTCGTAAAAGTTTACGGGCATAAATAACATCACCCTTAAAATTACATATTTTATCACCATAGTATCTCGATGAAGATTCAGTCGGGTATTTCTTGTCTGGGAAAGTTGGACATTTGATATTTAATATAGCTTTAAAATTAGCATATTGCATTTCCATGCCCTTCTTCTTGGGCCTCCTTCAAAATGAAGAGTTCGATGCGATGATGGTCTCATTGCCAGACAAATCTCCATGGCGGGGGATCAACACTCAACAGGAACCAATCCTTGTTTTAGGGATTGTCATTGTCCTAAACCAAAAAAATTGGCTAATTTTTGTCAAGCATGATTATCATCGCTCATTGCTCCATGAATTCACCTTTAAAAACCAGATTCGTAGTGGTTGCAAATTTGTCCCTGGATGCTCATCTGAAACGAGCCAGATACCTCAAATCATATCACAAAACCTTCATCTCCAGTGAATTTTTCGATTCCAATAAGAAGAATAGTTTCTTCACGAATCGAAATTCGCATTTAGTCACCGGAGCCCTAGAAATCTCAATCCCGCCTCATTGAAACCAAATAAGTTGGTCTGAAACCCTAATAAAGGTCGGTTTCAGTCAATTGCTTGCGGTTTCGGACTCAATTTTATCTCCGATTGACGGTTCCTGAACCCTTGGAGGTTGTAGAGTTTGAATTTGGAAGTAATTGGAGTTCTTCTCCTCCGACATTGTTGGTTTGTAAGAGGCGATAGTGTGTCAAGAGTTTCGGTGATAGACGAAGGTTTTGTGATTTGAGTGGAGTGTTGCGATCAAAGATGGGAAAACGGAAAGCACAGGTGATGGATCAACGAGCGGCGGAGACAGAGGCGGCCTCTATGGCCATGCAGTGTACATTTGCCGGCATCGGCGCCGGAGTGTTCGCTCATCCCGAAGCCTTTCAAGTGGCCGGACCTCAACACGTGGCGTTTCCTAATTGGAAAGACCTCCTCAAATCAAAATGGTAATCAAACCCCTATAGTTGATAGCAAGTACTTTTTGTAAGCACCCATTTGAGCATTTTCTTCTTACATATTTCTTTCTACATTCTCTTCGCTCAAGTAATTCACAATCTTAGCCTATCGGTGCTTGCAGGAGAGACATGAAGTACAGAAGAACAGTGATGGCTTGTTTCACACAAGCAATATACTTGCTCGAGCTAGACCGACAAGAAAACAGGACAATGTACAATGCCTTGGCTCCAAACTGGTGGATTCCATTCAAGTATAAGCTTGTGAAGGTTCTAGTAGACGAGAGAGATGGATCAATCTTTGGTGCGATCTTTGAATGGGATCGTGCATCAGCCGTGTCGGACTTTATCTTCACTAGACCTCGCGGCGCCCCAAAGGCTGTTCTTGCTCTTAGAGGCACGCTTCTAAGAGCTCCTACATTCAAAAGTGATTTGCAGGATGATCTAAGGTTTTTTGCATGGGAAAGCCTGAAAGGCTCGGTGCGATTCGATGTTGCTCTAGGTGCACTCAAATCTGCAGCTGATAAGTATGGAAGCTCAAATATGTGTGTTGCTGGGCATTCTTTGGGTGCCGGGTTTGCCTTTCAGGTTCGAATCTCTTAAACTAAAACCACAATTCACTTATGTTGCATGGAAACAAATGAGGAAGATATGGATGACATGGTTTTCCATATTGATTCATGTTTGCTGTGTCTGGTTTCTGAGTTTTCCTAGGAAACAAAAATTGGAAAGTTGAAAAAAGTTGCCCTTTCAGAAATTGTGTGCTACACAGCAGTTCACGAGAGTATTATGGCGTGTTTACTTTTATTTGTGTTTTATTTAGTTTATATAAACCTAAGTTTAATTTCTATGAGTGTTTACGTGGAAATTGGTTTATTTCTCTATGAGTTTATAAACTACTCAAAAATAAACTACTCATACCAATGTTATTTTTGCTTGGATGGTTTTTTTTAAAACTCGATTTTTGACTTTTTACTTTTATATCCCGATATTGTTTGTTCGTCCTGGTATTCCATGTTATTATTCGATTTTTGTAGGGTTATAAGTGTCTTTTGAAAAAAAAAACCCAAAAAATAAACTTCAACTAACCTTATATGATTTATTTATATAAATCCATTGAGAAATAAACCTGAAAATAAACTATAAACCCATATGTAATTAAATGAGTTTATAAACCCAAAATTAAACCAATTTGCAAGTAAACATACCCTAATTTTAACGGTATTCTTGTTGTAATGATCAAAAACATTGTCAATAGTTGCTATAGTTTTACACCAGGATTCATGTTTCGTGTGTCTAGTTTTCGAGCTTTCCTAGGAAGCATAAACATAAAACGCTGTCCCTTTGAGTTCCGGTGCTACCTAGCAATTCACAATAATACTATCATTTACAGTGTTCTTCTTGTTGTAATGAGAATCATTGACAATAACTGGGATTAACTTTCAGGTTGGAAGAGCAATGGCAGAAGACGGGGTTTACGTGGAGGCTCATTTATTCAATCCGCCATCGTTGTCCATCAACATGAGCCTCAAGGGTGTAGGGGAGAAAGCTGCTCTAGTTTGGAAACAAATCAAAACCGCCATTGCCTCAAAGATTAAGAGCAACATAAAAACTCATGTTTCAAAGAAATGGGTCCCACATTTGTATGTAAACGACAGTGATTACATTTGCTGTCAATATACCAACAAATCCATGATTTACCCAATTAGTCAACATGAAGAAGTTGTTTCCACAACGCATGGAAGTGTTTCTCCAAAGATGTTTGTGGCGTCTAAGGAAAACCAAAAGTTTCTTGAGGCTCATAAGCTCAGGCAATGGTGGTCAGATGATCTTGAGATAGAAACCGCATTGAATCATAGTAAGTTGATCACGGAGCAGCTTAAATCCCTCTACAGCTTTCAGTCTTCTCCAGATTTGTCGCCTGGAAGATCGTGATGATGAGTTGAAAGGGTTGAATGTCAGTTGTTGTTTAGTATTTGGCATTGCAAATATGTAGAATGCCAAAGTACCTTTTTGCTTTCGGATTATGTTGCTATCGAGATTTTGTTGTATAAGTTGTCGATTGGCATTAAATCTGTGAAAGAATAATTTTTGAGCAATTCAGTTATGGTCTCCGAGATTTTGTTCTGCGAGTTCAATCTACGAAAATTATGATCTCTATAGCATACAGTATTGTAGCCCGTATCGTTAGGGCTGGGAAGGGAATTTCGCCGAAGTCGATGGATGTTGGAATCACATAATCCGAAAAACAATTGAAACCCGAAAAATATTAGGTGATAAACAAATAATTTTACTTATTCAGTCTTAAAATTACAAAATTATAAAAAGCTTTATTGTTTTAACACTTATTGTCATCTTTAATTTATTCATCAAAGTCGATAATATCCAAATTACACACTTTGGAAAGGAGTAGAAAACTGATAATGGAAAGCGATTTAAAACACAAGATAAAACGGCGTCTTCTAGTGGATTGAAAGGAACGATTTAAAATATTGGACGACACATTCTCTAGTGAATCGAAAGGGCAAACAAAATTTGTAGACGGGCTAACCGCCATGAAAAACATAACAAAGGAAAATGAAATGCACAAAATACATAAACAAACCCTGAAATACAAAGAGATCTTA
This sequence comes from Fagopyrum tataricum, assembly GCA_002319775.1. Taxonomy (NCBI): domain Eukaryota; kingdom Viridiplantae; phylum Streptophyta; class Magnoliopsida; order Caryophyllales; family Polygonaceae; genus Fagopyrum; species Fagopyrum tataricum. The sequence goes on along the minus strand of CM008283.1, from coordinate 17,969,317 downwards.
AAGGGAAAGTTGTACAATCCATTGTCATCCTCAATCACCCGATCCATTGTCATCATCAATCACCCGATCCATTGTCATCATCAATAGTATCGACCACACCGTCAGAAAGGTGTCTAACTCACCTCTGGGAAAAAAGAAAAAGAAAAAGAAAAGATTTCGAGGTTTCTCTGAAGAAATCAAGCTTTATGAGGCCGAATGCGTAATCCACAATACATATGAAAAAAGCCTATTAGTCACTTTCATTGTAGCTACAAAATGAGAAACATGTATATAGAAACAAAAAAAAAATCTACAAAGATTCAAGTAGGGTACCACAATCAAGCTTTATAAGGCGCTATGCAATTGTTACTCTCTATACTGTCGCTCGTGTCTTCAAGAATGCCAAGAACCTAGAAAACAAACAGCATACCATTTATTTTACAGCGCAGACGAAGCATTATCTGACAGTGACGAGCCTAGCCGGAGCATAATAGGGTAAACTGGACTGAACTCCTTATCTCCACGAGCTTTAACGAAAGCAGTGTAATCATCTAGAGTTGCTTTAATACCCTTCCAGATTTGATCCTCCCCTTGCGAATCCAACCACAATGAATACTGATGAGGTGTGAGCTTATTTCTCTGCATTGGCGATTGCAGTTCATCGGGACCTCGTGTATAAAGATGGTGAAGTATGATGCTAATTCTCAGATCTTGAAGTAACGGAGATCCTTCGAGTTGAGAAGTCTCCAAGAAGATAACGGGTCTGAATGCTCGAAGAGCACGGTACGGTGCACCGAGCTGCTCAACAGGGAAGAGGTTCTGGCCAACGGCTAACTCTAACTCAGCCATGTCCCTCGCCATTCTCAGCTTCCCGGATTCGGAAAGAGGCCTTACTAGAGACGCGTGTCTGATGAAGAACATGAGAACCCGTGAGGCCATATGTCGAACGAGTTTTGTACATATGGTGTCGGTACCAGAGGTAGCGGCGTTTGTGAAGGAAGGTAATAATCGGGCTAAGAATTCGGTACGGAAATGAAGAATGGATTTTTGTAGCTCTTCCATGTAAGGTGATGCGTTGTTATCCATTGCAGAGTCCATTCCGACTGCACTGAAGTTCTGGTCATGGATTTGCAAAATGCAAGATTCAAGGCGCTCGAGCATGGACTGGAATAAGGATGTTACAGAATCACAGGCGACCCCATAGATGGAACCTAGAGAAGGAGACAGAACTTCGGAAGCTTCTGGAGGAAGTCCGGTGAGTAGGGCTGAGATACGTGTGTGAATGTCTTGAAGATGCTGGCATAGAGCAAAGTTCTTTAGCTGTGATGGAGTTGCAGAAGCAGTTACTTGGCGTGCTTCGGGTCCCGTAGATATCTGTCATTTAAAACACACTGTCAGGAATTCTGTGCAAGTGAATTAAGCAAATGATCATCAATTATTCAAAACTGCCAATTCATTCCCAATGTACTGAACTGTATAACCGGTGACTAGAATTACTGTCTTTGAAATGTGTAACTCGGATATATCACTTGAAAATAAAATATATACGTTTTTGTTCATCTATGAGGTCTTAGCTTTAGCAGATTCAGACTTACAACATCTAGACATGAAATATGATCTCATACTGAGAGAATGTGATATCATTAAAGCTTAACAAATTTGTCATGGGCTTTAAAAAGAGACTTCCCATGATGCAACTCATTCTCAAATCTCCACTGACGTTATGTCCACTAAATGTCAGAAGCATGTGAAAAAGACTGTATGAACAAGGAATGTAATACCAATAAATCTTTCATTGGTATAGCCTATTGTTTCCTCATATTGAAGATGACAATGCCTCAAAGAGTGACCAGCGGTTGTAAGATAGCAAATAATTACAATTTCTTAACTTCAATCATTTTTAAGCCAGGACGCATCTTACCTGATATTCAGCTCGTTGTGCTAATAGGAGTAGAACTTTTCCAATTTGCCGCAAGACAAGGAGCATCAAATGACCATCAAATTGAACAGCTTCAATCTCTTCTTGGATTCGCAATACGATTTTTGAGATTTGTTCTTTAGAGGGAACACTTCCACGGCTAGACATAGGGAACACAGAATTGATTAGATCTGACAGGTGACCAACACATTGTGCCAAGAATGCTGTTTGGAAGGTTTCAATTGCAGCAAACATTTGCTCCTTTCCATCCGAACTTATAGCCGGAAGAACCCCCTTGACATTTGTATCACGTGAAATTCTCTCCAAAAGGTTTTCAATCATAGAATAAAGTTTCGGATATCCTGTTGTGAAGATCTCCTTCACAAAGCTTGATGCTGTGAATGCAGACTTCATTTGACTCACAAAAGACTTTACAAATGCCTCCCAAACTCTATCTGTTAACATTGGATCACCATCCTGAGAAAGCAAGAATGAGCATCATGTAAACCAGGAAAGCACAAATAATCCGTTTCAAAAAGATAATATGATGATTCCAGCATTGTAAATAAACAAATGAAGTACATCATATATATATATATATATATATATATATATATATATATATATATATATATATATATATATATATATATATATATATATATATATAAGGAAATTGAAGAGCCAAAAATTGTTCAAAATGAACCTAGAAGGTATAAGCTGTACACATTACAAGCAAATGTCTCAATTATTTATCCACAAATCATGAGGAACACACTACAGAAGTGCCAAATTGGATGCAAGATTTTAGCACTAGATGGAGATGATTTATATAATAAGGAGGAACACACTACAGAAGTGCCAAATTGGATGCAAGATTTTAGCACTAGATGGAGATGATTTATATAATAAGACCCCTTCCATTGAATAATAAGAATTTTGCTAGAGCTCAGGGAATGTTTTCTCACCTCCATACATGCCTACTCATTTATATAGAAAAATGCATTTCAGAATTAACTATCTTATCAGCAGTTCATGGTTGTTTCCTCATAAAAAAATATCCAAAGTGAAGGCAAAAGAAACCAAAATGGTCTAGGAGTGAACTATCCACAAAATATATTAGCTGTATACAAAATGAACTCAATATTTGGAGACAATAAATATGATTTTGCAAACAGCAGAAATCACATGTTTCTCTTACAATAACCCATGTCCTTTACTATAAGTTACAAAACAACAGATACTTTATGAAGATGAACACAGAAAACATGATGCATCACACACCAGCCGATATATCTTCCATTTTATTTGCCACAAAGAGCTAACAATTTCACAATACAAGCTGACAAGTCAAAACAATCACTGATGCGCATAACTTAGATAACTAGTCCAAAATTAAAGTATCACAAAGATCAACCTATAATAGTATCTACATAGTCCACCTTAGCAATATCCTACATCTTTTCCCAATGCTTCCAGGTTACTCTTGTGACTCTCTAATCGATCTTTTTTTTCTTCTTCTTTCTAGATCTTCTCTATAAGTTTATCCTTCCAAAGACCTTCACAAACAGAATTCTACTACTCAATAATCTGAAAGAATTAAAAATATATAGTTTTAGCATGCAATGCAATAATGCAGACAGACAGAAAGAAGCATCACACCTGAATAACCTCATCCAGAAGCAAAACATGAGTGAAAGGATCTCTCTTTTTTGACAAAACCCTCTGCAAATTCCAAACCGCTACTACAATCGCATGCAGCTGCTCCATACAAGTAGCCATCCGCTGCCAAAGCGCATCTTTTGCCTTTGAACCAGACCCCAATTGCGGTGTGCCACTCCTCTGAACTCCACCAGGTACAAACCCACCCCCATTAGAAGAAGAAGCGGAAATAGCCTTCATATCAAGAGCAGCAGCTATAGCCTTCACTCCAAGGCTCTTATACTTGCTCACCAGACCATCAATGGTAGCCCTAAGCTCCCCAAGATTATAAAACACTTGCAATCCACTCCCCACCTCAGCCTGATTCAATCCCTCCAATCCCCTCTCAAGCACTTTCATCCCCTCAGTCCTCAGCCTAGCCCCAACCTCGGAAACCCACCGCAACTCATCATCAACCACATCGATCCCGGATAGCGCATTATCGCTCGCGATCCCTAGAATCTCGCAATGCAACTGAGCGGCCTTCAAAAGGTCCAATTTCTCCGGATCGGAGTCCGAAACCGCAATCAACTCCCGAAGCTTCTTCGATAACCGTAGGACACGGATCGTGTGCTGAAGGAGATCAGAGGTGACCTGGATGTTGGAGAGCTGGGAGGTTTTGATACGGATCTGGCGATTGGGATCGGCGATTTCGGATCGGATGCGACGGAGAGAGGATTGTAGGGAGGAGACAGATGATCGAACGATTGAGAGAGAGGATTCAGCGTCACGGAGAGAGGAAAGCTGAGATAGGAGGTCGGAGTGGCGAGAGAGGACTTCGGAACGCAGAAGCTTCTGGAGATGACGGATGCCGTCTTGGAGCTTCTCGGCGGTGGAAGCAGCGGAGCCAGAGGAGAGAGCGGAGGAGGAGAAGCGAAGTGAATCGAATTCGGAGGAGAGGAAGAGGGAGAAAATGGGATCGGAGGAGAAGGATGAGAGTGGGTCGCCGGAGGTAGAAGAGAGAGAGAAAGGTTGAGGGTTTTCAGTGGAGGTGTCTTTGAAGGTGGTGAGACGTTGCAGAGGGGAGGAAGGGGGATTGAAAATCGCTGGTGGCGCCATTGGAGAGGAAAAGGAGCTAAAACGAACTCTTCTCCAACTCCCCAAAGCTCAAAGTGATGATATAAACTGATCATCTGCAAATGCCATCCCACTCGTAACGATTATACGCAGACCGGGTCTGAACAAACTCGACTCAACTCGAGTTACACTATCACTTGAACCGGGTCTAAACTTTAACATCTACCAAATTTACTACTTAAAAATAAAATAAATTACATGAAATCACCTTACATCATCACAGATAATAAAGTAATCCTCAAACGGGGATAAGCCGACTCCTTACATCATCACAGATAATATCCTTTATATCCTCTGGAGGGTCAATCAATACATTAACGTCCAAAGGAAAATTAAAAGCAAGATTAGCAAGAGAGTCCGCTACCCTATTCGCCTCACGAAAGACATGAGGAAGCTGAATATTCCAACTTCTACTAAGGAAATCATGGCATCTAAAAGCCAGACTAAACAGTGGGTGATGATTGGGAAGGTTTTTCTTCAAAAGTAAAGTAACGAGTTGGGAATCTGTTTCCAGAATCACAGTTCGGAAACCATACTTCCATGCGATGCTTAACCCATGAAAAACACCCCACAATTCAGCCATAGGGACCGTGCATAGTCCCAGGTTAGCAACAAAACCACCCAACCAAACACCCACTTATTTCTAAAACACCTCCGGCAGTTGCGTGCCCGTAACCATTACGAGCTCCATCCGTATTAATTTTGATCACACCTTCCGGTGGAAACTCCCACTTGATATAGTTGATGGTTCTTGTGTGGTCACAAGGCAAACCAACACCCTTCTCTTTTCTCCAAATTTTTGCATACTCCATAGCTTTTTCTTTCACCATTAGCGTCCTATCCCGATTGTCTTTCGCGTTGTTGAAAACTCTTTCGTTTCCCCACTTCCAAGTCCACCAAATAGCTACAACAAAAAACTCATTCCACATATAGTAACTATTAAAAGAGCGTTTAGAGAGAAGATTACCTCGAATCCAAGTGGCAAAGGGGGTAGTGAAAAAGTCTTCAATGTATAAATCAGCATGAATGGACTTCCAAAAATTCCTAGTATCTTCACAATCTCTAAAAAGGTGAATATACGATTCCACTCGGTTGTTGCAAACGGCACACTTATCACAATCTGATATGTGTCTTCTATGTCTTTCTTCATTACTTAGAACCCCACCATTCACCAATTTCCAAATAAACACCACGATCCTTTGTTGAGTTCTAATCTTCCAAATTTGCGTAAATAAAGCCCCTTCCGTGTAAGCGACAAGCTCGAAAAGTTGAAGCATATTATAAGCAGAGGATACAGAATAACCGCCATCCGCCGAGAAAGACCAGGTGAGCTCATCTCTGATCTTCTCCCTCTCATCATCATGTTGATACTCTTGACCTCCAACAATCGGGCTCACTGCCGCTAATTTCAACAAGATAGCAATCGGAATCTTGTCAGCTACAAGGTCCCATTTCCACCCAATATCCTCTCTCCAAAACTCACGAACAATCTTTATTCTCTCATCAGGATCAATATCAATGGTAGAAAACTCAGTGAGAGGACTGTTGCAAAGCCAAGTATCTTCCCAAAAGCATACATCCCTACCATCCCCAAGAGTCCATTTAGTTCATTTACGAATAACCTTCTCCAAACCCTTTTGAATACTCTGCCAAACATAAGAGGGGTTTGGATGCTTTGTGCTAGAAGGCTTAACATATTTGTTACGTAGAGTATCAATCCAGATACTTCCAGTTTCTTTGATGAAACGCCAGCCAAGCTTTCCTATGAGTGCCTCGTTTAGGATCTTCATGCTTTTAACTCCCAAACCTCCCAACGCTTTCGGTCTACACATAACCTCCCAACTAACCGTGTGCATTTTATTTCTACCATTAGAGTTACCCCAAATAAAATTTATGCAAATCCTATCAATATGATCACAAACATTCACCGGAAGAAGAAAGGAACCCATAGTGTACACAGGAAGAGAAGAAAGTACAGAGTTTGTTAGTGTGATCCTACCAGCAAAAGATAACCTATTACCTCTCCAGTTGCTCAGTTTCGCATTGATTTTATCAAAGAGGGGACCAAAAGTATTCTTATTGACCCGGCCTTGTAGAATAGGCATGCCTAAATAGTTACCGAGATTTTTAGTGACCTTGACCCCACTTAGCAATTCCAAACTTCTACTAGTCTTGGGAGAAACGTAAATTTTAGACTTAGAAAGACTCACTTTCTATCCAGAAGCGTTGCAAAATATGTCAATGCATCTCATGACCACTTTCATTTGGGCAACCGAAGCTTCCGCGAAAAGGGTGATATCGTCAGCAAAGAACATGTGCGACAGTTTCGGGCCCCCTCTTGAAATTTGTATCGGTTTCCATTCCCCCTTATCAACTGCTTCAAGAATAAGATGACTGAGTCTCTCTACTGTCAAGACAAACAAATAAGGAGAAATAGGATCCCCTTGGCGAATTCCTCTCTCAGGAGTGAATTGATTCGTCACCTCCCCGTTCCAAAGAAGTTGCATCCTTGTAGATCTGATACACTTACTAATCATATGGCCCCATTCCTGAGGGAGCCCGGCCTCTATAATAGTGTCTTCAATGAAATCCCAACGGATTCTATCATAAGCTTTCTCAAGGTCTAGCTTAAGTAACATCCACTTCTTTCCCGATTTTTTCTTCCTCATCGAATGAACGATCTCTTGCATAAGGACATATTATCTTGTATCAGCCTTCCGGGAATAAAACTTCCCTGGGTGGGACCAACAAGAGTACCAATAACCTTCTGGAGGCGTTGTACCAACACTTTAGATATGATTTTATAGTTCACGTTGCATAACGCAATAGGACGAAATTGGCTAATAACTTCCGGCTTTCCCACTTTGGCAATCAGGGATAAGAGAGTGTCGTTGCAGTCCGCAGGAAGGATAAAACAATCAAAAAATCTCACCACATCCGCTTTGATCGAAGCTCCAACAATATTCCAAGTTTTCTGATAGAAAATGGGCTGAAACTCGTCAATTCCCGGAGACTTGTAGGCTCCCATACTCTTAGCAGACCTCCACACGTCCTCCATAGAGACCGGAATAATGAGCGAATCAAAGAGAGAACTTGTAGTTTCAGGAAAACCCCAAGTATCAATGTGACAATGTGTCAAAGGTGAGCAATCAGATAAACTGTAAAGATTTTTAAAATAACTGACAGCACAGCAGTATGATAGTAGGAAGTATTTCGATCCCCACTAAACAACATCCCCATATAGTAGGAAGTAGTTGTTCCAAGATACCAGCGTCCTCCAGATGGTTCTTCCAGCTAAAATTTTATCTTGGAGATGCGGGGTATCGATCCCCGTACCTCTCGCATGCTAAGCGAGCGCTCTACCATCTGAGCTACATCCCCATATATTTCTTTTCATTCAACAATCATTATTATCAACTCTGTAAAATCTTCTTTTAAAGATCTAAGGTTCACAAAAAAGTAAAAAAGTTTGTAAAAGAGATTCAAAATTGTTGGCCAAACCCCCAAACGAGGATTTGAAAGATCAGAGATATAGCCAATGATGGGTTCCCGTCAATTTTAAGAACTTACATGATGAAAATTTAAAAGGAAACATTACGATCATGAAAAATAAGGGTTCTAAACAATGCAAGAGAGCCCATAGTAGTATAAGATCGCTCTCTCCCCTCATCTTCTCTCTAGGGAGAATTTGCAGTTTGCTTCAATCAAGTCTTATCGTCGAGATGGTAGGTTTGTTCTGCAAGAGATTAGGATTTCGAGGAAGGAAAAAAACCCCCTCCATTTTAAAGAAATGAGGAAGGCAAAGAATTGTCTTTATTCAGCCATGTGTCGCTCGGTCCTTGAAAAAAAAAAAGAACAAGAAAGTCATGGAAGAAGATAATTTTATGTCAAGGGAAGAGGTTTATAAGATAAAGGATAATACTAAACATCACTATATAATAAACACCCACACTTTAATATGACAATTACATGTCATGGCTTTTCAAGTAGAAGTTGATCTATTCAACTTCGTCATGTATTCATGTGAATATAATAGTGTTGCGGATTGTATTGTTATTTTAGGTCTAAACTTTTTTATTGGATTGCATGTATTGAGTGACCCTTTTGTGGGTATTATAAATGCTATAAAAAACGATGTAAGGGGAAATGACATAAGTTTTTTTTTTTCTTTTTCCTCTTTAATCTTTATTGATCTTTTGGCAATGATTCAATTGGTTATACAGATGACTTCACTATTTCCATTATTATTTATACGTTACTATTTAAAAGTTCTTATTGATCTTTTGACAATTGAATGTACCTTTAAGTCTTTAATACAAGTATTCGTATTCAGTATAAAATGAATACGAATACTTGTATTAAAGACTTAAAGGTACATTCAATTGTCAAATCATAGTTTTTGAAACGGCATTATCTTGATGATTGATTTAGATTAGTTAGTTTATACAACAATTTCAAAGAGAAATTTCTTTCACTGATTTTATTGCAAAATTGTGTAATTGTTTTCATTGGTGAATAAATAAGCAATCACTACGGTCTACGATAGATTCAAGGGGCGAATTCTAAGCAACAAATAAATTAAATTTAAAAGTCATGACAAAACTTGAGGTTTGATTTGCATGTAGAGAACGGAAGCTTAAATTGTAGGTAATGGAAGAAGCTGATTACATGAGTGATGAATCTGTTTGATATGCTTTACTTCTTCCTTTTGTTTCAACCTTTACGTCTTGATTTTTTTTTTTTGCGGATCCTGTCTACAAATGGAGTTTTCACAAATTTGAATTTTGGTGGTTAAATATTAACGGAGGAATAATAGGGAGAAAAATTGGAAAAAAGTATAAAGGAGTGTTTAAGTGAAAATTAGATAAATAAGAGGTGGTTTTGTGTAATTTATTCTTTAAAATATATAATTACGTTTAAAATGCCGAATATCTGGTTGGGCCGCCCGTTCGGTCCATCAAAATGAGGGCTTCGCTTAATCAAAAGCCCTTCGTGAATCGCTTACGCTTACGTTTTTTCTGGTGTTAGGGTTTTAAAGTTCAAAGTTTCCACTCTTTCTCTCTCACTTCGCTTCAAGCATTTCAAAGCACAAGCATCAGAGAGAAGAAACGAGCTATTTGCAGAATTCGCAGCCATGGCGAGCACCAAAGTCCAGAGGATTATGACCCAGCCTATTGTAATCTCCCTCTCTAAATTTATTCGCTTCTTTTATAAATTTTCTGCTGCTACTAACTTCTTCTCTTTTTCTTGTTTTTGGTGCTGGCTTCTATCGATTTTTGTTCCGTAATTGAAACAATTTCGTCAGAATCTCATCTTCAGATTTCTGCAAAGCAAAGCTCGTATCCAGATTTGGCTGTTTGAGCAGAAGGATATGAGGATTGAAGGTCGCATTATTGTAAGAATTTTGTCCAGTTTATTTAGCATAAGTTGCATGTACATAGACCTCTTCTCACGACTTATTTTGATTGTAATAAAAGCAATATAAGCATTTCTATTGGTTGTCCCTGGCCTGGGTCTCGAAATTTTATTATGTTGATTTTGAAATTTACTTATAGACAACAGAGTGCGCATTTCTTCAGCTTCTTTCCTGGCATTGATGGTCCATTGGGTCTCGACAGCATAAAAACCCTAAGTTATATATTACAAAGTCACTTGTTAATTAGGGCATATGTTGCAACTAAATATGAATGATTTGTGAATAAAATCCCGTGACTGACTGGTTTTAATTTGGATTTCTGTTTCTATAAATTGTCCCAAGTAATGGGAACCCCACTTATTTTACCTAGGCAAAGTTATAGTAGGTGAATCGCTTTTGCACCTATTGTATTGATGGAATGCAAGGTTTTCCTAATTGTTTTTGTATACTTATCTGATATCGCATGGAGACTACCATAGAAGACGTCTATGAAGTTACTGATGACCATTAACTGAATGTCCTAATGGTATGTTCCAAGAATTGAGTGTGTGCAGAAGTCGCAAGAGGCATCGAGGCACTAGTTTGCTAATTTATAATTGAGTTAATTTCAGATGTAAATCTGTTCCAGGCTAGGTTTAGATAGCCCTGTGACACTTTTCAAGGTTGCTTATTAAGGATGGATATTCATTTTCCTTAAAACTTGGAAATTATGCGTTTCTTTTCCTCCCTATGGTTTACTATCTTGAGATTGTTTTCATGGAGACTGAATATTGTAGGTGGGATTTGATTTGAAATAGGACTCTTCTGTTTCATTTTTTCTGCACAAAGGTTAGATATTTGGTATTTTGTTCTGACTCTCAACTCTACTTCAGGGATTTGATGAGTACATGAACTTGGTTCTCGAGGATGCTGAAGAAGTGAATGTAAAGAAGAAAACCAGGAAGACACTAGGTGAGTCAAAATGATTCTCCTGTTCGGTTGGTGTCAGCCTCTTTAGCCATTCTTCTCTAATATGTGTTGTCTATGTGCAGGGAGGATTCTTTTGAAAGGAGACAATATTACTCTCATGATGAACACGTATGTACAAATTTAATCACTACCCTCTATACTTGACCTTCTATATTTACTTTTCCTGTTGATTACTCTTCTCTAATACTTTTGAGTGGTTTTGTTTACAGGGCTAAATGATCTCCTATGCATTGGGCTTTTGCTCGTGGTAGTAATCCCTTGTCGCTGTTGTGTAGTTCTTAAAACTCCTTTGAACTTAGACAATCTGTCGGAAAGATATTGTGAATGCTTTGAGTGCGGGATATAGTTATTGTTCGATGAGCTTTGTGTCAACAGTGCTATTCTGTTGCTTAATGTCATGTAACTCTTAACGCACTGCTGACTTTTAAAGTGATAGCTTGAGTAATATCTCTTTTCTACAATATTTGTTTCCCTTGATTGTTTGCTGTTAATTGATGGTTGTTTTGCTTACTTATTGCACATTAAGCTTGTTTGGCTGCTTGGTGAAGGAATTGGAAGGTTGAAAGTTAAAAATATGCGCTATGAACGTAATCGTGTAGACCTAGATAAAACAGAATAGCACTGTTGTGAAAATTTGTAAATTATCTTGCGTACTATTGTGAAAATTTGTAAATTTTATATCTAATGTATAGATATATTTGTAATATTACAAAAAAAATGAAACCAATTCATCAAGGAAAGTCATCTGAGATTTGCTGCCTGTATTAACGATGAACGGTACATGCAATGACAATTTTAAACCAATTCAAGTATGGACATATTTTCCCACCAAAAAAAGTATGACATTTTTTAAATTCAACTAAAATTCAGGAGCATATTTTAAATTTTGACTAAAATTCAGGCTCGGATCAGCAGTTTGGCTCAGTTCTAAATGAGCAACTTGTATGCCTCAAATAACAATATAAGTTTCAAGACCAAAAGCTTGTATACGAGAACAGCCTCAACTAGGGCATCTCTACTTGCCAATAAAGGGACCCCAAGCCGACACGTATATACGAGCATCTCTACTTTCCAATACCAACTTCAACAAAGTTACAGTATAGTGCAAAAAGATCCCATATTTGGCTACAATTTCAGATTAAAAGATCAAACTCAATACATGAATCACTATTCTCGAACCACTGTAGAGAATCTCCTGAATAAACCTCAGTGGCAACAATACAAGTTTTTGCTGCAAGTCTATGCTAGCCTTAGAATAATATCATCATCAAGTTGAAGTATAGTACATTCCAGGATGGTGACAAAACTTAAATCCAACAACTGATATTTCAGAAAGGCTTGAGAGCTTCCTAAATTCAAGAAACAGCTGTCAAGGGCGTTTTCCGGGAAATGCTGAGCCCGTAACCAACTCCTGATCTTCATACCAGCAAACTGCTACGAGAGATCACACCACCCATGTCAGTAATGCAACAAATATATGAAAGAGAAGAACAGAAACAAAGAAAGACAAACAGCAATGAAAAGGACCTTTATCTCCAAAGAAGATAATAAAAATAATGTTTAAACCTTAATCAAATAAAATCATGATTACTTTTCCCTGTATAGAAAGTCAGACACAAGATATGGGGCAACTTTCAGTAGATTGGTCCATGATATGACTGTCCAGTATTAGGCGGCTGCAGTGAAGTTTTATGAAAATGAAATTTAATATCCCTTAGAGTTTTCCTAGTTGCAAGATTAACACATGAGGTTTTGTTTTTCTTGGATCTTTCAAACCAATCCTATAATACCTAAATATGGGCACTGATTTATTTTCCAAAGATATTTAAATATGAACAATAAGCACTTACATGAAAAGAAAAGCTGAGAAGTTGATTCTTCAAACCAATCCTTGGCGCTGTAAGTCAGTGTATGTTTTCTTGTTGTATATGTTACCCTCTTGATCTTCATATTCTTCCTCAACATCTGGACGCCACTTGTTTCCGCCTTGTCTTTCCTGAATTCTCTCCCACAAGTGCTTTGCATCCTGTAAAAGGTTGAATACGTTTAAAGCAAAATCAAGTACAGCTAATACCATCATCAAGAAGCAGAAAACATTCTGGTTCAAACTTTGATATTGACAATATACCTCAATTGATGTGATTTCATTGAAGTTCTTCGTGTTGGGGATCCCAAGGCAACGCATTCCATACTGATGACGCCATTCCTTAAAATGCCTCTCAAAAGCTCTACGGCCCCAGTAACTATGGTTCCCACATATTTCACACTTGAACTCCTTTAGTAACCAAAACAGGACAGCTGTGAGGCAGTAGAACATACAAGGTCAAATTAATAGAGTTATACCATAAGAATACAGCATACCTGACCAAGACCATGAAGTTTATACAGCCAATAAGGTATAGGCTTCCCGTCCCATCCCATTGGAAGCTTCAAAGGGTTATATATTTGTTGGTCTTCGTCATCGCTTTCGGTGTCGGCTTGCACCTCCTCCTGCACAGGGTTTGAAATATCCACAATTTTGTCATACATTAAAAATTAGACATCAAACACCCCAAGCTCCAATGAACTAGAAGATGATAACAAAACTATCCATTAGTTCATTAGACTTCTGAGGCATGCCAAGAATTCATCCACCATAATTCTAGTAGTGGCACTAAAAGCATCCAATGGAGAAAAGATGTAGTTCTAATGCAGAGGGTGTGTTCACAAAATGAGGAATGATTGTGAAATTATGTACACAAGTCAACTAAGAAAGACACAGCATACCTCCTCACGTTCAGCTTCCATTTCTTCATAAGTCAATGCTTGTTTCTTTTCAGCATTTTCTTTTGTTCTAACAATTGTCTGCAAAATTTCACACCAGAAGTTGGAAACACAAATGACTGTATATTGTATCATGTCTTTGAATACAAGAATAAGAAGAATTCGATGGGCCTTGATTATAAGAAAAAAATCTCGAACATATATTAGTGGAACTAGGAAAGTATGCTAACCTCATCTAATAATTCACAAAGGGTTTTCACTTGGGCCTCAAGCAGGGCAATTTCTTTAGGATCTTCTTGTTTAGAAGTTAGCACATCACCATTCTGCAAAGTACCACGAGAAGTTTTGGCAAAATGTTTCTTGTCCAACTTCTCAAGAGGTGTGTTCTGCCACGAGGAACAATGTTAATTAGAGGAATATGGGCAAGTAAATCAATGCATAGCAAGCCTTCTTCAATACTCACATATTTATGATGCATCCTTGAGGCCTAATATATTCAAAATTAACCAACTAACTAAAGGTTATGCATATGCAGTGAACTACCAATCTCTACCACGACAAAAACTAAATGAATCATTGGGCGGATTTGATAAGAACTGGATAGCAGGATAGCAAAATAAAAAAGGATTGTCGTGAAAACGTACAAGTATCAATATGATCACTAACCATTGTTCCTAGTTTGGGTGGGAATCAAGTAGAGAGAACATGAAGTAAAAAATGTGAATATAACAAAAGAAAGTGATTTGTGATGATTTAATTCTCTAATGATCAAAAGTAACAGATTCCATTTCTCATTCCCTTCTCAATACCCGTAACTTTACCAAACAACTCCCAAGTGTGATCAACCAAAAATCCAAACAAGAAATCAATCAGGAGTGCAACCACAGAAGACAAATCAGTGTTTATCCTGCCAGGAGAAGGAACAAGTTGGGAGCAGATAGTTGCCAAAATTCATCTAGCATCAGCCCCCAGCCACAAAGTTTGCAACAATCTTGAAATGTTATAAAGCATGAATCTTCAAGTGGAAAATCAAATAGAAACCATGATGAGATCCTGTTAGTAAACAAGAGAGGGAAAGACAATACTTCTGTGTGTTAGTAAACAAGAGAAGAAGTAATTCTGTATATATCACATCGACGAAGGATGGTTGAGCCGAAAACAAGTACAAGGAAACTTTGCCAGCATTCTGAAGTAGTCGGAGATCTTCGAATAGTGTCACAAAAGGGAATGAAGCTTCAATAGTCAAGGCTGAGGTTAAGGGGGTAAATTCCAGTTACGTGGTCAGGACAACAGGCAGCAACAAATGCTCACTGGGGGGGGTGAAGCTCGTCAATGAAGGCTGAAGAAACCATAAAAATAATTTCGGGAATGAAGGCTGTGAAGATTCTGCTTGTTAGAAATCATTCAGTACTATAGACTGACCAAGTAGGGGGGGATTTTCAGCAATAAAGGGTAGATGGAGAAATGTGAAAAGGTCTTAAAAATGAAGGCCAATGAACCAGAAAGAAATAAGCAATGAAGGGCCAGAAACCAGGAAACTATCAGCAATGAAGGCTGAAAAAGTGACCCAAAATTTCCAGCATTGAAGGCTAGAAAAACTATGCCTCCTGGGGCACCAATCTCTTTCCTTAGAAAATATTTTCATCCTCCCAAATTCTTGTAGATGTTGCAGCTGCTGCAGAAGACTCTTGACATGAGGCATGATGAAATAGGTTTAACAACATAGAGTTTTGTAGCAATAAAAGGCTACAAAACAAGGAGAAACCATGAACTCTGATACCATGTTAGACTGTTAGTAAATGGCAAAGAAAGCACACCCTTTAGGTGTGTTTGGTTGGTTGAGTGTATAAATTACTGTATGTTTAATTAAGGTTGAAATGAAAAAGCTAAATAGAAATGAGTTGAAGTAAAAAAATACAATTAACTGCATTTGGTACAAAAAAAACTAGTGTTTTGGTCATGTGATTAGCACATAATGAAAAAGAGATGAGGGAAGCCTATTAAATAATATATCATCTTGTCATTATACAAAAAAAGGACAACAATGTATTGTAAATATTCAAAAACACCACCTAATTTAAACATACCTTGTATTTTGGAGTTACTACTTAAAACTAGCTTTTAATATCATAACTAATTTAAATTAGCTAAACCAAATACAGCTTATTCAAAATTTCAACTTAAACTACAAAAGAAATGAGCTTAAATGGCAAAGAAAACACACCCTATAGCATAATCTGAAAACACAGCAGAATAATAGAGCCTAAAAAAGCAGATTAGCACAGCCCAATAAACAAAATACAGTAATTCGGAATAGCAAACCAATAGATCCTACTTTGCTGAAACTTCATAGAAAATGCATACCTTGGTAAGAAAAAGCCTCTCTGCTCTTTGCTGAACTGTTCCACCCGATTTAAGCCCTAGTGCAGCCAAGCCCTAGCATGAAGCAGTAGAGTCATTAATTGCTCAAACAAAAATGGTCAATTACTTATTACTTCTAGGGTAGTAAAAGTGCTTCAACAAGGCATCATAATCCAAAGAAACTAGAGAAAGGTTTGTGAGCTCAAAAAGGAAGCAGGTAATGCGTGTCAATGCAACCACTACCACACCTCAGCATCAGGAGGTAGCCAAGAGGAAGATCAAATTATTGAAGTGAAGAAAATTAACATATAGTGCAAAAGAAAAGAAAAAAAAAGAAGGAAAACTACGTGAAATATAAATTCTTTGATACATGCACACACTAGACCATTTGCAATCGATAATGATGTGTGGCTACTGAGCGAGTACAGAATCATCGAGTGTGCAAAGTTGTGGAATCTATAGCAGAAAAGCAACAACTATGGACGCAGCACTTACCCTTTTTTCCATCCATAAACTAACCAGTTATTCTTGTCATAGAAAATCTTCTATGCTATTCACATGCTTAAGGGCTAACTATAAGATAATATATGCACTGTGCAAGGATTAGAAGGATGTGAGCATGACACTCAAGGATCTCAAAACTTTGAGAAACAGGAGCATCAATATCCATATAGCCAACATTCATTTGGCTTACACTGTACAGACAGTACAGTATCTTTGTTGTTGAAGGACTATAGGATGAAGTTGGTTCAAATATGCAAAGGTTCCAAAAAAAATTTGAAGAATATTTAAACAAAGAAATTTATTCTTATCCACTAACCTCTTTCAGCTTTTCAGGTCCAACTTCCATCAGCTCTTCAACTGTACTGTAAAAGTCAAGATCAATTAATGTACCCTCAGAAGGCTTATGGCCATTTTCTTCTCTGTCCCTCTCCCATCCTTTGACATTTCCATTTGCCCATTGCTCCTCAAATTCAGACGTTACCTGCCAAGAAAGTGTAATTTAACATAAGAAACCTCACTAAGCCTAATGCAAACAACATCTTGAATTGTTTCTGTGAGAAAAAAAATATATTTATATGGTTGACAAGATATCAAAGCATATGGGTATATCGGTAGGACCAGGATGAACTGTCCTCCAAAACCAAAAGAATGTTTAGTTCAGACAAGAAAATACGAAATATCTAAAAAGCAAGTATACTCACTATATATTATCATTGCCTTTTTTCCATCAGAAAAGCTTACAAGAACATACAAAGGTAGAGACGATATTACCAGAAAGCCTAAGCAGCTTAAGTTAAAGTCTATTCATTTTATCGATGATCAATGAATGTACACAATCTCATGCATGGAGACCATAAAATGCAATGCAGGCTGAAATTCTCAACTGCAAAGGTGGTAACTAACTAATCTTAACCATATCAAAGCAAGAACATTAGATTATTTAACTCGTTAGAGAAAAGAAAAGGCAGGCATCACAGCACAAACTATAGATAGATAGCCAACAGTGGCACAATAGGACTTGCTAATAGAAACAGCAGCTAAATGAGGGTGTCAAATAAGTCATCAAGAATCATTAAACAAAATGCATATAACTTAGTTAACTGATCTATGTATTAATAATTACCTTCGAAAAAATTCTATCAAAATCTTTCAAGGGCTCTGTCCGCTCAAAAAAGGAAATGAGATAGTCCAACAACTCAGATGTGTACTCCTTGTATTGTCTGCAAGAACTCAAGATGAAGAATATTATCCCAGATTCTTCGGTAGTAATAAGAGAAAAAAAAAAAAAGAACAGCTACTATCAAATTATTACCTTGTTATTTTGAACTTGCGAGGTATCTTCTCTGGTTGTGAAAAGATATCCAAGTAAGCAGTGTACTCCACAGGCTCTCCAAATTTTGAATTGATATACTTATTGTAAAATTCATGCAAGTCTAAATATCGTCCAAAGGCTTCCTGGTGATCACAAGCGACGTTATTAGCTTCATAAGCTAAAATGCTTACAAATTTAATGGAACAAAAACACATAAAATGCCACATGATCACATCATTTAGCTGTTCTACACTTCTAGATTAATCCACTGATCCAGGCAACAGTCTAACATTAGCTATACATATTGATAATGACCAAAAGATTGATGAGCACGAACAGAGGTATTAGTATATGCCAATCAAATACTGACACCACTTTACAAGTACCATACGGCTGAAGTTAACACAATGTCATATTTTGGGAAGAATGTCTCTCTTTATGAAGAAATTGAAAGACAAACAAAAGCAGCACTGATGTTTTGAAAACTCCCTTCTAGGGTTTCAACTCATACCTTATCAAGAATCATATACATATAGTGACAGAGATGTGACCCTCGTTATATGATATTTTTTGTTGTTTACTTAGATGTGTGGTAACTATGATCGCTTGTAGTATAAAATCAGATTATAACTCATTTTGACTTTGAGATGCAAAAAATACTCTACTATTTGCGAGGAAACTTACCAACCACAAGACACAAAATAAATGTACCCTAGTCAATCAGAATATCTGTCAAATGAAAATAATTCGATAACAGATTATAGATAATCGAAATCATATGATACCACTTGTAGGTTCCTTGGCACCAGTTAGGTACATAGATTTTTTGGCAACGATAAAATGATTAAGAGGCAAGTAAGTCAAACAGAAATCCATCAACAAAAAGAGTTAGACCAGTACCTCCCCACTAAAATCAAGTACTGGGTCCTCTTTGAACATCTGCTCGAATTCTTCATCAGCAGTTACAATGCGTGCAGCTGGATGTCGTCTATGGTAATCCCGAATCTAGATTATATTTTACAAGACAGAGACAATTTAGAACTTCAATAAGCTAATCTAATTACAAAAGAAGCACCTGTAGATAAAAACCCAACTAACCTCCTTCAATCTGTCATAGAAAGCACTGAACACATTAGTTCCTGATGCAGTCTGTCCTCCGAGTGCCGCAATCTCGTCCTTCCTTGCACCATCATTGTCTTCATATATCTCAACCTTCAAACCATCAAACACCAAAACCACCAAAAGAAACATTAAAGCGAGAGAAAATTATCTTAAGGTTATAAATGAGCGAAAGCAAGCAAGTGGAAGAATTACGAGTTTGTCAGTGGTGGAGATGATGTGCTCGACCATGTTGCGAACACGATGGCTCTGAAAAAGACGGTCTTTATTGGATGCTGGCTCGGATTGGAGCTCCTTTACGACAAGCCGCTCAAGCCGTTCGACCTCCTCGTGAGAGTAGCGAGTTACTTCTAGAAGAGTCGAAGACATCTTCTCGCTTTACCCCTGAATTAGGGTTCTTCCTATAAGCGAATCAATGATACAAAGACAAAGTAAGGACAGTAGCAAGCAGCAGATTGAAACTAGCATATTACGATAGACATTTCAGATTGAACAACGAATTAAAGAGATTCAAAATTGTAACCCTCGAATTTGAGCAAGTGACATGAGAGAACATATTCAGTCGATCGCAAGGGCTCAGAAAGAGGGGGTTACCTGGTGATGGGAACGGTGGCGCAACTGAGGGAGGATGGAGGTGACGGTGGCGGGTGGAAGGCGGTGGCTGCGGGGTTTATCAGCCTGGTGCAAAGTAAGAAGTTCGAGGGAGAGAAGATGTTTTGGGAGTTGGGACCTTGGGTTCCTTAGAGGGACGGATACACGGTGTGCCTAGTCGGGTATCCAATTTGGTCCGACTCTTCTGACTGAAACCTCAGATCGGATCCGGATCTAATTCAAGTTTGCTTCGTTCGAATCCATTGTGTTTTTTGTTTTTGGGAAATTTCGGATGGTAAGCCTGTGATTTGGGGTATTTCGGATTTTATCCAAGAGTTTTTTTGAGTCCGAACGGCACCCTTAAGTTATATATTTTTTCGGATTTTGCCCAAATTCACTTAAGAAGCCAAACAGTTTTTATGTTTTTTATAAATAAAAAAAATTAAAAAAATTAAAAAAAGAAACAAAATAAAGAAAGTAAAATTAGTCAGAGGTTAATCCCCTCTGTTCTACGTTTTTTTACTCAATTCTTCGCTCCATCACCTCGCTCGTCGGCTAGGGCAGCAGGGCTCTCTCCATCGTAGTCTCGATCCATCGTCGGCGTGGTCTCCTCCGTCCAAGACTAGGGTTGTCCAGACTCTCTCCATCGTCGGCGTGGTCTGCGCGTGCTCCATTGCCTCGCTCGTCGGCTAGGGCAGCAGGCTCTCTCCATCGTAGTCTCGCTCCACCATCGGCTCAGGCTCCTTCACCGGCCGCTCTTTCTCCAGGATGTCCATATCATTCACTTATAAGAAATGTTCATGAAATGCATGGTTTTCCATATGTGTTTACATTTATGCAGCAAATGTTCAATTTCTGAACTTAAATGATCTGTCAAATGTGTAAATTTGACCAATTCAACTGCGTCATTTCACAATCTATGATATCTTGTATTTACTCATTCAACATAATTTGCCCTAATTTTAAGATTTAAGAATGGAAAAGCGAGTTAAGTTGTACACATGGCTCTTCTTACCATAGGCACATGTGCACATTGCACAACCTGCATAGTTCGACGATGATGGGGAAGTGTTACTGTTACCCATTATAAAAACACTATATCTAGTCACATGTGCACATTCCACAATTTGAGAATGGTGCAAGAGACCAAAGCTATGTAAGAAACATAGTAAATGCACTAAGATCTTATTTGTATTACCTCAACTGACTGGAATTAAAATTAGATTGACATATATATGATTTTTAGAAAAATTCCTACCTCCTTTTGGTTTTCCTATTCATTTTCGATTACTCTTCTGTACAAAAAGATGAATGGCAGTGAGATGGAAGGTAGTACAACCTGAACCATGTGTACAGAGAATGCGGTTCATGGGAGTTTAAGTTTGTGTTAGATGTTTAAGTATACCAAGGCTGCAAATATCATCAACAGGAGGAGCCTTCCAGATACTTACTTTCTTCCTCAGCTCAAAATCCTTTACACACCTCTCCACGTTCATCTTGGCGACATGCTTCAACTTAGCAAGTCTCGGTCCGGTGGCTTGATCAAAGATCTTCTCCCAGCCATCTTCGCACACGCCGTGGGCATCACACAGTTGGATTATGCCATCTTCCCAATGCGTCCAACTCCAACCTTTGTTCAAACTCTGCATCACGCCCCCTACACACTTCCCTATGCAGACGGGCTTACACGCCCCCTACACACTTCCCTACGCCGTGGGCATCACACAGAAGGAGCGGCGGGTGAAGGAGCCTGAGCCGACGGTGGAGCGAGACTACGATGGAGAGAGCCTTGCTGCCCTAGCCGACGAGCGAGGCGATGGAGCACGCGCAGACCACGCCGACGGAGACCACGCTGACGATGGAGAGAGTCTGGACAAGCTTAGTCTTGGACGGAGGAGACCACGCCGACGATGGATCGAGACTACGATGGAGAGAGCCTTGCTGCCCTAGCCGACGAGCGAGGCGATGGAGCGAAGAATTGAGTAAAAAAACGTCGAACAGAGTAGATTAACCTCTGACTAATTTTACTATCCTTATTTTCTTTATTTTGTTTCTTTGTTATTTTTTTTTAAAATTTTTTTTTAAAAAAAACATAAGGACTGTTTGGATTCTTAAGTGAATTTGGGCAAAATCTGAAAAAGTATATAACTTAAGGGTACCGTTCGAACTAAAAAAAACTCTTGTGCAAAATCCGGAATACCCCAAACCACAGGGGTACCATCCGAAATTTCCCTTTGTTTTTTTTGGATAAAGCTACACTTCATTAATCTCCATCGTTAACCGAAAGAACCTTACATAAATCCTCCGAAAGAAAGCACATAAATCATAACGAACAACATCAACCGGGAATGTTCCCGTGAGCCAATGTTGTTCGTTATCAAAAAATAAGTACGTAAAGTCAAAAAATATACCACCGATGAACAAAATTCTTGAGATTGCCGGATTCTCTTCTCTTCGAGATGAACAAAGCCTTCGTCTACAATCCTCACCCTGTTTAATGAAGTTTTGACTTATTTGAATTCTTTGGTCCTTCGTTTTGCCTTGTCGTGAATAATTCTTGTTTTATACTCACCAAAAAACCTCTTTACTGCTCCATCTTCAGTTTTTTAAGTCTAAATCTCTCTCACACTGTTGGTTAACATCCATACTTCCTCTCATTTCAACATGATTTTTTAAACTTCTTTTAATCAAGTAATTAAAAGAAAAATGTTTAAAAAGTAAAACATTGATTGTGGGCTTTTGTGACTTCTCTTTGCAAGAAGATTACGGTTCTATTTATAAACAAAGAAATAATGTTTCATTTAAATCGTGTTCTAAAAACAAATTTCAATCGAACATTAATATAGTTTATTTATTTCACATTATACGGTTTGATTGTAGGGAGTACATCTTGATATTGTGAGTTTCGGTTGGAAGAATGGTGAAATTTGTTCGTGAAAAGGAGTCGAGGATGGGTGATCGAAATCTGAAAGCTCGAAAGAAGAGTTCGAATACGAGATTTCCACCGGTGGTCCTTGAGAGTTGTACTCTACATTGCATCTACAAACTTGTTTTGTGTTAGTCTCCCGAAATCTTCCATTTTTCTTGCCTCGGTTTTTGAGACAGAGGCAAATGAACTAACCTTGCTCTCGGGATTCTCTACGGGAATTTTTCCTTTCCGATATTTGGGAATCCCCATAGCACCTCACATTCTACGTGCAACTGATTACACCCCACTCCTTGACAGGATTGGGAGGTACATATGTGCGTGGAACAAGAGGCATTTATCTTTTGCAGGTAGACTGGAGCTTATCAGGACGGTCCTTCAGGGTACGGAGAGCTTCTGGCTGTCTATGTTACCGGTTCCAGCACTGGTGATGGATAGGCTCACAGGACTATGCAGACAGTTCCTTTAGAACTGGCCCAGAGTAGCTTGGACACGAGTTTGCATGCCCAAGAGAGAGGGTGGTTTGGGTCTTCTCAACCTCAGGTGTTGGAACTCGACATTTATGTGCAAGTACTACTGGCACATTCATGCTAAGAGGGACAACCTTTGGGTGAGGTGGATCCATCACAGATACTTACAGGTGGTCGAGCCAGATCACTGGGTACCCCACCGACGAGACTCGCCTCTGGTGAAGGCTATAATCGGAGCCAGAGACGAGGTAGCCACGTTTGTGGATGAGGAGACGCCATTGGAGGAGGTTCTCGAGAGCTGCTGCCATGGTGGCAAGTTCAGAGTTGCAGAGGCCTACGATATGATCAAAGAGCATGAAGATGAGGTGGACTGTAAGAGCCCTATCTTTCGGACCGAGATTGGTCTTTGACCGAGCTTGACTTTGGCCGAGTTTGGCCTAGCCGCTCCCGCGGTCACCTCCGCCGCACCTGCGGGTCGCCGCTCCCGCGGCCATCTCCGTCGCCCCCGCGGGTTCTTGCGGCTGCAGCCGGTTTTGTTGACTTTGTTGACTCGTGCTTTACCCTTTTGGTTTACTTCTTTCCTTTCCTTGCTGAGCAAGGGTCATCTTCCTCACTTCTCTTCCTCAGTCCTACGTCCTTCTTGCTTCTTCATCCTTTCCCTTGAGCTTGCTTGAGTTTTTCTTGGAATTTTGCTTGGAGATTGTATCTTGTGGGTGATGTTGATGTGTGTGAGTGTTATGCTGAGCTTGAGAGCTAGTGGAGGTGTCATCTTGGAGCTTTTTCGTGCCTAGACCACAGTGTGGTATGTCCTCCTTGTTTCTTCTTTCTTTCTTTCCTTGTTTCAATCCTTCTAGCTTAGGATTAGATGTATGTTAAGGGTTTTGATGTTGGAATGTGTATTGATATGTATGTATGTGACTATGGAAGAGAGTAGACGTGATTTGATCACGTGAAGAGCCAAAGAGAAGCCGCGAGGTTTCATTCTGCACTGTCGCCGCCTCCGCGGCCAAAAGTCACCGCCCCTGCGGAAGACGTGCCGCAGCGCCGTGCCAGCGTCGTGCCTGCGTTGCCAGCAATCCTTGCCACCGCCCCCGCGGCTGAGCGTCATCGCTCCTGCGGTTGCCTGCATTCCGCCCCTGCGTCCTTTGATCACGCAGGTGCGTTTTGTCCCGGGCTACCTATAGTTAGGTAGTTCCTTTCCTTTCTAGTATGAGGGAACTAGTATCATGCTAGATATTGGTTTATGACGAGTATGATATAGATATGCCGGTTTCGGCCTTGAGGTTATGAGTTGGATATGATCCCTTATGGATCCCTTGGGTCTAGGTGTGACCCTTTGTGTGATAGGATTGTGATATATATATCTGTGTCTTGTATAGGCTGTGTTGTCCTCCAGTTTAGAGTGGACGTTTCTGAGAGTGGATCAGACTTGAGTTACTTCTGAGATCGAGGTAAGTCCATAGGACTTACTTAGCTACTATACTTATATTGGATGTATGCTTGAGTGGTGTGTGTTATGTGCTTTATAGCATGTGTTATTATTTGGTCACCGACCTATGTTATATTGACCGCCCATTGTAGTGGCTGTGATAACCTTTCCCCTTCATCCCGTAGTGGAGTCTGGGAGGTTCTCTGTAGTCAGGCCAGATCTGGTATAAAGGAAGGCCCCTCACCATTCCCACAGGGTACACGGGAGGTGTGCTGATACTACCCCAGCTGGTTAGAGTAGTCAGATGCGGGGATTATATTCCTCGTGTCACCTATCTTCATATATATCTATTTATACGATTGAATGATTCAACTTATTAAAGATAATAAACCGGGTAAATGTTTGATATCATGTTGAAGTGTTTATCATTTCTGAGGTGTGTTTGTGCTTTAGCATCTTCTTATATATGTGTATAGTTAGCTAACGGTTTCATACCGTGTTGTAGATCCCTCGCAAGTTAGGAGAGCCGCGGAGTGATCCGGAGGGGTGATCTGCTGAGGGTTCCGTACACGGGGCATATTCGTGAGGTTTTTGAGATTATCATTATTGTACGGATTTCAGTTTGACTTTGTACTCAGCAGTACTCTGTATTATCCTTTTGAGATGTATATATATCAGTTTTTATGTTTTGTTTTAATCTATTGGTGCCTTGTTGTAAGATTCAGTGAAGTTGTTGTCAGACTAGGGCCAAGATCCATTGTGAGATCCTAGCCCAGTAGCACTTCGAGTCCTACGGATTCGGGGTGTTACAAAGTTGGTATCAGAGACTAAGTTGACAACAATGGCACTAGTAATCTACAATAAAGTTCGAATAGATAAATAAACAGAACCCGAAAGGGGTCTGACTTTTCAAAAGGTTTTGGTTTTAAAATGAGTACAAATGTTTTGGGTTATCGTGTACGTGAGCCATCACCCCTCTGAAGATCTCGACAATACACATATATAGATATTCTGTTGTGATTGATTTGATACATACATATGGCATATATATAGCCTTCTAAGCTAGGTTTACGTCCTCTGCATATGGTTCAGACTAGAGCCTTACCTGCAGCTGAGCGAGGTAGAGGTAGACCCCTTCTAGGCCGAGGACGAGGTAGGATACCTGCTGATGGTTTCCAGGCAGTAGGAGAGATCCACGAGGAGGTTGTTGAGAGCGCCGTTCTTGAGATTGGGAACGGGGCAGCTGAGGGACAGGGGGCACAGAGAGCCCAGTCTGGTGAGTCTGATCGTGTCTCTATGGGTAGGTCATAGTTTCAGGCTTATATCAGACGTGTTGAGGAGGCTGTCAGAGCCGGTAGGCGTGCCCTAGACTTACAAGCACAGTAGGGACCATTTGAGAGGTCCCACACTGTTACTCAGGTACCAGTTGTACAGGTACTTGCTGCTGAGATTGTCAGAGCACCAGAGGAGCATAGAGGGCCTAGACCAGATACCTGGTTGAAGGCATTCCATCAGATGGGTGTACCCCCTTTCACTGGGAAGGTGGGGTTGGAGGTTGAGCTCTGGATCGGGCATGTAGACTCAGCTCTGGAGTCTATTCGCTGTCCAGCTGATAGGCAGATCGAGTTGGTGCAGACTCTGTTCAGAGAGCTGGCACAACACTGGTGGAGGTCTGTACGAGGCCAGGTTACCAGCTATGACCAAATGAGGACCTTGATCCAAGAGCGTTTCTGCCCTGCCTCACTGAGGAAGGAGAAACTGCGTGATTTTGTTAAGGCCGGATTTGAGGATGTGCCAGTTTCAGAGGCCATCAAGAGATTCCAGGAGGAGCTGGCTTTACTGGGTCCAGCTGCACCTCCTGTTGATCAGCATGTTTATCTGTTCTCTCGACGATTGAGGAATGGTACCCGAGCCTACATGGCAGGTTTTCACTGTGAGTCCTTGATGGACTATCAGGACAGAGCTGCAGATTATGAGAGAGAGAGGGCTGGTCAGAAGAGAGCTTCTCAGGCCGGAAGGTCTGAGAAGAGACAGCGTACTGGGCAGGCCAGTGGTACTGCTGGAGCTGCTAGTGTTGGGGGTAGTCAGAAACGTCAGGGTCGTTCTGTATCTGCACCAGCTACAGAGATGGGACGACAGTGTTTTAACTGTGGAGATACCCCCATCTGAAGCCCGAGTGTACGAGGCCGTTGGTGACTTGTTTTACTTGTGGTAGACAGGGTCATAGAGCCGTTTATTGTCGCCAGGGCGGAGCTGCATCTCAGCAGGGTTCTTCTCCTGCCAGTGTAGCGGGAGGTGGACAGAGGCCACCTCAGCAGCAGCAGCAGACTCAGGGACAGCAGAGAGTCCCAGATCGCCCTACGACTCAGGGATCTGCTCCTGGGCCGAGTAAAGGCAGAGACCATGGTGGGGGCACCACTGATACCAGAGGCCCACAGGGTCGTGTTTTTGAGCTGAGGAGTGCAGAGGAGCTAGCTGCACCTACTGCTACAGGTACCATTCTGATTCATGGTTTACTTGTTAGAGTTTTATTTGATACTGGTGCTACGCACTCTTTTATTTCTGATGCCTGTGTAGAGCGTCTTGGGCTAGATACAGTTGAGGGGATGCCCTTTATTATAGGGTTACCTGATGGTGGTAGGGTCAGAGGTACCCGTGAGATTCACGGTTGTCCCATTTCTGTAGGGACCCGTGTGTTACTAGTTGACTTCTTTGTCATGCCACTAGAGCATGAAGAAGTCATTTTAGGTATGGATTGGATGGCTAGACACTCTGCAGTTCTAGATGTAGGTAGGAGGACTGTTACCATCTCTACCGAATTAGGCCAGATAGAGGTTTTTCGAGGTTGGGACCTTGGAAAGGTAGGCACAGTTATCAGTGCTATACGGGCAAGCTAGACTGATTGCACAGGGTTGCGAGGCCTTCTGGTGTTATGCCATGAAGGAGGGGGAGAGTCCAGCTGTAGAGGACATTCCAGTTGTCTGTGAGTTTACTGATGTTTTTGCTGAGCCGTCCAGTTTGCCGCCTCAGAGGAGTGTGGATTTCAGTATCGAGTTAGAGCCTGGTACGAGACCCATCTCGAAGGCTCCATACCGGATGACGCCTGTTGAGATGCTGGAGCTGAAGAAGCAACTCGAGGAGTTGGCTGAGAAGGGCTTTATTCGCCCTAGCGTGTCCCCATGGGGAGCACCTGTCCTCTTCGTACGGAAGAAGGACGGATCACTGAGGTTATGCATAGATTACAGAGAGCTGAACAAGGTGACCATCAAGAACAAGTATCCACTGCCTCACATTGATGATTTGTTAGATCAGCTACAGGGAGCGACTGTGTTCTCCAAGATTGACCTGCGTTCCGGGTATCACCAGCTGAGGTAAGGGAGCAGGATGTGAATAGGACAGCATTCCGGACCAGATATGGCCACTACGAGTTTGTAGTGATGCCATTTGGGCTTACGAATGCCCCAGCCGTTTTTATGGAGTTGATGAACATTATCTTCATCGACTTCCTGGATCAGTTTGTGGTGGTGTTTATTGATGACATTTTGGTATACTCTCGCAGTGGAGAGGAGCATGCAGGACATCTGAGGATTGTATTGCAGGTTTTGAGGGATAGAGAACTTTATGCTAAGTTCTCTAAGTGTGAGTTCTAGATGCCAGAGGTAGCATTCCTAGGTCATGTGGTTTCAGCTGAGGGGATCAAAGTGGATCCAGCGAAGATAGAGGCAGTAGCAGCTTGGACGACACCGACGAACGTCAAGGAAGTACGTAGTTTCCTTAGCCTAGCCGGTTATTACAGACGCTTCGTGGAGGGTTTTTCTGTGATTGCCCGTCCACTGACGAGTTTGTTGAGGAAGACTACCAGATTTGTGTGGTCTGATCAGTGCAGACAGAGTTTTGAGGAGTTGAAGAGGCGTTTGACTTTTGCTCCTATTTTGGCACAACCAGAGGGTACTGAGGATTTTGTGGTTTACAATGATGCATCCAAGCTAGGCTTGGGATGTGTTCTGATGCAGAGAGGCAGGGTGATTGCATATGCGTCTCGACAACTGAAGACGTATGAGGAGAACTACCCGACTCATGATCTGGAGTTGGCAGCGGTAGTTCATGCACTGAAGATTTGGAGACATTACTTGTATGGTGCTACTTGTCAGATCTTCACATACCATAAGAGTCTGAAGTATATTTTCACGCAGCGGGAATTGAATAACCGCCAGCGTAGGTGGCTTGAGCTGATCAAGGACTTCGATTTAGAGATTCTGTACCATCCAGGGAAGGCGAACGTTGTCGTCGACGCCCTGAGCAGGAAGACGCCTCGAGAGCAGGCGATTGCGAGGATGACTATACAATATCAATTGCAGAGAGACCTGATCTGGTTAGAGCTGGACATCCAATTTCCTGATGAGGATGCCCAGCTGCGTACATTAGAGGTCCTTCCTGATCTGTTGGATGAGATCCGACAGAAACAGAAGCCCAGCCCGACTTTACAGAGGATCAGAGATAGGATGTCTCGGGATGAGGCACCACAGTTCCTGCTTGGGAGCAGATGGAGTTTTGAGGCGCCACGGACCGCGTCTGTTACCTGCTGATACAGAGCTGAGGCAGAAGATTTTACAAGAGGCTCATTGCACCCTTTACTCGGTACATCCAGGTACGAGTAAGATGTATCAGGATTTGAGACGTATATATTGGTGGGGAGGGCTGAAGGCCCGATGTAGCCAGATTTGTAGCTCAGTGTGCGACTTGCCAGCAGGTCAAGATCGAGCATTTCCGACCTGGAGGTGAGCTCCATGCCTTCCTGTTCCACAGAGGAAGTGGGAGGACGTCACCATGGATTTTTGTGACCGGACTGAGGCTGAGCCGGAGCTTTGATGCCATCTAGGTTATAGTAGACAAATTGACGAAGACGACACGTTTCATTCCTATCAGGGAGACGTGGCCGGTGAGCAGATTAGCTGAGGAGTACACTAGGACAGATAGTGAGACTCCATGGTGTACCGAGGACGATCGTCTCAGACAGAGATGGGCGATTTACCTCGAGATTCTGGCAGCAGATTCAGACTGCCTCTGGGGACGAGTTTGCACTTCACGACTGCGTTCCATCCTCAGACAGATGGTCAGTCAGAGAGGACCATTCAGACGCTAGGAGGATATGCTGCGAGCTTGTGTGTTGGATTGGGGGCAAGTGTGGACGGATCATCTCCCACTTGTTGAGTTTCTTCTACAACAATAGCTGGCATGCATCTATTGGAATGGCCCCATATGAGGCACTGTATGGACAGAGATGTCGTACCCCGTTATGCTGGGATGAGCAGAGCAGTGTCAGTGGTTTAACACCTGATCAGATTCAGGATGATATGGCTCGGATAGCATTGATCAGAGAGCGTATGCTGACTGCGTAGAGCCGTCAGAAGTCTTTATGCTGACAGGAGGCGTAGACCTCTAGAGTTCAGGGTTGGAGCCCATGTGTGGCTGAGAGTGTCCCCGACACGAGGTGTTAGGCGTTTTGGCATTAAGGGAAATTTGAGTCCCCGATATGTCGGACCGTTCGAGATTCTAGATCGAGTTGGGAGTGCAGCTTACAGATTAGTCCTTGCCTCCCGAGATTTAGAGGGTGTTCACCCTGTGTTTCACGTGTCTCAGCTGAGGGAGTATATACTAGATCCGAGACACATCGTGAGTTATGAGGATTTGGTGGTTGAGCCGGACCAACTTTTGTTGAGCATCCGATTGCAGTCCTAGAACGAGGTATGAGACGCCTACGTTCGAAGGACATACCTATGCTTAGGATACAGTGGTCGAGACGAGGACCTGAGGAGGCTACATAGGAGACTGAGGATAGTATCCAGAGGAACTATCTAGAGTTCTATGCCGAGATAGGTGCACCAATAGGATCACCGAGTAGATCTTAGTACTAGCTTGGTGAGTCTTATCTGGCTTATATGCTTATATGCTATGATGTGTTTATTTCATGCTAGCTTTGATGTGTTTATGATCTTATTATATCCTGTTATGCTAGTATGATTTCCTATTTATAGCTGGAGATGGTTCTTCCCTCCATGCTATTGTGATACGCTTAGGTTTAGCTAGAGATGATTCTTACCTCCATGCTATTTTGATGGACATAGTAGTGCTGGAGATGTTCTCCCTCCCTGCCTTTCTGTTATGGTTATGATATGGCTAGAGATGTGCTTCCTCTATGCTTGTGATGTGTTTATAGTTGGCTTAGAGATGGTTTCTCTAGGCCATGGATAGTATAGGTTGCAGCTGGAGTTGATGATTTCCTCCATGCTTATGTTTGAGGTTATAGAGAGTGTACCTCGGCTTCCGAGTCCGAGTGTTTTCAGGATCTTGCAAGTTTCGGGACGAAACTTTGTTTTTAGGGGGGGGGCGGGGTGAGGTGTAAGAGCCCTATCTTTCGGACCGAGATTGGTCTATGACCGAGCTTGACTTTTGGCCGAATTTGGTCAGCCGCTCCCGCGGTCACCTCCGCCGCACCTGCGGGTCGCCGCTCCGCGGCCATCTCCCGCCGCCCCCGCGGTTCTTGCGGCTGCAGCCGGTTTGTTGACTTTGTTGACTCGTGCTTACCCTTTTGGTTTACTTCTTTCCGTTTCCTTGCTGAGCAAGGGTCATCTTCCTCACTTCTCTTCCTCAGTCCTACGTCCTTCTTGCTTCTTCATCCTTTCCCTTGAGCTTGCTTGAGTTTTTTCTTGAATTTTGCTTGGAGATTGTATCTTGTGGGTGATGCTGATGTGTGTGAGTGTTATGCCTGAGCTTGAGAGCTAGTGCAGGTGTCATCTTGGAGCTTTTTCGTGTCTAGACACAGCGTGGTATGTCCTCCTTGTTTCTTCTTTCTTTCTTTCCTTGTTTCAATCTTTCTAGCTTAGGATTAGATGTTTGTTAAGGGTTTGATGTTGGAATGTGTATTGATATGTATGTATGTGACTATGGAAGAGAGTAGACGTGATTTGATCACGTGAAGAGCCAAAGAGAAGCCGCGAGGTTTCATTCTGCACTGTCGCCGCCCCCGCGGCCAGAAGTCACCGCCCCTGGAAGACGTGCCCAGCGGCGCCGTGCGCGCCGTGCCTGCGTTGCCAGCCCTTGCCCCGCCCCTGCGTCCTTAGATCACGCAAGGTGCATCTTGTCCCGGGACTACCTATAGTTAGGTAGTTCCTTTCCTTTCTAGTATGAGGGAACTAGTATCATGCTAGGTATCAGTTTATGACGAGTATGATATAGATATGCCGGGTTACGGCCTTGAGGTTATGAGTTGGATATGATCCTTATGGATCTCTTGGGTCTAGGTGTGACCCTTTGTGTGATAGGATTGTGATATATATATCTGTGTCTTGTATAGGCTGTGTTGTCCTCCAGTTTAGAGTGGACGTTTCTGAGAGTGGATCAGACTTGAGTTACTTCTGAGATCGAGGTAAGTCCATAGGACTTACTTAGCACTATCCTTATATTGGATGTATGCTTGAGTGGGTGTGTGTTATGTGCTTTATAGCATGTGTTATTATTTGGTCACCGACCTATGTTATATTGACCGCCCCATTGTAGTGGATTGTGATAACCTTTCCCTTTCATCCCGTAGTGGAGTCTGGGAGGTTCTCTGTAGTCAGGCCAGATCTGGTATAAAGGAAGGCCCCTCACCATTCCCACAGGGTACACGGGAGGTGTGCTGATACTACCCAGCTGGTTAGAGTACTCAGAGGCGGGGATTATATTCCTCGTGTCACCTATCTTCATATATATCTATTTATACGATTGAATGATTCAACTTATTAAAGATAATAAACCGGGTAAATGTTTGATATCATGCTGAAGTGTTTATCATTTCTGAGGTGTGTTTGTGCTTTAGCATCTTCTTATATATGTGTATAGTTAGCTAACGGTTTCATACCGTGTTGTAGATCCCTCGCAGGTTAGGAGAGCTGCGGAGTGATCCGGAGGGTGATCTGCTGAGGGTTCCGTACACGGGGCATATTCGTGGGTTTTTGAGATTATCATTATTGTACGGATTTCAGTTTGACTTTGTACTCAGCAGTACTCTGTATTATCCTTTTGAGATGTATATATATATATATATATATATATATATATATATATATATATATATATATATATATATATATATATATATATATATCAGTTTTTATGTTTTGTTTTTAATCTATTGGTGCCTTGTTGTAAGATTCAGTGAAGTTGTTGTCAGGCTAGGGTCAGATCCATTGTGAGATCCTAGCCCAGTAGCACTTCGAGTCCTACGGATTCGGGGTGTTACACTGACGTCATGACTTACCTCCTGCACACTGCACCAGGGAGGAGCTGGACGAGCAGGGCACGCATTTACGCCTTCTCAACGACGATCTACTACCTATGGCATTCCAGGAATGCCCTGATGTTTGACCGGAACAAGATCCCCATTGATATCCTTGTCCGGATGATCAGAGGGCATGTATACAGACTACTCCATGAAGCCTTTCCAACTAGGGTTGGAGAGAGGTTTGAGATATAGTACTTTTTATGTTTTTATGCCAGAGTTTTATTCTGCTCTTGGCTTGCACAGGTTTGCTATGTTCACTTGTCCCGGACTGGAGACTCATTTGCTGATGACTTTGCCGAAGGTGAATGATATCTTGATCCGATGGTTAGGCACCTTGTTGTCTATGAGTGTCCCTTTCAACTGATGGCATTGCCGAAGGTGGAAGGGCTTATAGACAGTGCCATGAGGTCTGTGTTATTTATTTTTATAGTCAGTTGATGGTAGATGGTACGTTCATGAAGGTCCGTCAATCTGCCCATTTTATTGGTCCTTCGATTCATTATACGGTGTGTTGTCTTTAGACCCTGTTCATATCCGGGCTCGGGCCGGACTCGGCCGGGCTTTTTTGAATTTTCGGCCCGTTTAGCCGGACCCCGGCCGGGCCTCCGGGTACCTGTTTTTTAATTTTCTTTTTAAAAATAATTTAAAAAACTATTTTAAATATAAACTTTATTTGAAAATAAATTATATTTAAGATATTATATGTAATATACATAAAATTTATAATAATTATAGTAAATATTCTATAATCATACTTAATATTTTAAATATATACAATATAATATATATTTTTTATATTTTATTTTTTTTATACGGGCCGACGAGCCGGACTTGTAGTGGTGTTTGTACCCGGCCCGACGGGCTTAGCAGGCCGGACTTTTCGGTCCGTTCGGGTGTCCTCTGTGTTCATACCCGCCGTTTTTTCGGACGGACGGGCCGGATCGGGCGGGCTTCCGGATATGATCAAGTCTAGTTTTCTTCTCTTGTACATTGACTCGCTATCCTAATACAAAAAAAAACTACAACGGACTCTTTAAATTTGAACCTTGGGCCCACGCCCAGTATACCCTTGCTTCTGGACTTGACCTAATCACCTAAACCTAACAAGAAAACAATTTTGCTAGTAATCAACATCTTTGAAGAATATTAGTAACATCCGATTCCTATTTGTCATATTATTATAGCATGTTTTACTGAATTAAAGATAATTTGCTTAATTATATCGTCTTTTTTACTTTATAAATTAAAGTTAATTATCAGTACTTCCAACACAAATATATGTCAAGATTAAGGAAAAAATATTACAAAAAGGTAACGCAAATTATAATGCATTTTGGGCTAGATGAAAGGGAAAACCAAGAATAAGAAAGAGTGGAGCAATCTTAGTTCGGTAATCGAAATTTATATAAACCAAACACCTGTTTTTTAAATCTATCATGAAGCTATATATAACTTTTACTAAAATTTAGGATTTGTTTGGGATAATTAAATAAAATAGTTTAATTTTTATATCTTATACAAATTAATCTAATATAATTTATTTATTTTTAAAAAAAATATTTCGAATTAAAGTTTACACATTTTGATTTTATAAATATCCGGACATATATAAAGGTGGATGTTATATCTAATTTAAACAAAAATTATAGTTACAACGAAATTAAATATATTATTACTTAATAGAAGTTATTAAATTTTTTTTTAAAAGAAAATAAAATAAAATAAAATCACAATAAAAATAAAATATAATTTAAATAAAAGGTGTGATCAAAACGGAAGTAAAATATTTGTATAAACAAAAGTTGTCTAATTATAAAACTTGTATCTAATCTAAATAGAAAATATTGTTTTTAATTCTAGTGATATATTTTGTTTATTCTAATGATAATGAAATCAAAATATAATTAAAATAAAATTTTATTAAAAAAATTCATTGACTTTATTCCTAAACATATAATCTTTATTATCTCTATCCTAAGCATGTAGCATATAATCTTTATTATCTCTGTTTTAATATTATAATATAAAATGTAGAATATAGAAGAAGAAATATACGAGGATACCATTTGAATTAAGAACTAAAAGTGATTTATTCTCATACTTAAAAATAAAATTAAAACGAGTGAAATAAGAAAAAATGTTAAATTAGTAATGCTTAAATAATTCCAGGAATACAATATAGATAGGAGTATGGGCCTATCGGGCCGGCCCAGTTTTGTAAAGGGTAGCGTGAGAGTCCTACCAGTTGCAAGACGCTCCATTCTGTATTTCTGTATACAAACAAAAGAAAGCCTAAAAAGAGGGAAAATTAATTCAAAAACAGAATCAACCGGGCCCACTCCCCTGTCTTCCTGTCGCCACCATTCGACCGTTGAAGAGCTCCTTCGCTCCCTCAATACAATTCCCCTCTCCGCTGTCCAACACAATTCACCATTCCTTCCTGCTCGCATTCCTTCCTATCTCTCGTCCTACCCTCTTTTCTTCCTTGTCCATGGCGATCGCCGCGAAACTCGCCCCGAGCAGAAGGTAATTTTACATAGAGACGCCCTTCTTTTCACATTTCTATGAAATCTTGTTAGATTTTATGAAAATATTTATCAATTGAGCCTTTATATGGTTTTGTTTTCATTCTAATTTGTTATATTTTTTTCCAAACTGGAAAATTTTGAGAGATGTTTAGATGTCTGGAGATACCAATTTGTCCTAGGGTTTTGGACGATGTAAAATGTACATTTTGCCCATGGATAAATCTCGTTATGAAAGTGGTTTTGTGAAAATTATGTGTTGAGTTTTGGCAAATTTGAAGCCCTTTCTGGGGAAAGAGTTTTTTCTGTTGTATAAAGTCAGTTCATTTGTTTATGCTAGGGTTCTAAATGTGTCTGTTGATGAGGAAAATAGTCGAATGATCTGTTTATGGATAGTTGAATCGTGTTCTTTTATACGTGGATTAGGCTCCTTCAGAGTCAACAGTGGGGGCGACAGGCAAGCAACAACGCAGATGGACGCTTAACGATTTCGACATTGGCAAGCCACTGGGACGAGGAAAGTTTGGTCATGTCTACTTGGCGAGAGAGAAGAGAGTATGCCACTTATTTCCGGCTTTCTCTTTCAATGAGATATCTTATTTTTGTGTGTATATCATGAGCAATCAAATTTAACTGCTTATGAATTTTCTGGATCAGAGCAATCACATCGTGGCATTAAAAGTACTGTTCAAGAGCCAACTGAAGCAGTCACAGGTTGAGCATCAGATTCGACGTGAGGTTGAAATACAAAGTCATCTACGCCATTCTAACATTTTGAGGCTATATGGGTACTTCTACGATCAGGTATTAACAGGACCTTAATTTATGGTGTATTTTCATATCAATGGATTTGGTTGTAATAACTGACTGTCTGTTAAATCAACAGAAACGCGTTTATTTGATATTAGAATATGCCCCCAAGGGAGAGCTATACAAGGAGCTTCAGAAATGCAAGTACTTCAGTGAAAGACGCGCTGCCACTGTGAGTTTCTGTTCATATCTATAACATGTTCATTGTTCAGTTTCAGTAAGCCTAATATCTAGAATTTTGAATTGGATTAACTCGTTACAAATGTTTGTTGTTGATTTGTTTTTGAATACTAGATTAGTGTTTCACCATATTTAACAACTCAGTTAATTCTATGATACTTTCTATGTAGTATATTGCATCCTTGGCTCAAGCACTGATTTACTGTCATGGAAAGCATGTAATACACAGAGATATCAAGCCAGAGAATCTTTTGATTGGTGCAGAGGTATGGAACATAGTGATCTTATGCTGGATTTATGTTTCAAGTTTCATTCTTCTTAATTTCTTGGGATATAGTTGCTTTCTTGTTCTTATAACGTTTCCATTTTCTTTTTCCTACCTCTATCTAGGGTGAACTCAAAATTGCTGACTTTGGGTGGGCAGTGCACACATTTAACCGTAGAAGGACCATGTGTGGAACACTGGATTACCTCCCTCCTGAGATGGGTATGTAATACACATCCAAGTTTCATATTTTTTTGTGCCTCGGCATTTGCTTGAGTAAATTAGTGCAGGAAGTTCAGCAAAGTGAAATTGCTCTAGAACATTCAAATCATGATCCTATCCTGTAATGGCAGTTGAAAGTTTGCTTATACAGTTATACACACCCAAGTTTCATTATTTTCTGTCTGTGCCTTGCCATTTGCTTAGAGGTGAATGTGAAATTGTTCTAAAACTTAAAAATCAATATCCTTTGATGACAGTTGAAAGTGTGGAACATGATGCAAGTGTGGATATATGGAGCTTAGGCATTCTATGCTACGAGTTTCTATACGGTGTCCCTCCTTTCGAGGCAGAGGAACACTCTGACACATATAGAAGGTGAGAGATTGAAAAGCCTTTTGTTCTTCTTAGCTTTTAAATTTAATTTTGCACTTGACTGTTGAATGATGTGATGAATATTCAGTGAATTTACAAGGTACAAAGAATAAGAAATTCCATTAGCCAAATGCTTACTGAGACAAATATTGTGCAGGATTGTCCAGGTTGATCTGAAGTTTCCACAAAAACCCGTGATCTCATCAGCTGCAAAGGACCTTATAACTCAGGTGATTTACCATTAAACTTAACCGTAACCTCTTTCTTAGCATATTAATTTGTCGACAAACCAACAATCCGTGTCAAAACGTGCAGATGCTAGTGAGGGACTCTGCACCAGCGTCTTCCACTGCACAAGCTTCTTGAACATCCTTGATTGTCCAAAACGCAGACCGTCTGGCGTCTACAAGATCTGATCTCCCCATGAAGAATTCAAGTTTCTATCTTATTTAATGACGAAGTCTAGACACTTCAATGTAAAATCAATTTGAAAGATTACATGGCATTAGTATGATATATCATTCATTTGATTTTTCAAGGAGCTTTGCTCACCATATGTGATTACTTGTGTGTAATGTCTGTGAGGATCTTAAGGAAATTGTGCATTTTGTATTGGGTGCAAATAAACACAAATATATTTATCATGCACATTTTGGTCACAAGTTCATTCTATTTACATTTATGCAGCATATATAACACAATATCATGAAGCTTTTTTACAACATTATACAAATCTCTGTAGCATCCTTATTTTATTTTTTTATCAATCATTGTCTCCAGAAGAAACCTACTGGTATCTGTGAGCATATCCGAAGCATATAAGAATCAAGAAGTTATAATATGCCCTCTTCATAAAGAATGTCAGCTATTCAAAAGAGCAGATGTGGAAAAATCAGGAACTGTATTATATGCAGCAAAAAAACAAAATGCCCAGGAAAATATAACTTTATAACAGCAGCATTTTACAAGTCTTTGTAACTATCTACTTCCTTGTAACAGCACATACCATGAAACTGCAATTATGAGAACACCTGAAAATCCAGAGGCAAAACCAACATAGAGTCCATGTAAAAACTGCAGCATTTTGTGTTTGCTTCTATAACTATGCATCTCTTTCGTTTTCATTACGAAACAAGAATGGTTCAAGGGCTCGCCACATAAACCAGAATTACCTTCAAAACTAGAACTGTCAAAAGTATCAAACTGACCAACTCTTGGTATTGAACCTTCAAGATTATTATAAAGCACATTAAAATGTGACAAGAAATATAATCCTTCAAACTTCGTCGGAATCTCTCCAGTAAATTTGTTTCTAGCAAGGTTCAACACTTCTAAGTTCTTCAAATTTGAAATACTATCCGGAATATTGCTGGAGAAATCATTGTTACTAAGATCTAGTATTTGAAGACTTTGTAATTTGGCTGATCTCTGTAGGAATCATACCGTTGAGTTTATTATATGAGAGGCTTATCCCTTGATAGAATTCATTAAACTGATTGTAAGTCGTGTTTCCAGTGTCAAGTTTGAAGAAAGGTAACTCAAAATGAAAGTACTTGAAGTTTTCATCAATTGTTTCTGAGATTAGTGCTGGTAATTGGCATAGTTTTGTGGGGAATTCTCCTGATAAACTGTTATTAGCTAACATTAATCTTGACAAATTTGGTAAATCTCCTAACCAATCTGGAATTTTACCAATCATTTTGTTACCACTCAAGTTTAGAACACGCAATGATCTTACATTAGATAGCCAGTTGGGAATCGAACCAAAACCGCAACTTCCAAGGCCAAAGAATTGAAGCTTTGGGAATTCATTGAAATTAATGAAGGTTTTATGAACTGGAAGATGATCACCAAAGAAGTTCACTGACAAAAGCAAGCTGGTTAAGTTGCTGCATTTTGCTAAAGCTTTAAGTGTTGCTGCAACATTTGTAAAGGAATTTTTACTAAGGGCAATGAAAGACAAGGATTTTAATTCAGCAATTTTGGGAGATTTGACCGGTCATATTATTTAGTGAAACTCGAATCGCAACGAGTGATTTGCATGAGTACATGCTTTCAGGAATATTTTCCATAAAAACTATTATTTCTAAGATCGAGTTTTTGGAGTTGAACAAGACTCGAGAAATTTAGCTTAGAAATATCTCCATGTAGATAATTATCTCTTAGAATAATCTCTACGAGTTTTACACAGTTCATCAAAGATGATGGGATATGACCATGAATTATTATTGTAAAGATGAAGTTTTTCCAAGTTTATGAGCTTGCTAATCTCTTGAGGAATGAAATTGGAGATTCTATTTGAAGATAAATCAATGATTTTGAGTTGGGTAAGTGCAGAAATTCCTTCTCCTAGTTGAAATCCATTGATATGATTATTTGATAGATTAAGATAAACAAGTTTAACAAGGTTGCTTATAGAGGAAGTAATTGAACCTTTGAGACCTCTAGAGGATAATTGCAAATGAGTCACTCTGCCATTGTTATCACATTCTATCCCTTCCCATTCGCAACAACTTGTAGTAGAAGACCAGTTTAATGGAGTTGATGAAGATGTTGAAATGTTTAAAGCGAAGGCGAGAAGAGAGGCTTGATCATGATGATTGCAGACTTGCTGGTAAGAGAAAGAAAATTATGCAAGAACAATATGAAGAAGAGAAGAAGATGATGAGCAAGAACAAATGATTGTTGTTTTGGAAACATGACTTTTTGTTTAGGATTGTAGCAAATGTGTAAGCAATGAAGGAAGATATACGTTTGCATACTTTGATTTTCCGCACTTTATATAGTGATGAACGGTTAACCGAATACAATTTTTAAGATTTTATCAAATATTTTAAATATATACACAATGGGAAAGGGATTGAGTTTGTTCAACTCTTTTAGATGTGGATCGGCCTAGTGTGTTGATGAGAATAACGATGTTAAGATAGGTACTCGAATTGACAGCAAGGTGAGTTGTCATCACAGTGTGATTTACTTTCTGAAAATATGAGCAACAAATAACTTTAGAAAATTGAGACATAAAAATTAAATACATTGGAGACGATGATATCCGATCAACTTTAACTATTTTGAGTTATGATTTCTAGGGACCTTAAAGAATCGTCAAAGTTGATTTTGATATAGTAATTCCCGTGCAAATAACCTTAATAAATTTATTTTTTTGTGAAAATTGATGCAATAAGATTTTTTTTTTTTGTTTTAGGAAAACAAATGGATGTGTTATATACACAACCCATAATTTATCGTTGCCAATAACAATTGCAAGACGCGACGTCTAGGTTGAACGCTAGTGATGGTGTCGGCGTAATTTTTTATTATTTTTTTTTTTTCCGAATTTTTTTTTAAAAAAATAAAAATTGGGCGTCGGTTGATGGCTCCGATAGTTGATTTGTAAACTTTTTTTAAGGCTAAAAAAAACCACTTAATTAATTGAATCATTCAATTTATATATTGTTCCTTTTCCCGTACAAATTAATGTAATTGACTTCGAATCCATTCGGTAAAGAAAATTTATGAGGTTGAAGTATTATTAGGATGAGATTTACATAAAATAAAATAAAAATTCAAACGTATAGAGATAAATTTTAATTAATAAAGCTTATACAAAATTTTAGTAAATAAGCACTTTTTAACAGTCTAAATGAATCTATTTATAAATATATAAAATTAAAAAAACTCAAACTAGACGCTTTTTCAATTTAAAAAACATAAATAATCGGGCACCAACGGCAAGAGTTAGAGCGCCGACTCTATCGCCGATCCCACTCATCGCCGGTGAATTGCGCTTTATTTTTTTTACGTTAGTAAAACGAACTAGTCTATAGTGTAGTTAATAAACTAACCCTAAAATCCTAATCATTCTCGTTAAAAATCACACCCACTTGCAAATACGATACACGAAGATACGATTGAACATCGATCACTGCGCCTTTGTTTGTAATCGAAATTAGCCAATCTGATTAAGGATTCGAAGAAGATGATAAGCTTATCTACTGGCTACTGCTGTTATAGCTCTTGTTTTGCTTCTTGTCTTTGTCTTCTTCCTTTTACATTGTGTATTAAGATTTGTTAGTTAAAATGATTTTTCGACTTGAGTATTATCTAGTTTATAGTTCTAAAAATGGGAAAACACTAGTTTGAGTGATTAGAATTTAAATATAACTTAAAAAATAACTTCCATATGATAATATAAAGAGAGTGTGAGGTTTGGTCTACGTTTGTATATTCGGGTATCAAATTTACACCACCGTGTTTGTTTTGGATGTAAATTAACAATCTTATCTTATTTTATATATATTAAAGCAGAGGCCTCTATTGTCACGTGTCGCCTCCAGGATTTTTCTCAGCCACGAAAATTTTACAGGCCTCTGTTGCCACGTGTCGCTCTCAGATTTAACGTCAGCCTAAACTTTTTTTTAAATGCATAAATTAAATAAAGAATTTATACTCGAAATTCAGTTAATATTAGATTCTTATTCATCGGCAAATCTTATCTCTAAATTGTTTAAACAATTAATTTAAAAATTCCGAAAATTTATATCATCATAATTTTTTAAAAGATAACCTACAAAAACCTTTTTTAATACATAATTTGTTGAATTGTAATACATAATTCGATAGAGTTCTTTTTTTATATAATTAAAATCCAAAATTAATGTTTGTTTTTTTTTAAAATTTCGAACTACATTATTTTTGAATTATTTATTTAAAATTCTGATTAAAAATTTGGTTATGATATAAATTAATTTTTTTACAATTTATTTTTAAATTTTAATTTTAAATACGATAATTATGTTTCTGTACATATTCTTTTTTATTAAATTTTTAATTCCAACTTTAAAATTATGAAAATAAAAATTACTTTTGTTAGCTATTTCATCGAAAGTTATAATTTATATAATTAAAATCCAAAATTAATGTTTGTTTTTTTTAAAATTTCGAACTACATTATTTTTGAATTATTTATTCAAAATTCTGATTAAAAACTTGGTTATGATATAAATTAATTTTTTACAATTTAATTTTTAAATTTTGGAATTTTAAATACCGATAAT
Source organism: Fagopyrum tataricum (assembly GCA_002319775.1). Taxonomy (NCBI): domain Eukaryota; kingdom Viridiplantae; phylum Streptophyta; class Magnoliopsida; order Caryophyllales; family Polygonaceae; genus Fagopyrum; species Fagopyrum tataricum. The sequence continues at coordinate 17,927,028 of CM008283.1, read as the reverse complement.
TATGTTCCTGTTCATATTCTTTTTTTATTAAATTTTTAATTCCAACTTTAAAATTATGAAAATAAAAATTACTTTGTTAGCTATTTCATCGAAAGTTATAATTTATTTTTATTATATTATTTTTAAAAAATATTTGAATAATTACGTATGACTTCAGACAAAACCTTAACAAATTTAATATTTGTTTAAAATTTTAAGCTTTTTCAACAAGATTAGCAAACCTAATTATAAGATACTTTAAATAATTTTTACTTTAATTATATCTATTACTATTCTACAAGCTTGATAGAGGTGGATGAGAAAATAATTTTCTCAAAAGAAAAAGTAAATGTGATTACTTTAAATAATCCATACTCATTAGTATAAAAGTGATCTTATTATAACCATAATTTCAAGAGAATTGAAAAGCTTAATAGTCCATGTAATTGATTATTTACCTCCTTATCATTTTAATATATATATATATATATATATCAGTTTATTAAAACTCAATCCCGCACAAGGTGCGGGTAATACACTAGTATGTATTAAAGAAGAGCCCTTCTTTGCCACGTGTCAGCACCAGATTTAACGTAGCATAAAAAAATATTTTAAAAAGTTAATTATTTTAAGTTGTTAATATAAATTATTATCAAAACCTAACAAAATCTTTTTAAAAATTTATTTATTTAGATTAATAAAAAATGGGTTTACATAATCGGATTTTTTTAAATAAATTTATTATTATTATTATTATTATTATTATTTTATTATTATTTAGTCCTTTACATATTATCGGTCTAAAATTTATATGTGTAATTTAACCTCATTATTTTGTTAATCAAATATTAAAAAAAACGTTTGCTAACACAATTAATTATAATATGAAAAAAAAAACAAAAAAAAATTAAAATATTGATTAACATTTACAAACAAAAAATTGTAAAAAAATATTAAAAAAGAATAAAACAAACGTAATCTCACTAACTCACTCATATAATCATATCACAACATCGTTTACAGGGATTGATTGTATGCTACGAGAAATACACTTGAAAAGTATATTAAATAAGTGATTTCATTTTCCGCATCCTTATATATTAAATTATTTATAATAATATATACATATTAAAATTTAATCCCGCACAATGTGCGGGTATTACACTAGTCTTATATATTATAGGAGTAGCACTCCTTGCCACGTGTCACGCAGAAAAAATGCTCACTGCCACATGTCATTTTAGCATTTAACCACAGCCCACCAAAATATTAATTAAGTTTATTCATTAAAAAATTATTTAACGAGATATTAAAATCAAATCTTAATTAAATCGGGCCAAACAATTGGGCCAGTTATACAACAAACATGATTAATCTTAAACGTAATTAGTTTTGATTATAGATTGTGTTATTTCTTAAATTAATTTATATATAACAATTAATTTAACACCATATACTACCAATGTACTATTTCTATTAACATATGAATCAGTATAATAAGGGGAGAAAAATCAAAATATGAATTATTATATGGTTCGATATTTTATTAATGTATTATATAATATTATATGTAAAGTGTACAAATATTTAGTGCTTATTATCTACTCTATCTAATAACAAAAAATAGTTTATATATAATCCCTTAAAGAAATATAATAATAAATAATATTTTTATCAAACGGGTAATACACTAGTTATGCTAAGTAAAAGAATAGAAAATAATGTCTTTTGTGAAAGACTAATAAAAGAAAAAATAAGGAAATCAATGATTGTTAAAAAAATAATGAACGAAGACGATCTAAGGAAATAAGGAATTTCCACTATAATGAATTAAAATGATCCATAAATGTTGATATATGAACATTGTAGGTAACTATCTAAAATGTCTTTGACATAGACAAGCAAATACCGGATTTTCTAACTCGCGTAGCTTAATTCAGCCGTTCAACAAGTATAATAAAACCCATTAAAAATTTAAAAACTTCGAAAAGATCAAGAATTTCGGAAAAGACCGAGAGAAGTTAAATGGAGTTGATGAAGATGTTGACATGTTTAAAGCGAAGGCAGAGAAGCGAGGCTTGATCATGATGATTGCAGACTTGCTAGTTGCTGGCAAGAGAAGAGAAAATTATGCAAGAACAATATGAACAGTATGAAGAAGAGAAGAAGATGAGCAAGAGCAAAATGACTGTTGCTTTGGATGCATGACTTTTTTTTTTTTAAAGGATTGCAGCAAATGTGTAAGCAATGAAGATATTTGTCTTCAGACTTTGATTCACGGCCTTTAATTATAATAGTGACAATGCACCAAAAAAATTATAATAGTGACTAAATGTTAACCGAAATACATATTTTAAGATTTTTATGAAATGTTTTAGATATTTTGTTACAAGATGGAAAGGGATTAGATTTGGTCAATTTTTAGATGTGGAAAAACCTAAGGCAGGGTTGTGTAAAAAGTCCGGAACGAATCGGACCGGAAGATTACAATCCAAAACTAGATCGAGATTAGGCCGGATCCGATAACTTTCAGTCTTGTTTTTCGGTCCGGATCTATATACTTATAACCTAAGGTATTCTTAAGATAAGAACCACAACGTCATGATAGATACTCGAAAGTCGAAAGACCAACACGGTTTGAGTGGTCAAGGACAACAAGTTTGTTTGCAATGTCATTAGCTTTCCTGATAATATAAGAAACTAGTGAAGGCACAATTTTTTTTTTCTTCTAAATATAATTGTTTGTAAATTCCAGTTTTACGCACGGTATGTAATAGAATGGGGATCGTTACAAAAAACATGATAATGGTCCGAGCAATTTTATATGACGATAATATTCTTTTGAAAGTGAATCAGTTTATAATAATCATTTGGAATATATTAATTTTTTAAAATTTTAAATTACTCTCACTTTCTAAAATTGTGAAGTATTATTGTCATATTAAATACTCTATGATGATACTTTAACTAATAAAATAATTTTCATACATGTTTTTGTAATATATTAATAACATTTATTATACATTATTATAAACCTTTTAAAGTTATTGATGTATAATTTTATCATTTAGTTGAAGCTTAAACCGATTTAGAATGAACCTGGACAATTTTGACGGATATCATTCAAAATCCTAGTAGATTTAATTTTGATATATATACATTCTAATTATATTTAAATTTTTAACACAAACTAATTCAAAAATATATATGTTAGAGAAAAACATCCGAACAATCAGATTCATTGTATTTTAATTTTGATAGAATTTAGTAGAAAGATTTGGTAGTTTAATTACATTTTAAATATTGTTGGATTTTAGAAAATAGTAACATAAAAGATATGCATCATTAGAATTGGATTTATAAAAGTTAAAAATTAATTTTAAAACTTAAACTTCGAAAATGAAAAAAACAAACTATACTATAAAATTTGAAATTCAAATTAGAATTCAAAATTTAACTTACAAATTAATTTTCGAAAAGTAAAAAATGAAAAAAAGAAAGAATAAAACTCGAAATTAAAAATTAATTTTGAAAATGAATAATGTGCCTACATTATTTTTAAAAATTATGTAGATTTACATAGTAGATATGTTTTTTTATACTAATTCATTTTAGTTTAATTCATCTCTTAACTTGATTGATGAATTATGTTTTTGTTTAAACTCTGATTATTGTATAATGTCAAAATAAATTCAAAAATATGAATAATTTTTGTAATTAGTTTACAGTAAGTTTTGTTTAAACTCTTATCATTTGTTAGAATAGTATCAATTGGAAGAGAATCGTAAATAATTTTTGTTTTTTTCAAACTTTATAAAAAATCTAGGTTATAAGATGAAATATATTTTCTGGTACTTGAAATTGATTTTGACATGTGTTGATAATGTTGGGAATTTTCTTCTAAAGGCAAAGAAGACCCCTTCCAAACTTAGCCAAAGTCAAGTCATTAAATGTTCATGGGAGTAGATAGATCTCTCTGGAAAGGAGACCCAAGAACTATACAATTCGTATGGAAGAACAAAGATTACAACAGGGGTCTAACATCTACGGACCGAAGACAAGGATGTAGCCTCTATTCTAGCTTAAATAGAGTTGAACTATACTTTACTAGAACAATTAAATGTCAGATTTTAACGAAGTATAATTTCGGTATAGTCTCAACTAGTGGAATAATCTGACATCAATTGATGTCTTTCACTGTTGAACAGCTAATATGTAACACCCCAAATCCGTAGGACTCGGAGTGCTACTGGGCTAGGATCTCACAATGGATCCTGGCCCTATCCTGACAACAACCTCACTGAATCTTACAACAAGACACCAAAATTAAATATAAAACATGAAAATGTTATAAAAGTATCCAAAGGTTTATACAGTACTGCTGAGTACAATCAAAACAGAAATCCGTACAATATGGATAACCCAAAATCCCACGATGTCGCCCAGTGTACGGAACCCTCAACAGATCACCCTCTCTGGATCACTCTGCAGTTCTCCTAACCTGCGAGGGATCTACAACACGGTATGAAACCGTTAGCTAACTATACACATATATAAGAAGATGCTAAAGCACAAACACACATCAGAAAGGATAAAACACTTCAGCATGATATCAAACATTTACCCGGTTTATTATCTTTAATAAGTTGAATCACTTAAACGTATAAATAGATATATATGAAGATAGGTGACACGAGGAATATAATCCCCGCCTCTGAGTACTCTAACCAGCTGGAGTAGTATCAACACACCTCCCGTGTACCCTGTGGGAGTGGTGAGGGCCTTCCTTTATACCAGATCTGACCTGACTACAGAGAACCTCCCAGACTCCACTACGGGATGAAAGGGAAAGGTTATCACGACCACTACAATGGGCGGTCAATATAATATAGGTCGGTGACTATCATAATCATAAGCATGCTATAAAACATATAACACACACCACTCAAGCATACATCCAATATAAGGATAGTAGCTAAGTAAGTCCTATGGACTTACCTCGATCTCAGAAGTAACTCAAGTACTCTAACCAGCTAAGGAAGAAGAAGCAAGGAAGAAGAAGAAGAAGCAAGGAGGAAGAAGTAAAACTCACCACTACTGAAGATCCTAGGCTGCAGGAAGGCTTAACACACATCAAGGCTGGCTTCCAAGCACAACAACTCACAGTCAACAACCACAAAGCCACAATTCTCAAAGCAAAACTCCAAGAAAACTCAAGCAAGCTCAAAGGAAGGGATGAAGAAGCAAGAAGGACGTAGGAACAAAGGAATGAAGTGATGAAACCCTTGCTCAACAAGGTAAAACGGAAGAAGGAAGGGTAAAGCACGGGTCAAAGGGTCAACAAAACCGGCTGCAGTCGCCGGAAATCGCAGGGGCGGTCCCATGAGCCGCGGGGGCGGCAGTCAAGCCCGCGGGTGCGGAAAGGTCTAAGCTCGGCCAAAGCCAAACTCGCCATGGTCCGATCTTGGTCCGGAAGAGTAGGGGTCTCACATCTCACCCCCTAAAAACAAGTTTCGTCCAAAACTTGCAAGATCCTGAAACACTTGGACTCAAAAGCCGAGGTAACACTCTCTATATCCTCAAACGTAAGCATTGAGGAAATCATCAACTCTAGCAGTAACTATACTATATCCAGGGTCTAGAGGATAACCATCTCTAGCCAAACCATAAACATATCACAAGGCATAGAGGAAGCACATCTCTAGCCGTATCATAATCATAACAAAAGGGCATGGAGGGAAAAAATCTCCAGCACTACTATGTCCATCAAAATAACATGGAGGGAAGAACCATCTCCAGCTAAACCTAAACGTATCACAATAGCATGGAGAAAGAACCATCTCCAACTATAAACAGAAAATCATACTAACATAACAAGATCTAATAAGATCATAATCACATCAAAGCTAGTATGAAAAACACATAATAGCATATAAGCATATAAGCAAATAAGACTCACCAAGCTAGTACTAAGATCTACTCGGTGATCCTACTGGTGCACCTATCTTGGCATAGAACTCTGGATAGTTCCTCTGGATACTATCCTTAGTCTCCCATGTAGCCTCCTCAGGTCCTCGTCTCGACCACTGTATCCTCAACATAGGAATGTCCTTCGTACGCAGACGTCTCATACCTCGCTCTAGGACTGCAATAGGATGCTCTACAAACGTGTGGTCCGGCTCAAACACCAAATCCTCATAACTCACAATGTGTCTCGGATCTGGTATGTACTCCCTCAGTTGAGACACATGAAATACAGGGTGAACACCCTCTAATCTCGGAGGCAAAGCTAATCTGTAAGCTGCACTCCCAACCCGATCCAGAATCTCGAACGGTCCGACATATCGGGGACTCAACTTCCCTTAATGCCAAAACGCCTAATACCTCGCGTCTTCCTGCTCAGGGCATCGGACAACGTTCGCCTTCCCTGGATGGTACAAAATCTCTAAATCAAGTCCTTGATCAGCTCAAGCCACCTACGCTGGCGGTTATTCAATTCCCGCTGCGTGAAAATATACTTCAGACTCTTATGGTCTGTGAAGATCTGACATGTAGCACCATATAGGTAATGTCTCTAGATCTTCAGTGCATGAACTACGCTGTCAACTCCAGATCATGAGTCGGGTAGTTCTCCTCATACGTCTTCAACTGTCGAGACTCATAAGCAATAACTCTGCCTTTGTGCATCAAAACACATCCCAAGCCTAGCTTGGATGCATCACTGTAAACCACAAAATCCTCAGTACCCTCTGGCTGTGCCAAAATAGGAGCATAAGTCAAACGTCTCTTCAACTCCTCAAAACTCTGCCTGCACTGATCAGACCACACAAATCTGGTAGTCTTCCTCAGCAAACTCGTCAGTGGACGGGCAATCACAGAAAATCCCTCCACAAAGCGTCTGTAATAACCGGCTAGGCCAAGGAAACTACGTACTTCCTTGACGTTCGTCGGTGTAGTCCATGCTGCTACTGCCTCTTTCTTTGCTGGATCCACCTTGATCCCTCAGCTGAAACCACATGACCCAGGAATGTTACCTCTGCATCCAGAACTCACACTTAGAGAACTTAGCATAAAGTTCTCTATCCTGCAAAACCTGCAATACAGTCCTCAGATGTCCTGCATGCTCCTCTCCACTGCGAGAGTATACCAGAATGTCATTAATAAAAACCACCACAAACTGATCCAGGAAGTCGATGAAGATACTGTTCATCAACTCCATAAAAACGGCTGGGGCATTCGTAAGTCCAAATGGCATCACTACAAACTCGTAGTGGCCATATCTGGTCCGGAATGCAGTCCTGTGCACATCTTGCTCCCTCACCCTCAGCTGGTGATACCCGGAACGCAGGTCAATCCTAGAGAACACAATCGCTCCCTGTAGCTGATCTAACAAATCATCAATGCGCGGCAGTGGATACTTGTTCTTGATGGTCACCTTGTTCAGCTCTCTGTAATCAATACACAGTCTCAGTGATCCGTCCTTCTTCCGTACGAAGAGAACAGTGCTCCCCAAGGGGACACGCTAGGGCGAATAAAGCCCTTCTCAACCAACTCCTCGAGTTGCTTCTTCAGCTCCAGCATCTCGACAGGCGCCATCCGGTATGGAGCCTTCGAGATGGGTCTCGTACCAGGCTCTAACTCGATACTGAAATCCACACTCCTCTGAGGCGGCAAGCTGGACGGCTCAGCAAAAACATCAGTAAACTCACAGACAACTGGAATGTCCTCTAAAACTGGACTCTCCCCTCCTTCATGGAATAACACCAGAAGGCCTCGCAACCCTGTGCAATCAGTCTAGCTGCCCGTATAGCACTGATAACTGTGCCTACCTTTCCAAGGTCCCAACCTCGGAAAACCTCTATCTGGCCTAACTCGGTAGAGAGGGTAACAATCCTCCTCCTACTACATCTAGAACTGCAGAGTGTCTAGCCATCCAATCCATACCTAAAATGACTTCTTCATGCTCTAGTGGCATGACAAAGAAAGTCAACTAGTAACACACGGGTCCCTACAGAAATGGGACAACCGTGAATCTCACGGGTACCTCTGACCCTACCACCATCGGGTAACCCTATAATAAAGGGCATCCCCTCAACTGTATCTAACCCAAGACGCTCTACACAGGCATCAGAAATAAAAGAGTGCGTAGCACCAGTATCAAATAAAACTCTAACAGGTAAACCATGAATCAGAATGGTACCTGTAGCAGTAGGTGCAGCTGGCTCCTCTGCACTCCTCAGCTCAAAAACACGACCCTGTGGGCCTCTGTATCAGTGGTGCCCCCACCACGGCCTCTGCCTCTACTCGGCCCAAGAGCAGATCCCTGAGTCGTAGGGCGATCTGGGACTCTCTGCTGTCCCTGAGTCTGCTGCTGGCTGAGGTGGCCTCTGCCCACCTCCCGCTACACTAGCAGAGAAGAACCCTGCTGAGATGCAGCTCCGCCCTGGCGGCAATAAACGGCTCTGACCTTGTCTACCACAGGTGTAAAAGTCACCAACCTCGTGCACTCGGCTTCAGATGCCCTGGATCTCCACAGTTAAAACACTGTCGTCCCTTTCTTAGCTGGTGCAGATACAGAACGACCCTGACGTCTCTGACTACCCCCAACACTAGCAGCTCCAGCAGTACCACTGGCCTGCCCGTACGCTGTCTCTCTTCTCAGACCTTCCGGCCTGAGAAGCTCTCCTCTGTCCAGCCCTCTCTCTCTCTCATAATCTGCAGCTCTGTCTTGATAGTCCATCAAGGACTCACAGTGAAAACCTGCCATGTAGGCTCGGGTACCATCCCTCAGTCGTCGAGAGAACAGATAAACATGCTGATCAACAGGAGGTGCAGCTGGACCCAGTAAAGCCAGCTCCTCCTGGAATCTCTTGATGGCCTCTGAAACTGGTACATCATCAAATCCAGCCTCAACAAAGTCACGCAGTTTCTCCTTTCTCAGTGAGGCAGGGCAGAAACGCTCTCTGATCAAGGTCCTCATCTGGTCATAGCTGGTAACCTGACCCCGTACTGACCTCCACCAGTGCTGTGCCAGCTCTCTGAACAGAGTATGCACCAACTGATCTGCCTATCAGCTGGACAGCGAATAGACTCTAGAGCTGAGTCTACATGCCCGATCCAGAGCTCAACCTCCAATCCCACCTTCCCAGTGAAAGGGGGTACACCCATCTGATGGAATGCCTTCAACCAGGTATCTGGTCTAGGCCTCTATGCTCCTCCGGTGCTCTGGCAATCTCAGCAACAAGTACCTGTACAGCTGGTACCTGAGTAACGGTGTGGGACCTCTCAAATGGTCCCTCCTGTGCCTGTAAGTCTGGGGCACGCCTACCGGCTCTGGCAGCCTCCTCAACACGTCTGATATAAGCATGAAACTCTGATCTACCATAGAGACACGATCAGACTCACCAGACCGGGCTCTCTGTGCCCCCTGTCCCTCAACTGCCCCGTTCCCAGTCTCAGGAACGGCGCTCTCAACAACCTCCTCGTGGATCTCTCCTGCTGCCTGGGAACCATCAACAGGTATCCTACCTCGTCCTCGGCCTAGAGGGGGTCTACCTCCACCTCTACCTCTACCTCGCCCAGCTGCAGGTAAGGCTCTAGTCTGAACCATCTGCAGAGGACGTAAACCTAGCTTAGAAGGCTATATATATGCCATATATATGTATCAAATCAATCACAACAGAATATCTATATATATGTACTGTCGAGATCTTCAGAGGGGTGATGGCTCACGTACACGATAACCCAAAATTTTGTACTCATTTCAAAACCAAAACCTTTTGAAAAGTCAGACCCCTTTCGGGTTCTGTTTATTTATCTATTCGAACTTTATTGCAGATTACTAGTGCCATTGTTGTCAACCTGGGCTCTGATACCAACTTTGTAACACCCCAAATCCGTAGGACTCGGAGTGCTACTGGGCTAGGATCTCACAATGGATCTTGGCCCTAGCATGACAACAACCTCACTGAATCTTACAACAAGGCACCAACAGATTAAATATAAAACATGAAAATGTTATAAAAGTATCCAAAGGTTTATACAGTACTGCTGAGTACAATCAAAACAGAAATCCGTACAATATGGATAACCCAAAATCCCACGATGTCGCCTAGTGTACGGAGCCCTCAGCAGATCACCCTCTCTGGATCACTCTGCAGTTTTCCTAACCTGCGAGGGATCTACAACACGGTATGAAACCGTTAGCTAACTATACACATATATAAGAAGATGCTAAAGCACAAACACACATCAGAAAGGATAAACACTTCAGCATGATATCAAACATTTACCCGGTTTATTATCTTTAATAAGTTGAATCACTTAAACGTATAAATAGATATATATGAAGATAGGTGACACGAGGAATATAAATCCCCGCCTCTGAGTACTCTAACCAGCTGGAGTAGTATCAACACACCTCCCGTGTACCCTGTGGAGTGGTGAGGGCCTTCCTTTATACCAGATCTGGCCTGACTACAGAGAACCTCCCAGACTCCACTACGGGATGAAAGGGAAAGGTTATCACGGCCACTAAAATGGGCGGTCAATATAATATAGGTCGGTGACTATCATAATCATAAGCATGCTATAAAAGCATATAACACACACCACTCAAGCATACATCCAAATATAAGGACAGTAGCTAAGTAAGTCCTATGGACTTACCTCGATCTCAGAAGTAACTCAAGTATGATCCACTCTCTGAAACGTCCACTCCAAACTGGAGGACAACACAACCTATACAAGATACACATACATATATCCACAATCCTATCACACAAAGGGGGTCACACCTAGACCCAAGTGATCCATAAAGGATCATATCCAACTCATAACCTCAAAGGCCGTAACCGGGCATATCTATATCATACTCGTCATAAAAACCGAATCCTAGCATGGTACTAGTTCCCTCATACTAGAAAGAAAGGAACTACCTAACTATAGGTAGTCTGGGACAAGACGCACCTGCGTGATCTAAGGACGCAGGGGCGGAACGCAGGTAACCGCGGGCGTGGTGACACTCAGGCCGGGGGGGCGGTGACAAAGGTCGCTGGCAACGCAGGCACGGTGCTGGCACAACGTGGGCTGCGGCACGTCTTCCGCAGGGGCGGTGACTTCTGGCCGCGGGGTGGCGACAATGCAGAATGAAACCTCGCGGCTTCTCTTTAGCTCTTCACGTGATCAAATCACGTCTACTCTCTTCCAGATTCATACACATGCCACAACATACACATACAAACATCAATCCTACATTCAATATCTAATCCTAAGCTAAGGAAGAAGAAGCAAGGAAGAAGAAGAAGAAGAAGCAAGGAGGAAAGAAGTAAAACTCACCACTACTGAAGATCCTAGGCTGTAGGAAGGCTTAACACACGTCAAGGCTGGATTCCAAGCACAACAACTCACAGTCAACAACCACAAAGCCACAATTCTCAAGCAAAACTCAAAGAAAACTCAAGCAAGCTCAAAGGAAGGGATGAAGAAGCAAGAAGGACGTAGGAATAGAGGAATGAAGTGATGAAACCCTTGCTCAACAAGGTAAAACGGAAGAAGGAAGGATAAAGCACGGGTCAAAGGGTCACAAAACCCGGCTACAGCCGCCGGAAACCGCAGGGGCCGGTCCATGAGCCGCAGGGGCGGCAGTCAAGCCCACGGTGGCGGAAAAGGTCTAAGCTCGGCCAAAGCCAAACTCGGCCATGGTCCGATCTCGTCCGGAAAGAGTAGGGGTCTCACATAATAACTGAATATAGATGGCACAACCATCCCATAATACTATGGCCGGACAAGGCTATAACACCTATAAGAGATGCTAGATACAAACCTTACATAAATGATAACACGAATGCAAGTATGCCACCCCACATGATTCATAAGAACAACTACAGATGGAGAAATATTAGACTAATAACCTGGGAACTCCTTATCCAGTGTGAACTAAACTCAATATGGCAAGTAACGTCCATTACTGACAATAAGGGACAAAAATATCATAAAAAGGAAAGCATAATAGAGATCTTTTTAAATGTCAAACTCAGAAGTGGGTAAGGATATCGGGCAGTTACCACCCAAATTCAAGTAAATCAATATAACGAAGATCGCATTTTGGAATTGTAGAGGAATGAGAAATAAAAATTTTTGGACCGACATCAATATAACTTGTAAAAATAAACACGTACAAATGATCATGTTAGCAGAACTCAAAACGAGCGTCGAACCACTTGGGGCAAGCTGGAAAGGAGCGGGTTTTAAACAATATTTGTTTCGTATGGCCTTTCGAGAGGTCTCTGCCTTCTTTGGAAAAGCTTCCAACTCACGAACGAGAAACTTGAAATCACGAGTATAGATAAGAGGATCAAACAATAGCACATACGAATCTACTTACCAAATTTACTATGTCCATCATATTCATATATGCCCGCCGAACGAACAACAGAAAGATGAGTTTTGGACAAAACTCACGAACCAGATAAACACGAATAATTACCCATCTATTTGTCGTTGGAGATTATAATATGAAATTTTAAATCTGTCTGATAAAAAAGGGGTGCCCCTACCAATAACAACAAGTTCAAAGAGACTACATCAATGCAATATGATTGATCTTATGACAAAAGGATATGAATTCACATGGAGGAAACGTAAACAAGGAGAAAATAAACACACTTGAAAATTTGGATCGGGCCATGGCACACCCGGACACAATTCAAGCTTATCCAGAAATATACACATGGAATCATTCATTTACTACCTCGGATCACTGTCGCATCTCCATCGAGTTCTCTAACTCCCTACAAAGAACAAAAAATAAACCTTTCCGTTTTGAACTTATGTGGACTAAAAGAAAAGACTGTTATCAAGCAAACTTGGAGGAGCCAATACCAAGGAACCCACATGTATAACTTTGTGAAGAAGATTAGCCTACTAAAAAACAAATTGAAAAGTTGGAGTAGAACAAAATTTGGAAACATAAATAGACAAGTCCGTGAGGTGAATGCGGAAATTGAAAAACTGCAAACCATAATATATAGAAACTTTTGCACAACAATAAACACTAAACTCAATAGACTAAGTAGGAAGAGAGAATGTCTAATCGAATACCAGCAACGATATTGGATGCAGCAAGCTAAGTCTAATTCACTTAGCCTCGGAGACAAAAATACCATATTTCATCATAGAAAAAGCAACAGGAAGAGACGAAACCACAAAACATAGTGAAAATTACGAAAAAAGATGGAACTGTTTTAACTTCAGAAGAGGATATTTGTAAAGAGTTCTTTCAAGATTATGAAACAAGATTTAAAGCTTCTCTGTAAATACAATAGAAATGCATAAACAACTTGAAGTCATCCAAAAGAAAATAACAGATGAAGACAATATAGACTTGATCAAACCGTTTACGAATGAAGAAATAGGGAACACAATATTTGAGATTGAAGCGATAAACTCCAGGCCCGGATGGAATGCCGGCAGGATTTTACCAGAAATATTGCACATTGTAGGCCCCTCGGTTACACGAGCGGTCAAAAGCTTCTACAGAACTGGGAAAATTCTCAAACAAATTAACCATACTTTTCATCACCTTGATACCAAAAGTGGATAACCCATCCTTGACAACTCACTATAGACCAATAAGTCTATGCTCAACCCTATATAAAAATCATTGCGAAAATTCTGACACACAAACTAAAAGAGTGCTCCCAAAAACTCATACATCCTCTTCAAGGGGCTTTTACACAAAAAAGATCAATACATGATAACATTCTAATAGCTCATGAAAATTTTCATGGTTTTAGAGCTAAAAAAAGGGAAAGAAGGATACGTGGCTATCAAACTAGACATGGAAAAAGCTTCTGACGGAATGAATGGCCCTTCATCCTAGAAGTGCTGAGAAAATTTGGCTTCGATAGCAAATTCATTGGATGGATTGAAGAATGCTTCTCATCAGTGACATATTCAATCCTAATAAACGATAATCCAACAAAAATGTTCTTTCCGAAAAGAGGACTCAGATAGGGAGACCCGTTATCACCACTATTTTTCAATATAGGGGCAGAAGTTTTAGCAAGGAATATTCAAAAAGCTTGCAATGAAAATCGAAAAAAATATTGGATTTCCAATTACGAAAGCAGGAACAATTATTCGCTTTTTAGCTTTCGCCGATGACATAATTATTTTTGGCCAAAGCAACGAACCCATTATGCAATCAAGTAATTGAGATCCTTGCAAAATAATGTCAAGTCTTTGGACAAAAAGTCAACTACCACAAATCAGCATTCTAAACGACAAGTAATGTGGATAATACGGCAAAAAGGCTTCTAGATCAAAACATGGGTATAACCCAAACACGTGTCTAGAAAAATATTTGGGTTGCCCAATTGTTAACGGACGAGTGAAATAAATCCACCTTTGAGGACATCATTGCAAGATCAAGAAGACAACTAACAAAATGGAAAAGCAACATCTCTTTCCCAAGAAGGTAGAACAATTTTAATCAAAGCAAACCTTAATGCAAAACCGAATTATATATATGCAAAGCTTCATGTTACCAACATCAAATACACAAGGAACTTAATTGATCAAATAAATAAGCAATTCTTTTGGAATAAAGGCCCAAATTTTCACCCACTAATTAGCTGGGATAAAAATGCAAACCGAAGATAGCGGGGGAGTAGGTATTAGAAAAGCAAAAGACATGAACAAAGTTCTACAAATGAAATTACTATGAAAAATTATGGCAGAACCCGACAATATATGGGTGAAAGTAGTGGGAAAAAAAAATCTAAATGGAAAACCAATTATGGTCTTACAAGATGGGGAAAAATACCTCCTGGCAGTGGAGAAGACTGATTAATGAACCTACGATCAGACTTTGAAAAAGGGTTCATTTGGAGAGTAGGTGATGGTCAAACGATTAAGCTGTGGAAATGTAAGAGCCGTAGTCTTTCGGGCCGAGACCCGGACCTTGGCCGAGATCTGCCCTGCCGGCGGCCCGCGCGCTGTGAGGTGTCGCGCCCCGCGCCGTGCTGCGTCGGCGCGCCGGCGCCTGCACACTGCGCGCCCGCGCCGCCCAGCGCGCCTGCAGCCGCTATCTTGGACTTTGTTGACTTGCTTCACTCTTTACCTTTTCTTTGCTGGGGATGATTAAGATCATCTCTTTCACTTGCTTCTTCAGTCTCTCTCTCCACGCTACCTAGCTCCTTTGCTTTCCCTTGGACCTTGTTCTTGGTTTTGGAAGAATTTGTGTGAGACCTTTGGTGTTTTGGCTTGTGCAAGCTAAGCTTGAGTTGTTGGGCCTGAGAAACCAGCCTTGTGGCCAGTTGAACCTTCCTGCAACCTTGGATCAGCCTTGTGGTATGATTCCTCTTCTTCTTCTTCTTCTTCTCTTCTTTCTTGGTTCCATTCTAGCTTAGGGATAGGTGTATGATTAGGCTGGTGTTGAGGGTTGTGTTATGTGTATGTCGAACCTGCTGTGGATGAGGTAGAAGATCAACTGAAGTGTTCGAAGTGCTCTGCGTAGTCGCCGCGCCCGCGTCCCAGCACTGACGCGCCCGCGCCCGCACTGACGCGCCGCGTCCAGGCCCTGTCGCGCCCGCGTCTAGGTCCTTCCGCGCCCGCGGCCACATCCCGCCGCGCCGCAGCGGTTCTTGCTTCCGCCCTGCATCCTTTGTTTACGGCAGGTGCGTCTTGTTCCGGGGCTACCTATGGATGGGTAGTTCCCTTTCCTTTCCTAGTATGAGTGGTAGTAGCATGCTAGGTACGAGTTGAGTACGCTATAGTTATGCCGGTTACGGCTTTGAGGTTTACGAGTTGGAATTGATCCCTTATGGATCCCTTGGTCTAGGTGTGACCCCTTGATGTGATAGGATTGTGATACGTGTATGTGTGCCTTGTATAGGCTGTTTTTGTACTCCAGTTGGAGTAGACGTTCCTGAGGTTTATCTTCGAGAGTTCTTCTGATATCGAGGTAAGTCCATAGGACTTACTTAGCTACTATCCTTATATTGGATGTATGCTTGAGTGGTGTTTGCTATATGCTTATAGATGATTAGGAATAGGATTACGAGTATGATTATGTTTATGATGGTCACAGACCTATCTTTATTATACTGACCGCCCATCGTAGTGGTTGTGATAACCTTTCCCTTTCATCCCGCCGTGGAGTCTGGGAGGTTCTCTGTAGTCAGGCCAGTACTGGTATAAAGGAAGGCCCTCACCATTCCCACAGGGTACACGGGAGGTGTGCTGATACTACCCCAGCTGGTTAGAGTACTCAGAGGCGGGGATCATATTCCTCGTGTCACCTATCTTCATATATATACATATTTTATACGATTGATTGATTCACTTATTAAAGATAATAAACCGGGTGAATGTGTGATACCATGATGAGTTGTTATCGTTTATATGATGTGTGATTGTGCTCTTGCTTCTCTTATATATGTGTATAGTTAGCTAACGGTTTCATACCGTGTTGTAGTTCCTTCGCAGGTTAGGAGGACTGAGGAGTGATCCAGTGGGGTGATCTGCTGAGGGTTCCGTACACTGGGCATATTTGTGGGGATTTTGGGTTGTTATCGGTTGTACGGCTTTTTGGTTTAACTTTTGTACTCAGCAGTACCATGTATACTGTTTTGACATGTACATATTTATATAAGATTCATGTTTTGTTTTAATCTGTTAGTGCCTTGTTGTAAGGTTCAGTGAAGTTGTTGTCAGGCTAGGGTCAGGATCCATTGTGAGATCCTAGCCCAATAGCACCTCGAGTCCTACGGATTCGGGTGTTACAGGAAAGATCCCTGAATCCTGGAATATCCACTAGAGCAATGTGTCTCAAAAGCGATTAATAAATAATTGAGAAATTGTAAGCGCACTCATTACAGGTAACAAATGGGATCATAACAAAGTACAAAACATCCTTGAACCACTTATCTCACAAGCCATGATAAATGAAATACTAGGATACCCCTCCTATCCACAACATTCGAGACATACTATATTGCCCCCCCAGTAAAGATGGCTGGTTTTCCACAAAATCGGCTTTGGAGCTATTCACAAATCAAGAGGGCATTACTCTCGTTGATAACTCGTGGATCTGAAACCTCAACACAATGCCAAAAGTTAAGAACTTTTTATGGAAATTATCAGTAGATGGACTACCTACCAAGGAAAACCTGGAAAAACAAAAAGTTCCAATACCAATGAATTGTTCATTATGCCAACATCCATACGAAGATGCGAAACACCTATTCATTAAATGTCTGGTCACCATTAATAACATAAAGAATGAACCGGCCAAGAACCGTTTGAAAAACATGAACATCTCTGTAATGAAAATTTCAGAAATTTTATCCCTCATACATAGCGATCTAGACAATAAGAGTATCATCCAACTCTCCGTTACTTGGTGAATATTTAGTACATGAGGAACAGAAACATATTTGAAAATGCACCCATCACAGACATCCGACAAGTAGTAACTAAGCAAATCCATGATTGGAATAGCACGCCTCAGACAAATTTGGCCAAAAGGGCAAAAGAAGAGTAATACTAGGAGGAAAAGAAAATTACAGTGGACTAAACCAGCAAATAGGAAGCATAAAACTCAATTTTGATGGATCAAAGAAAAAGTAATGACCATTGCTCCTTTGGATATATTTTAAGGGACCATCAGCAACAACAATAATATTTGAATATAGACAATGCGGCTATACATCTGTCTTGCATACAGAAGCACTCGCCCTTCGAAAAGGCATACTGAAAGCAAGAGAATTAAAATAAAAAGAATATTGAAATCGAAGGAAATAACCTAACGATTATCAACGCAATAAATAAAACCTAGAAACCACCGTGGGAGATCGAACTTATTATTTCTGACATTTCATTAGTATTAGCTGATTTTGCGCAGGTAAAGGTTAATCACATTTTCAGAGAAGTCAATGGCATTACGGACAAGCTTGCGACATTAGGCCAAGATAGCTCTGCAACAGGAGGAGTCATCCACAAGAAGTTGAAGTTCTCATCCGAAAGAATGCCATAATTGCTCTCAATGTCGATGTTCTTGATTTTCAATCATATTGAATTGTGTATGCCTATTTTGAGTTCACATGCTTTGACATACAACACGAATGTACATCCACGTTAACAAAAAATAACTTTAACCGGTTTCGCATTGTAGTCTTTTAGGTATATTCAACGCACCATGGTCATCACTTAAGACGCTAACCATCAAAGTGGACTTTAATAGTACATTAATTTATGTAGATTGTCACTTCATTTTTATAATTCAAATAATATCTATTTTTTATTATTTTTTTTTTGAAAATGGAAAGCGGTTAGATTGGCCTACCTTCTAGAGGTAGTCCAACCTAAAGCATCATTGCGGATGAGAACACGAAGTTCGGGGTCTTCAGAAAAATTGGTGTTGGGGTCGAGATTCCCTGATGGGTCAATCGGTCAGCAACACAGTTAATCTCTCTGAAAATATGCCTAACACGGATCTCGTCAAAGAAACGAAGATCTAGTCTAGAGTCGGATATAATCATCGCGACCTCCCACGGACAACTCCACAAACCTTGGAGTGCCTTGATTACACACAGGTTATCACCTTCGATTTCGATCTTTTTAATTTATAGTCTGATTGCCTCTTGTAACCCAGTTTTGAGGGCAAATGCTTCGGCTTTTAAGACCGAATTTAAATTATTATTTTTTTGCGTCGAGGCTAACAATATCGCCATTGTGGTTCCGAATAACATATCCAATAGATGTGATTCCCGAGTCGAGTTTTGATCCATCAAAGTTAAGTTTAAAGAATCCGGGTTTTGGTTTTTCCCATTTAATATTGTGTTTTTCCGTTTGTTTGAGATATAACTTTTTGGTTTTTGTTTTATGTTGTAATCATCATCATCAGTTATGTTGGTTTTCCAGTTATGTATTTTGGTTTTTGATGAAAGTAATAACCTTATTATCAGGGCCCATAAGTTTATTACTAAAATGATTTTGTTCCTGAAGAACCATATACTCCACCATATAGTTGCGAGATACGCAAATTTATTTGTTCCTATTTTGTTTTGATTTCTTGTAGGATGACATGAGCTTTTTATTTGGAGGTTTAATTTTGTTAAGTTCGGTTAAAATTGTTCTATCGATTTTGGCGATAATTTGTTTGGTGCGATGACATTCCAAGAGCAGGTGTAATAGGTCCTCAAGATGATGGTTGCAAATTTCACATTGCCTTATTACGGCAAATTTTCTTTCATCGAGTTTTGCTTTTGTCGGAAGTCCATTAACATAAATTTTCCAAATAAAGTTTTTAATTTTGGTTGGGTATCCAGTTTCCAAATCCATTCACAAAAATGGTTCGGTTGGATATTTGATTCCTCTTCAATCATGTCAGAAGCCGATTTTGTAGAAAACCATCCATTTTTACTACATCTCCAAAATAGTCTATCTTGGATCTCATTTTTCGGGATGATTAAATCCTTTATCTTTCTCAAAATATCCGGGTTTATGAAATTTTGAAGCTCATTATCAATTTTATTACTATCCCACTCTTTGAGTTATTTATGAAGTGACTAACTTTAGTGCTTGTATCAATTGGTTGGTATTTTGGACAACTTTTATTAGTGTATCGTTGTTACCCAACTATCGTGCCAAAAGTTGATGGTTTTTCCGTTTCCGATTTGCCAGATGATACCTTTTTTGAACTCGTTTTGAGTTTCATAAGATTGTTCCATTGCCACGAAGCTCCACCTTTCAAATGGTATTGGAGCATGTTCTTATTTTTTAAGTATTTTCATTTATAATTTTGACCCAAATATGTTTGGTTTGCAAGAATTTTCCACAGGAGTTTCATTTGTAACGCTTTTGTTTGAAATTACAGATTTTCTTATTCCAAGGCCACCATTCTTTTTGATTTACAAATTGTGTCTCAACTAATAATAGGCCTGTGTTGCTCTCCTTTATTCCAGAAGAATTTTTTGTAAGTTTTATCCAACTCTTCCAAGTTATGGCTTGGAGCATAAAGCTTTCCATGACAAAAGTAGGTTTAGTTGCAAGATTGTGTTTTATGAGTGTGTTTCTACCTTCTTGTGAAAGAGAGTTTGCTTTCCATTTTAGGAGTTGTTGTTTAGCTCTAAGGTTAGTTTCACCAAAAGTTTCTTTTGTAACTCTTCCATTTATGATTGGACATCCAAGATATTTGTCAAGAGATGTGGTGTGACACATATTTAGAACATTTTTTAATTGGTTACTACCGCTGGTATTTCTTGTTGTTTGGAAACCGGATTCCTGGAAGTTAATTTTTGACCAGAAATAGAGCAATACATTTCCAGTATTTGCTTTACCCTTAGATAGGAGGTAGCGTTTGCTTTAGAAAAAATAATCATATCATCAGCAAAGGATAAGAAGGGGATAGGTGTTGCTTGTCTACAAACAGAGAAGCCAATATGGTTATCGTAATTGTTACAATCGTCTTGAAGCATTTGTGTAAGAATTTCCGCTCCAAAATAAAAAGGTAAGGGGATAAGGGGTCACCTTGTCTTAGCCCTTTGTCGGGAAAGAATTGCTCTGTTGGTCCATTATTTACGAGGACGGAGAAAGACACTGTAGAGATACACTCCTTAATCCATCCAATGAATTTATCATTGAATCCAAACTTTTTAAGTATAAGAATGATGAAATCCCAATTAACTTGGTCATAAGCTTTTTCCATATCAAGTTTGATGGTTGTCCATCCTTCTTTGCTCTTTTTTGAGCGAAAGGAGTGGAAAATTTCATGAGCAATAAGGATATTGTCATGAATCGATCTATTAGCCACAAAAGCTCCTTGAAGAGGATGGATGAGTTTAGACATGATGAATTCCAATTTTTTTGTTAAAATTTTAGCTATTATTTTGTAGATTGTTGAGCAAAGACTTATAGGTCTAAAGTGATTAATTGAAGTGGGATTATCCGTTTTGGGGATCATGGTTATGAAAGTATGGTTGATCTGTTTTAGCATTTTTCCACTTCTGAAGAAACCTTTCATTGCTTTAGACACATCCGTTCCACAATATGCCAATATTTTTTGGTAAAATCCAGCCGGCATACTGTCAGGTCCGGGGGATTTGTCACACCCAATATCGAACGTTGCATTTCTAATTTCTTCATTATTTAGAGATTTTGTTAGGAGAAGGTTGTCCTCCGGGCTAACTTGATTTTTGATGAGTTGTAGTTTCTCATTAAGAAGAGATTGGTCAATTGGAGTTTTTGAAAATTTACTTTGGAATTCTTTTTTAACTTGTCGGATCTCAGCTTCAGAGGTTAAAACAACACCCATTATGGTTGTAAAATATTTAGATGTTTTCGGTTTCTTCTTCCGGTAGCAATACGATGGAAATATTGGAATTTGTGTCCATTTTTTCAAATGCGTGATTTTTGATCTATGTCTCAATATCTTGGTGAAAAGAAAGTAGTCGATTTTGTTTAGTTAGGAGATTCCTTTGGATGTTTTCGATGTTTTTGATTCATCGTGTTAGTTGAATTGCTTTGAATTTCTTGTAGTTTCGACTCAACATCCTTCAATTGCTTGAAAATATTTCCGAAGTTAGTTTTGCTCCATTCTTTTGCTTTTGTTTTTAGAAGTTGGGTTTTTTCTCATAAGTTTAAACATTTCATTCCCATTACAGTTGGAACGCCACGTTTGTTTAACAATATTCTCAAAGATTTCCGTTTAGTCCACATCATTTCGAATTTAAAAGGATGTGAGGTGAAATCACCGTTCCTTCTAGTTCTAAAGTAATTTGGCAGTGATCCGAAATGGTAAATGCGTGGTTCTTAGTTTTTAAGTTTGGGAACCATTGAATAATTTGATTATGAACCAACACACGGTCTAGTTTTTCAAAGATATTATTCGGGCCATCCCGTCTTTTCCTCCAAGTGAAGTTGTTACCAGTAGTTTGGATATCTTCCATATTACAGGAATTCTTAAAGTTCAATAGTCTGTTAAATCTATTTGAGTTGATTGAGGATTGCCTATGGAAATCCGCAGGATTCGACAACATGGCGTATTGCCCTGCTATTGGTAGGGGGAGGTTTATGCTCTTATGGAAATCTTACCAACTAAGTAACCAAACAATAAGCATTACACACAAAGATGACCGATTCATAGTAATTAGATTTTGATTTGCCACAAAGTCCAAAGTGACATTTACACAACGAGTGACTTTTCAAAATATAACCCTCATTCTCTTAAATTCCATCCTAATCCCTTCTCAAACACGGGAGTGGATTCATCTGTATTTTCGTTTACCGATCTGCATACTAATATTAAAGGGGAGCAGAAGTTTTTAATGTCACGTGTCCTTTTTTCATACATTTTATCACGTGTCATGTTTATACGTATTCACATTTTTAGAAATTTATTTTGGGCGATTTTAAGGGCGCGGCGGAGTAATTAACAATTGCACTACGGTTACGGTTTCCGGATCCGTCACGGTTCCGGAAACCGTGACCGTAGGAAATTTGTCACGGTCACGGTTTCCGGAACCGTAACGGTTCCGGGAACCGTAACCGTGCGAAAAATAACCGTAACCGTGGAAATTTATCACGTGTCATGTTTATACGTATTCACATTTTTAATTCAAATTAATTCAAAATAATGCATTTTATGCATTATAATTCTAATTAACGAATTATAATGCATAAAATGCATTATCGGATGAACAGTGGCTCCACGGATCTGGGGAACCGTGGCCGTGGAAGCAACTGTTCATCTTCCACGGCCGAACGCCATTAATGGCGTTCGACCGTAGATTCCGCTCGTTTCTTCCGCAATTTCAACAACACGAACACTACAAATCCTATTCTACGTGATTCCAAGCTAAACTACTCAATTTATGCCTTTGATTTCAACAAAATCAAACCTAAAAACTCGTAATCGAAAACTCGTAATCGATAAAACTCGTAATCGAAATTAACCGTTAAATTACGTGGTCGAACTATGTTTACACTTCTCGAACGGCCGTCCTTGCTCACCACCTTGATCCATGCTTCGATCGGTTTCCGGAATCGTGTTAAAATGCCCCAGTCAGTCGCCGTTTCGTCGTTGCAAAGTAGAGGAAGAGCGTTGCGGCTACGGGACGCGAATGCGTTCTTTTTTCTAGGTTTAACGCACCACCGTTACGGTTTCCGGAACCGTCACGGTTCCGGAAACCGTAACCGTGGTGATTTTCACGGTTACGATTTCCGAAACCGTGACGGTTCCGAAAACCGTAACCGTCGTGTAATTGTTAATTCTTCCACCGTGCCCTTAGAAGTTCCGTTTATTTATTAAATATATTACATGAACTATATATTTCTATATGCATTTTTGAATATCTTTTTAATATATATTACATTCTCCAATTATATTATTATCTCACTTACTTTATCTTTATAAAAGACATCAATATCTTTATTTTATAATTAGATAAATAATAGTATAAATTACTAAACCACTAATTCTTCTATTTATTTTCATACTAAATATTATATATAAATATTTTAAAATTTGTAACTTTGTATCTATTTTTATATTAAAATTTAATTAAATCACATTCACAGGTTTCACACTAGCTCATATTTTTGGTTGTTTGACGACAAAAAAAAAGAAAGTAATATAGGTCGAGTTCCAAATAAATATCTAGACTTAGGGTGATAAATTTTTTCTAACGCGAGTTCATATTTTTCTTGTATGATTAAATGTAATTATAATTCAGTCGAGGATGTTGAATTCAAACATTTGATATATATTCAAACGTTTAATTTGGTTCCTTGAAATTTCAGTAAAGGACTTTAAGGTCTAAGCATGTATGGATACATAAATACAAAGAAGATATGCATTGTATTTTCTTCTAATCGAAACAAAGAATTATTAGTGAGACAGTGCATATTTTTCAACTAGGTAAGGTCAAATTTGATTTGACGTTTGATCTCTATACAAAATATAAAAGACAGTGCATATCTCATTAATGAAACAAAGAAGTTATTAGTTAGACGATGCATATTCTTAGAGCGATAACTTACTTACACCCTGTTAGTCTTGTCAAGTGTCTCAAGCTACTTATAATTTTTTTTTTTTATATATAACTTTTTAAATTTATATTAGAGGTACAAAGTTTATAATAATGCATTATATCCTTATTTGTAATTTTAAGTCGTACTTTGTAATTTTTGTGTGATCCTGTCATTTGGTATCATAGCCAAGTAGTTAATTAAATTTAAAAATTAATTCTAAAATTCTAAAAATTAATTAAAATGGGAGGTTTCTAAAAGTTGTCAACATATATAAAAACAACACCACATGCAAAACATTTAAACACTGGAAAGGTCATCGCGAAGCTGTTTTAAATACTATAGTCAACGATGTTGCAGATTTAAAAGCAAGTTTAATTAAGTTGCGAACAGTTATTGCGAAATATAGGAAGAAACATCTGCTACTTTTTTAGCCATTACAGAAAAAAAAATTAAAAATTAGTTCTTTTAATCACAACGAGATCCGACATCTTAGGGCAACAATTAGTTTACACCCTCAAACCAAAAAGCCTGTCGATTTTCCCTATAAGTATTCATTCCAAAACGAAAGTCCACAAAAGAAATTTTTGGTACCAGTTTAACTAAAAAGCTCGAAAACAAAAGAAGAAGCGGAAGAAGAGCCAGAAAATCAAGGAGACTCTTGATATGTCTGACAAAGAAATGAGTTCTTTAATTCGTGACGAATCTGGTTACTACACTAATGAAGAAGAATTGTATCAATAAATGGGTTTAATTAAACTAGAAAACCTAAAGACTATACCCTTAAGTGAAGTTAAAAGAAATTTAGATAAAAAGATGAAAAAAGAGTTGTAGACATTAATGAAGTAGAAGAAGAAATAATTCCAGAACAAGAAGTTAAGAAGACAACTAGATCTTGTTATAAGAGAATATGAACAAGGTTCTACGAGTCAACAAAAGCTAGCCTAAAACTAAAGGAATTTTTAGGGAAAAAAAAGAAGCTAAATTTGGAGTTAGGATCATGCCAAACCATATACCTAACAAAAGAGAACTCCTACTTGAACCCATCAGTGAAATCGGATATAAACTTAGCTTAGATGGGTAAGAAACCGAGAAGATGTGCTAGACTTTTGAAACAAAAGTATGATGAGTGTCTTAAACATGAACCCTGAATGGAGATATGCAAATTTCCTAAATTACATTGACATAGTTTGTGTAAGAGCCTTGATCTTTTGGGCACTTTTGGCCTTAGGCCGCCTGCGTGTGAGTAGAGTCGCCCCCTGCGGCTGAGCCATGATCCGCCCCTACGGCCAGGAAACCCGCCCCTGCGGTTTCCGGCGGCTGCAGGCGGCTTTGTTGACCCTTGACTTGTGCTTTACTCTTTTCCCTTCTTACTCTTTCCTTGGCTCGTGATCAAGGGTTCTTATTCCTCTTCTTCAGCCTTCCTACGTCCTTCTTGCTTCTCCTTCTCCCTCCTTGGTCTTGTGTTGTTTTCTCTTGGAGTTTGGAAGAGTTTTGATGTGAGTTTTGATGATGTTGATGATGGATGTTGTTGTTGCTGAGCTAGGAAGCCAACTGTGTGTGTGTTGATCTTCTTGCAGCCTAGGACCACAAGTGTGGTAAGTGATCTTGCTTCTCTTCTCTCTTCCTTCCTTGTTTCCTCCTTCCTTAGCTTAGGATTAGATGATTGATCATAGATTGATGTTGGTTTATGTATGTATATGTACATGTGTAACTTTGGATGAGAGAAGACGTGAATTGATCACGTGAAGAGTGAAAGAACCGCGGGATCATCTTCTGCACTGTCGCCGCCCCGCGGTCCAGCAAAGCGCCCCTGCAGGTACCTTGTCGCCGCACTCGCGGCAGACGCCGCCCTGCGGACGCCATGCCGCAGCGCCAGCGCCTTGCCTGTGTTTCTTGCGTTCCATGTCACCGCGCCTGCGGGTTGTCTACTCCGCTCCTGCGTCCCTTGATCACGCAGGTGCGTCTTGTCCAGGGACTACCCATAGTTTGGTAGCTCCTTTCCTTTCCTAGTATGAGGGAACTAGTACCATGCTAGGTGTCGGATGATGATGAGTATGATATAGATATGCCGGTTACGGCTTTGAGGTTTAGTGTTATCGAGGTTTAGGAGTTGGATATGATCCTTATGGATCCCTTGGGTCTAGGTGTGACCCTTTGTGTGATAGTAGATTGATATGTATATATGTGCCTTGTATAGGCCGTGTTGTCCTCTAGATGGAGTGGACGTATCTGAGAGTTGATCATAGTTGGGATTACTTCCGAGACTGAGGTAAGTCCATAGGACTTACTTAGCTGCCATCTCTATATTGGATGTTGCATGAGTGGTGTATGTTTATGCTTGATATTATGCTATGATGTTTACTAACCTATGGTATAGTGACTGCCCATTGTAGGGTTGTGACAACTTTGCCCTGTCATCCCGCGGGAGACAGGAGGTTCTCTGCGGACAGGCAAGATATGGAAGTGGGCGGGCACTTGCTCCACTCCTATAGGGTACACGGGAAGTGTGACCAGATCACCACTCCAGCTGGCAACATCCCGAGAGGCGAGGGTTATATTCCTCGTGTCACATATGTTCATATTGATATTTATATATATACGATTCGTGTGTTTGGACCATTTATATAAAGATAATGAACCGGGTAAATGTGTGATATCATGTTGAAGTGCTTAGTATTTCTGATATGTGATTGTGCTTATTCTCATTCTTTATATGTGTATGGTTAGCTAACGGTTTCATACCGTGTTGTAGATCTTTGCAGGTTAGGAGAACTGCAGGGTGATCTAGAGAGGGTGATCCGCTGAGGGCTCCGTACACTGGGATTATTATCGTGGGATATGAGATATTTGATGTACGGTTATATGTTTCTTTTGTACTCAGCGGTACTTATGTATTATCTTTTGAGATTTATATATCAGTTTTACGTTTTGTATTTAATCTATCGGTGCCTTGTTGTAAGATTCAGTGAACTTGTTGTCAGGCTAGGGTCAGGATCCATTGTGAGATCCTAGCCGTAGCACCTCAAGTCTTACGGACTTGGGTGTTACAAAGTTGGTATCAGAGCCCAGGTTGACAACAATGGCACTAGTAATCTGCGATAAAGGTCGAATAGATAATTAAACAGAACCCGAAAAGGGGTCTGATTTTTCAAAAGGTTTTGGGTTTTGAAATGAGTACAAATGTTTTGGATACCGTGTACGTGAGTCATCACCCCTCTGAAGACCTCGACATATAGATGTATATAGATATTCTGTTGTGATTGATTTGATATATATCTATACATATGGCATATATATATAGCCTTCTAAGTTAGGTTTACGTCTTCTGCCAGATGGTTCAGACTAGAGCCTTACCTGCAACTAGACGAGGTAGAGGTAGACCCCCTCTAGGTAGAGGACGAGGTAGGACTTCTGTTGGTGGTTCACATGCAACGGAAGAGATCCATGAGGAGGTTGCTGAGAGTGCCGTTCCTGAGACTAGGAACGGTGCAGTGAGAGACAGGGGTCACAGAGAGCCCAGTCTGGGGAGTCTGATCGTGTCTCCATGGAGGGACCAACCTTCCGCGAGTACATTCGACGTGTTGAGGAGGCTGCCAGGGCAGGTAGGCGGTGCGTGCTCCTGATCTGCCAGCACAGGAGGATCATCTGAGAGATCTCATGCCAGTTACACAGGTGCCAGCTGCACCGGCACTTGCCGCTGAGATTGCTCGAGTTACAGAGGAGCATAGAGGGCCTCGACCAGACACTTGGTTGAAGGCTTTTCATCAGATGGGAGTACCCCCTTTCACTGGGAAAGTGGGGCTAGAGGTAGAGCTCTGGATAGGACATGTAGACTCAGCTCTGGAGTCTATTAGATGTCTAGTTGTCAGGCAGATTGAGCTGGTGCAGACCTTGTTCAGAGATTTGGCACAACACTGGTGGAGGTCTGTACGAGGACAAGTTACTAGTTATGAGCAGATGAGACTTTGATCCGAGAGCGTTTCTTCCCTGCCTCGTTGAGGAGGGAGAAACTGGGAGACTTTGTTGAGGCTGGGTTCGAGGATGTACCGGTCTCAGAGGCCATCAGGAGATTCCAGGAGGAGCTAGCATTGCTGGGTCCAGCTGCACCTCTTGCAGATCAACATGTGTATTTGTTTTCCCGACGTTTGAGGGATACTACCCGTACCTATATGGCGGGTTTCCACTGTGAGACCTTGGTCGATTATCAGGACCGGGCTTCTGATTACGAGAGGGAGAGAGCTAGCCAGAGGAGAGCTTCTCAGACCGGAGGGTCTGAGAAGAGACGCGGACTGGGCAGACCAGTGGTACTGGTGGAGCTGCTAGTGCAGGGCGAGACCAAAGTCGCCAGAGTCATCCCTCATCTGCACTCGTTACAGATAAGGGACGACAGTGCTACAACTATGAGGGGTATGGACATATACGATCAGAGTGTACGAGGCAGACAGTGATTTGTTACATATGTGGTGGACGAGGACACAAAGCTGTCTTTTGTAGACAGGGTGGAGCATCGTCTCAGCAGGGTTCTATTCCTGCTAGTGTAGTTGGGGGTGGACAGACACCACCTCAGCAGCAGCAGACACAGGGACAACAGAGAGTCCCGGATCATCCTACTACTCAGGGAGTTGCTCCTGGGTGAGTAGAGGCAGAGGTCGTGGAGGGAATGCACTGATACCAGAGGAGCTCATGATAGAGTCTTTTGAGCTGAGGAATGCAGAAGAGTCAGTTGCACCGACTGTTACAGGTACCATTCTGATTCATGGTTTACCTGTTAGAGTTTTATTTGATATGGGTGCTACGCACTCTTTTATATCTGATGCCTGTGTTGAGCGTATGAGTTAGTTACGACTGAAGGGACACCCTTCAGTATCGGGTTACCCGATGGTAGTAGGGTCATAGGCACCCATGAGATATTTGTTTGTCCCATTTGTGTAGGGACCTGTGTATTATCTGTTGATCTGGTTGTCATGCCGTTGGTGCATGAGTATGTTGTTTTTAGGTATAGATTCGATGGACAGGCATCAGGCTGTACGAGATGTAGGTAGGAGGACTGTTACCCTCTCTACCAAGTTAGGACATATAGAGGTTTTCCGAGGTTAGGACCTTGGAAAATCAGGTATGGTTATCAGCGCGATACGAACAGCTAGACTGTTTGCACATGTTGTGATGCCTTTTGGTGTTATGCCATGAAGGAGGGGGAGAGTCCAGCATTAGAGGATATCCCAGTGGTCTGTGAGTTTGCCGATGTGTTTGCTGAGCCGTCCAGTTGCCGCCTCAGAGGAGTGTGGACTTTGGTATCGAGTTAGAGCCTGGTACGAGGCAAATCTCGAAGGCCCATTTTGGATGGCGCCTGTTGAGATGTTGGAGCTGAAGAAGCAACTCGAGGAATTGGCGAGAAGGGTTTTATTCACCCTAGTGTATCTCCATGGGGAGCACCTGTTCTCTTCGTACGGAAGAAGAACGGATCGTTGAGATTGTGTATAGATTACAAAGAGCTGAACAAGGTAACCATTAAGAACAAGTATCCATTGCCACATATTGATGACTTGTTAGATCAGCTTCAGGGAGCGACTATGTTCTCCAGGATTGATCTACGTTCAGGATATCACCAGCTGAGGGTGAGAGAGTAGGATGTGCATAGGACAACATTCCGGAGCATATATGACCACTACGAGTTTGTAGTGATGTCATTTGGGCTTACGCATGCCCAACCGTCTTTATGGAGTGATGAACAACATCTTCATCGACTTCCTGGATCAGTTGTGGTGGTCTTCATTGATGACATTCTGGGGTCCTCGCAGTAGAGAGGAGCATGCAGGACAGTTGAGGACTGTATTGCAGGTTTTACGGGATAGAGAACTTTATGCTAAGTTTTCTAAGTGCGAGTTTGGATGCAAGAGATAGCATTCCTGGGTCATGTGGTATCAGCTGAAGGAATTAAGGTGGATCTGGCCAAGATTGAGGCAGTAGCAGCATGGACTACACCGACGAACGTCAAGGAAGTACGTAGCTTCCTTGGCCTAGCCGGTTATTACAGGCGCTTCCTGGAGGAATTCTCTGTGATTGCCGTCCACTGACGAGTTTGCTAAGGAAGACTATCAGATTTATGTGGTCTGATCAGTGTATACAGAATTTTGAGGAGCTGAAGAGAACGTCTGACTTCTACTCCTGTTTGGGCACAGCCACAGGGTATTGAGGGATTTGATCTGGTTAGAGTTGGACATTCAGTTTCCGGATGAGGATGCCGGCTGAGTACTTTAGAGGTTCTACCTGATCTGTTGAATGAGATCCAACAGAAGCAGGAGACCTGCCAGACCTTGATGAGGATACGAGATAGGATGTCTCGGGATGAGGCACCACAGTTCCTACTAGGAGCATATTGAGTTTTGAGACGCTGCGGTCGCGTCTGTGTACCTGCTGATACAGAGCTGAGACAAAGGATATTTACAGGAGGCTTACTGTACACCTTACTCTGTACATCCAGGTACGAGTAAGATGTATCCGGATTTGAGATATCTTATATTGATGGGGTGGGCTGAAGCCCGATGTGGTCAGATTTGTGGCACAGTGTGCGACCTGCCAGCAGGTCAAGATAGAACATTGCACACCGGGAGGTGAGCTCCATCCACTTCTTGTTCCACGGAGGAAGTGGAGGACATCACCCATGGACTTTGTGACTAGACTGAGGCGGAGCCGGAGTTTTGATGTCATTTGGGTCATAGTGGACCGATTAACGAAGACGATACGTTTCATTCCTATTAGAGAGACGTGGCCGGTGAGCAGATTAGTTGAGGAGTACACTAGGCACATAGTGAGACTTCATGGTGTACGAGGGCGATCGTCTCAGACAGAGATGGACGATTTACCTCGAGGTTTTTGGCAGCAGATTCAGACTGCTTCGGGGACGAGTTTGTACTTTACTACTGCGTTCCATCCTCAGACAAATGGTCAGTCAGAGAGGACCATTCAGACTCTAGAGGATATGCCAGCGAGCTTGTGTGTTGGATTGGAGACAGGTGTGGACAGATCATCTCCCACTTGTAGAGTTCTCCTATAACAACAGCTGGCATGCATCTATTGGGATGGCCCCATATGAGGCACTGTATGGTCAGAGATGTCGTACACCGTTATGCTGGGATGAGCAGAGCAGTGTCAGTGGTTTGGCACCTGATCAGATTCAGGATGATATGGCTCGAGTAGCATTGATCAGAGAGCGTATGCTGACTGCGCAGAGCCGTCTGAAGTCTTATGCTGATAGGAGGCGTAGACCTCTAGAGTTCAGAGTTGGAGCCCATGTGTGGCTGAGAGTGTCCCTGACACGAGGTGTTAGGCGTTTTTGGCATTAAGGGGAAGTTGAGCACCCGATATGTCGGACCGTTCGAGATTCTAGATCGGGTTGGGAGCGCAGCTTACAAATTTAGCCTTGCCTCCAAGATTAGAGGGTGTTCACCTTGTATTTCATGTGTCTCAGCTGAGGGAGTACATACCAGATCCGAGACATATCGTGAGTTATGATGATTTGGTGGTTGAGCCGACCACACCTTTGTTGAGCATCCGATTGCCAGTCCTAGAACGAGGTATGAGACGCATGCGTTCGAAGGACATTTCTATGTTGAGGATACAGTGGTCAAGACGTGGACCTGATGAGGCTACATGGGAGACTGAGGATAGTATCTAGAGGAACTATCAGAGTTTGTGTCGAGATAGATGTACCAGTAGGATCGACGAGTAGATCTTAGTACTATCTTGGTGATGTTATGTTTATGTGCTTATATGCCATGATGTGTTTATTTTCGTACTAGCTGTGATGTGATATGTGATCTTAGTAGATCTTGTTGTGCTAGTACGACTGATATTTATAGCTGGAGATGGCCCTTTCCTCCATGCTATTGTGATATGTGATAGGTTTAGCTGGAGATGGTTCTTTCCTCCATGCTATTTTGGTGGACATAGTGTTGCTGGAGATGTTTTCCCTCCATGCCTTTCTGTTATGAGTACGATACGGCTAGAGACGTGATTTCTCTAGGCCTTGTGATGTGTTTATGGTTTGGATAGAGATGGTTTTTTCTCTATGCCCTAGATAGTTTTTTGTTGTTGAGTTGACAGTTTCCTCCATGCTTTATTTGAGGTTTATAGAGAGAGTTGTACCTCGGCTTGTGAGTGAGTGAGTGGTTTGAGATTTTACAAGTTTCGGGACGAAACTTGTTTTTAGGGGGGTGAGGTGTAAGAGCCTTGATCTTTTGGAGCCACTTTTGGCCTTAGCCGCCCCTGCGTGTGAGTAGAGTCGCCCCTGCGGCTGAGCCATGATCCGCCCCTGCGGCCAGGAAACCCCGCTCCTGCGGTTTCCGGCGGCTGCAGCCGGCTTTGTTGACCCTTGACTTGTGCTTTACTCTTTTCCCTTCTTACTCTTTCCTTGGCTCGTGATCAAGGGTTCTTATTCTTCTTCTTCAACCTTCCTACGTCCTTCTTGCTTCTCCCTTCTCCCTCCTTGGTCTTGTGTTGCTTTCTCTTGGAGTTTTGAAAGAGTTTTTGATGTGAGTTTGATGATGGATGTTGTTGTTGTTGAGCTAGGAAGCCAGCTGTGTGTGTGTTGATCTTCTTGGCAGCCTAGGACCACAAGTGTGGTAAGTGATCTTTCTTCTCTTCTCTTCTTCCTTCCTTGTTTCCTCCTTCCTTAGCTTAGGATTAGATGATTGATCATAGATTGATGTTGGTTTATGTATGTATATGTACATGTGTAACTTTGGATGAGAGAAGACGTGAATTGATCACGTGAAGAGTGAAAGAAGAACCGCGGGATCATCTTCTGCATTGTCGCCGCCCCCGCGGTCCAGCAAAGCGCCCCTGTGGGTACCTTGTCACCGCACCCGCGGCCAGAAGCCGCCGCCCTACGGACGCCGTGCCGTATCGCTAGCGCCTTGCTTGCGTTTCCTGCATTCAATGTCAACGCGCTTGCAGCTGATCCCTGCCGCGCCTGTGGGTTGTCTACACCGCTCCTGCGTCCCTTGATCACGCAGGTGCGTCTTGTTCAGGGACTACCCATAGGTGGGTAGCTCCTTTCCTTTCCTAGTATGAGGGAACTAGTATCATGCTAGGTGTCGGATGATGATGAGTATGATATAGATATGCCGGTTACGGCTTTGAGGTTTAGTGTTATCGAGGTTTACGAGTTGGATATGATCCTTATGGATCCCTTAGGTCTAGGT
Organism: Fagopyrum tataricum; assembly: GCA_002319775.1. Taxonomy (NCBI): domain Eukaryota; kingdom Viridiplantae; phylum Streptophyta; class Magnoliopsida; order Caryophyllales; family Polygonaceae; genus Fagopyrum; species Fagopyrum tataricum. The sequence continues at coordinate 17,893,810 of CM008283.1, read as the reverse complement.
GTGACCCTTTGTGTGATAGTAGATTGATATGTATATATGTATGCCTTGTATAGGCCGTGTTGTCCTCTAGATTGGAGTGGACGTATCTGAGAGTTGATCATAGTTGGGATTACTTCCGAGACTGAGGTAAGTCCATAGGACTTACTTAGTTGCCATCTCTATATTGGATGTTGCATGAGTGGTGTATGTTTATGCTTGATAGTATGTGCTATGATGTTTACCGACCTATGGTATAGTGACTGCCCATTGTAGGGTTGTGATAGCTTTGCCCTCTCATCCCGCGTGGAGACAGGGAGGTTCTCTGCAGACAAAGCCAGATATGGAAGTGGGGACGGGCACTTGCTCCACTCCCATAGGGTACACGGGAAGTGTGACCCAGATCACCACTCCAGCTGGCAATATCCCCAAGAGGCGAGGGTTATATTCCTCGTGTCACATATGTTCATATTGATATTTATATATATATGATTCGTGTGTTGGACCATTTATATAAAGATAATGAACCGGGTAAATGTGTGATATCATGTTGAAGTGCTTAGTATTTCTGATATGTGATTGTGCTTATTCTCATTCTTTACATGTGTATGGTTAGCTAACGGTTTCATACCGTGTTGTAGATCTTTGCAGGTTAGGAGAACTGCAGGGTGATCCAGAGAGAGTGATCCGCTGAGGGCTCCGTACACTGGGATTATTATCGTGGGATATGGGATATTTGATGTACGGTTATATGTTTCTTTTGTACTCAGCGGTACTTATGTATTACCTTTTGAGATTTATATATCAGTTTTACGTTTTGTATTTAATATATCGGTGCCTTGTTGTAAGATTCAGTGAACTTGTTGTCAGGCTAGGGTCAGGATCCATTGTGAGATCCTATCCCAGTAGCACCTCGAGTCCTACGGACTTGGGGTGTTACAGTTTGTATGGAATTGTGACAAATTGGTGTGAAGGAATCGATGAAGAAACTAAAGAAACCTTAAGGGTAATAGAACCACTAGATGTTATGTTTAGTGATAACATGATTTATTGACCTAGTTTAGTTGAGCATATAGGTAGTTTTTCCCTTTCTGCATGCATGTTTTAGCCAAAGTTTGTGTCTTTTATGCTTGTTTAGTGTTACTTTGCAAGTATGGATGTCTACACACGCTTTTGGTTACTTTGTAGGTATTTTGGCGTGTTTTGGAGCTAAAACGATGCATTTGAGGACAAAGCCTCGGAGTAGACGCATAGGAGCTATCATACGAGCATTGGAAAGGAGAAGACTACGCATTTGGAGCAACCGAGACGAAGTGCCCGAGGTTGAGAAGAATCTCGGCCGAGATCCATATATCTTGGTCATGTTGGAGGCTACTACAGTAAAATCTTGGCCCTTATCTCGGTCATGATCTCGGGTGAACCGACCGAAATCCCATGATGCTGAAGTACGAAGTCGAAATCTCGGCCCAACGTTGACCCATCTCGGCCGAGATCCACACCGAGATTTTTCCCTGAGCGTCGGACTTTATTTTATTTCGGACTTTTAGCCTAACCCACGTCTCTCGACGGGTTTGAGGTTATAAAAGTAGGGTTCCGAAACTGAAAAGGGAGTGTTCGTTAGTTCGGTTTTTGCCCAGAGTCCCTAGGTCGCGTAGTGCTGAATTAGGTTTGGAAAGTTTAGGTTCCTACCTTTCTTCTTCGTTTCTTTTCACCATTGTTAGAGTTAGAGTAGTTAGAGGAAGATCCAGCCTTGGTAGTTTATTTGGAGTCTGTTTAGAGATTTTGCAAGTTAAAGACAGTTGTTTTCAAGATTTAATAAAGTTGGGTACTTTCTTCATTTCCTTTTCTTATTCAATTAAATTGCTTACCTTTACCAAATTGAATTCAATATTAGCCATGAATTTTAGTGGCTAAAAACCTTTTGTGGTTCCAGGGTAGATAGAGATTTGTTTATACCTTGGACTATGATGGATTGAATTGTTCTTATTTTTAGTTTGTGTAAATCGCTTTAAATCTTATGGAAAGGTTTGGTTTTAGCAGGTTTAGACTCAATCTAAACCACCTTAACCTAAGTAGGAATGGAGTCGTAATTGAGATATTACTATTTAGATACATAAGAAAATATGTTCCTGGGTAATAAAGGTTTAACCTTTATTGGATAGAATGTGCTATTATTCCTTCCTTTGAGGTAATAATTCTTGAGACATAACTGTAAAGAATTATTGTGTTTCCTTGATTGAAAGAATAAGGTTTGTTTATATATTTCTCCCTCTTTACCTTGAAAGTATAGGTATTAGGTTGCGGACCTTTATGTTCTTGAGACATCACTGTAAAAGAGCATGGGTTAAGAAACATTCATCCTAAAGCGTTTCATTCTTATATATATGTCACGTGAGATTTCATATATCCTGAGTCCATATGTATAAATAATGATCTTGAATACCTGGAACTACACATTTCTCTCTTTTGAACTTGTTCTTTTTGTGTGTTTGCATTGACTTTCAATCAATTCAAATAATTGATTGCGGGTCCGAAAAACCCTCTTCAAACCTTTTTTATTCTTCTTCCTTTCTTTTACAATTCCCTTCTCATTTTGGATTTATACTATTATAAATCATTTTCATTATCAATCTAACTTATTCCCTGAGATCGACTCCGGAATACTTGCTTATTGCTGCATCCATACACTGTGGGTTCGCTGCATTGAGTAGAAATCACGGAACTATAAATTTAAAGCAGGCTCGTCGTTTTGCTATCCTGTGGATTTCTATCACTTTTGATAGAGATTTATACTTTTGATAGAGATTTATCGGATAACATTTAGGCAATTCTGCAAAGTCTTAGAATATGAATTTGTTGGAGACAGAGATGATAAAGATAAAAAAAAAATTAATCGAATGACAAAGAAAATTAAATACTCTTGAAATTTGTAATATGAGATATTTAGAAAATTATCTTTCAGAATTTGGGTATTATTTTATAAGGTGGGAGAAAATGCGATTAAATCTCCAAATGTTATTCGATAAACTCCCTAAACCCATAAATGAAGAAATTAGTGAAGGGTATCAAGAATGGATAGAAAAATATAATTCAAGAGACACCCTCGGAAAAAGATTAAGATTCATTAGAAAATGGGTTGAGAAAAATGTCGAGAAGTTAAGGAAACTCAACATATGAAACGACAATTTCTAAATTGTTGGGATCTTTCTGGGGAATGGGGATGTAAACGAAGAGATAACCAAAAAACGGGTATGGAAGAAAGTATTATAGAAAGAAAAGCTTTAATAATCAAAAGAAGATTATTTATGAAAGCTTCATATTGTCTTGAGAAGAAAAGGAACTATAAGTGTTGGACATGCGAAGAAATAAGTCATTATGCTAATGAATGCAAAAATAGAAAGAACAATAAACTAGCTGAAACTTTAGGGAGCTTAAATTATATTGAAATAACAGAAGAAGAAGTTCTTGATCTAGCCTTAAAATATTAATAAAGGAATTGTAGAAGTGGTAGAGGAAGAAGAAGAATTTGAAAGTTCAAATTATGAAGAAGTATGTGAAATGATGGAAGGAGAGATGATAGTGAAGCTCAAAGAAAAATGGAAGAAATGTTTTCTTTAGGAGAAACAACTTCTCTAGTCCAATTGCAAGAAGCTGATACTTCCATCGACGATGAACAACTGGAAAAAAAAATGCATAGATCAGGGGTTGAATTCCCGATCATTGTTAAAAAACAATTCTTTAATATACAGTTCTTTCTAACATTCTCAAAGTCGTATGTGAAGAAATGGCTGGAGATTTCGTAGTAAAAATAATGAAAATCAAGCTACTGAAATAAAGCCTAATTAATTAGAAAAATATCCAAAAACACAACAAAGGCAAAATATATAAATACATTTATGTTTGTGCAATTCATGTCATCATTACTCCATTACAAGACTTTGGTAAGAATGTGCATTGCATTAACTTGTTTTGTGACACTAGGCAAATCAAACTACTAGTGAAGTAATATGCAATCTAAGGCAAGGACCAGTATCTTGGGTGTGTAGACCAATTATTATGTAGGTCTAGAAGATCAATTTGCACATAAATTCTTAGCACTAAAATTGCTAACTGAAGGGAATTAGTATGCACAAAGGAACTTGCCCTTTATAGTTAAAATGGAAGCTCGTTTATAAACTGGAAAATACTAAATCTGCTAAAATTCAAATGGTAAAGACATATAAATAGAAGTAGTCGGCCCAAGACAAAAAGTAATATCAGTCAAAGTAAGGCCAAACCAAATAAGTTTAAAGACAATATGGATCAATGCCTTCGAAAATCCTTCTACTCTTAATCAAGGAAGAATTTAACTATTGATGAAGAAGGAAATTTCATATGAATGTTCGTCCTCCTCCAATAAATAGAAGTCTTTCAAGGAGTTAGAGTTATAGACGGAATCCATTCAATTTGCCTCCACAAAATCAAGTAAGTGTTCCAACTAGAGATTCTAGAGAAGAACCTTCCTTTAGAGTAGATGATGAAATTGTCCAGCTTATTAGCAGCCTTAATAGAAGTTTAGAAGCTAATAATTTGGGAAAACTATTAGGGAACCTGCTAGACATAGTATAGATATGAGAGAAGCACTGGATCTAGCAATAGACCAAATCTAGAAGGTCCGGGAACTAGTAGTCAAATCAATACCGCAACCACAAGGAGAAGCTTCAAGTTCTAAAAGGTTTAATAGGCTATAAAACGAAAACAATTAGTCAACATGTCTTTGAAGATGATGAAGAGCTTAATTTGCAAATAGAAGTATGTTTTAAGGATTACAAATCCAAATAGCATCTACATTCCTATCACCATATGTATCGAAGGTTTTAATAATTATGATTTATGTACACATTGTTGATAGTGCTTGTCTGTTTGCTTTGGAAAGAAAATTTTATTTCCTGCATTTATGTGGAAAATTACATCTAAACCAATTCAGGTTAGGATAGTTGATAATAGTATCATGACACATTCTGAGGTTATTCAGGATTTACCCATCATGTTAGGAGGTTATCCATGTTTAATTCCTATAATTTGGGCTATAGAGCAAACATCACATGATATGATAATAGGAAATAACATTAGAGATTATATTCTCCATGCACTCAAAGCCTAGATGAAATGATATTTACTATTAATGGAAAAAAAAGTGGTAAAACAGATGAAAGAAGCCTATACTCATCAAAATATTGAATTTACGCACAGTAAGCGTTGTGAGGAATATATTGTCCTACTCAAAAAGAATTTGCACTTGCTAAAATGAAGTAACCTTAAGAACAAATCTTAGATCAACAAAAAGAATTGTGCTAAGAGTTATATTTTCTTGTAAATTTTTGGGACAAGGATAAATCATTTGCTACAATAGAGTTAAAAAGAACCAAAGACAGTCATTAGAGCTAGTAGATAGATGGTTTACACCTATAAAGACCCACAAAATGTAAGGAACAAATAGATGAATTACTTAAGAAGATGGTTTACACCTATAAAGTCCATAAATAAAATCAAGTGTGGCAGTTTGGATAACTTTGTGTTATATACAAAATTGTGGTTGAAATCTGTAATTTGGTTAAAAGTAGGGATAAAAAGCAGAAAAGCAAAAAGCTGATACTATTCACTTATAGTGACTATTTAGGGTTGTAAGTATTAAAATGTTTTTCAACTAGGGTAAAGTCAGATTTGATTGACTTTTGATCTCTATACACACTAAATATAAAAACAATGTAAATACTAAAATTGTTTTTCAACTACGTGTTGTGCTCATGGTCGTTTCGCCAACGTTGACGCGCGCGAGGATTAAAGCCATCGAATTCATATTTTAAAAAATAATAAATAAATAAATATTTAGATTATATTATACTTCTATTATTATTAAAATATAATAAAATAAATTGTATTTAAAGTAGATACAACTTTATAATTATACAACTTTTATTTAATAAAAAATATATTATACTTCTTTTCTGATCTCATTTATTTTTAAAAATAAAAATAACTTCTAATAAATTATATTATAATTTAATTCCGTTGAGCTGCAACATTTATTTAAGTTGGATACTACATGTACAATTTATATATGTTCGAGTATTTCAAAATAAATAAATTTAATTTCAAAACTTTTTTTAAAAAAAATAAATTTTTATATTTAAACAACCTGTAAAAGTATGGGAAATTAAACTCGTTTGTTCTTAATTATGAGTTAAAACATTTTTTTTAATTTACTTTTAATCAAACAATGATTTATAAGTAAATTTAAAATTAACTTAAAAACTTAAAAATGTGATTCTTATTATTAAGTTAACTTTGTTTACACCGAGCTAGGAGGTAAACGGATATCAAGTTGCGCTGCGAACAAGTTTAAAAATTAAAAAGGAATTTTTTTTTAAAAAAAAAAACTTGTATTTCTATTTCTAACCTCTTACCTCTTCCTTTATCAAAACTATTTTTGGGTTTGAATAAAATCTGGAATTGCTTATAATGACATCATCAATAATGTTACTTGGTATTGTTTGACTATATTTACCCGGTCAATTTTCTCAAAATAATCCTCCGATGACTTGGGATATATTTTGGATTGGATATATGTAATTAACCCAAGTGAAGTTTTTTGGACTGGTTGGATGCTTGTGGATACCAGGAGAAACGTGCAATTTCTTTTAAACCTAATTATAAATAGCCAGATATTTCGAATATTCTTATTCGGGTAAAATCTGCAAGAAAGCCGGAATACCCGGAGTTGTTATGACCTTTTGTACAAAATTCGGTTTGAATCGATCCAAATGTTCCTCCTATCGAAGGCCGGCTAAAACATGAACTGCCGGACCTTGCGAATATTATGAATCATGCATTCAATCACACAACAATCTGGAACGACACCCAACTTCAACCGAGTTAAAAAATATATATATATTCATCCTCGGCTTGTTTAACAAGTGAAGCTAGAGCAAAGATTTTTCCGAGTCATTTCAACTAAAAATAAATAAATCCAACGAAACTTAGTATGTTCATATTCAGCTCAATTATTGTCAAACCTAGGCTGGATTCTTATTGAATAAAAAAAATATACTCATACCCAAACTTGATTTGGTGAATGAGCTCAAACTTGACTATACGAGCCGAGCTCAGCAAAATATAGCATGCTTAAATATTCTATAGAGATATGGTCAACTTGAAAATGAAGAGATAGATCAGCTGAAGGGCAACATTGCCCAAAATAAACAAATGGTACTAGTGAGAACTGAGAAATTTAGGTGACAGTTGAAAGAAAAGACATTCAAGGTTGACTTTTTTATGAGAAAGAATCATCAGAGCCCTATTCAAAAAAACAAAACAGCTGCCAGTGTGATGTACACAAGGTGCCTAGGAGTGTAGTAGTACAATTGCCATGTTTTTGCAGATGATATTCGCATGAGAGACAACAGCACAAGCTTCGACATCCTTCAGGTCACTGTTATAAGCACAAGGTCAAATTCCTATTTGTTTTCTTGTAAATCTACACACCTTCATTGATGCTCTCTGCCTTTTCAGTGCTGCCAGCCGTCTCTTTCACTCGGCTTTGGCTCATTGACACTATCATTGGCAGTTGGAAATGACTCAATCTTAGCTGATGTTTCTAATTGCTCTTCGGGTACACCATTGGGCAATGATGAAGGTTGGTCCGCTTCTGGGACATCACTAGAACTTGAAGTTTCTCTCCATTCAACCCACTCACGCGGTTTATCATCTGTTTCATTTGTAATGTCTGTTGGTTTTGTGTCATCCGAAGAGGTCTCAGCTGTAGTTGATTTCTCTTCAGGTGCAATTGAAGACGTCACTGTTTCGAGTTCATGGTTGTCAGGATTCTCCTTACCATCAGTTTCTTCTACAGTGCCAGGTGATGGCAGAAGCTACTGTGTCGGTCGAATGGTCATTGCTGATTTTTTCATCCTCAAAAGCAAACCAATTTGAATTCGTGAAAAGCGAATTGCTGCATAAATGTGGCAAACATTAGTAAAATGTAATGACTCGATACAAATCTCTCCATTCAACCCCTAGCCCTAGGATGTTTCCTGTGTTGCTGCATCAACCAGGAGATGTTTTGACATCAAAGCAGCTCACTCCAAGTCCAAGCTAACACTCATAAATAGATTAAGAAAGACTATTACACAGTCTACTTTCTTGATCTTCCCCAAGACGCAAGGATGAAATGACCACCTCAGCAGACTCATCGTCAAAGTAGACGTCCTGCCAAAAATTAATCATGATTACTTGATTAGGAGCCTTTGATCATAAATCATGTATTTGCAGCAACAAGGGACCTAAACAAGCCGACAAATCCACCAAGTGTGTTTGTGTACATGTATCCACTATCTAATTCATAGAATGAATATTATTCATCTTTGGGTGGTTGAGCTTTGGCTCATGGAGCTTACCATGAAAGTGAAATAACTAGGCTATCATTTTACTGCACAGATTTTATAAACAAGCATAAGTACAAAGTTGTGAAATAATTATTCTTATTTGCACTTATCACTAGCAGCTTTATACATAACATTGGATGTTTTCAGGATAATCATTTTCAGTCGAAGACTGGCTTGATTCGTGCACTTCCACTATCATATAAGATGACAAAGAAAGTACCTCATCATCTCGTTCTAGTGATCCGTGACCCTGCATTCATAGAAATTATTAGAATGGTTGACGCAACATATAACTATAAAAATAACATCCAAAAAAGGTTTTAATTGCTTATAATTTTTCTCTAACAATTTACTCACTGACTGATCTATTTTCATTTTTCTTATTGTGTCTTCTTAGCGTTTTGGTGATTACAAGGGTGTTTGGTAACTAGCAGTAGCTTCTAGCATTTTGAAACCTACTATTTGGAAGCTATTTCTCACAACGTTTAGATTTCCTTCTGACGCTACCTCTATCTCAACCTCCACCGCCTGACACAACCTTAATCTTTGAATTGATAATTTCCCCAGAACTGATTTATAACTGACTTCCATTGAATGATGTTTTTGGAATCGTTTTGTATATTACTTCTAGTATACCGCTTTTCCATGTTTCACATACACCTAACTAATCATAAGCTACATGAACTAATAGAAATCTCAATAAACATTGATCAATTAATGAGTGCACCATGAAGATTGTATCCCATGCTTTTAGTACACAAAGGATTAACCAGGATGAACCTGATGCCTATATTCAAGTTAAATCTGCAAGTGGAAGGCCAATTAAACTCCCAAGTGGTCATATCTTAAACACGTTAAGCCTTGTTATTACATTATGTGTTTGTAGAAGGACGGATTTCCAAAGGATTTTTTAGTTGCCCATGCTTGAAGAAAGAGCACTGAAAAATTCAAACATGAGGACTAAGAAAAGCATTACCTCTTCCATTTCGTTTGTGTAAATGTCATATCGGAAAGCCTGACTTAGGTTGTTTGCCAAGGCAGCAACATCATAGTCTCTATCTTGGTAATCTTCCTCATCACTGTCTCTAGTACGTTCCTGATGTGCACTTGGCCTCCTGTAGCATATGAAATAGAAAAAACAATAAAGAACGAGATACAAGGAAAAGTGAATGTATATTCCTTTCATCCACTCTTTTTGGGTGGCCATCTTGAAGGTAAAAGAAAAACAACCATCTTGAGAATGTATAACGTACAACTTCTCTATCTAATATTTGACATGGTTTAATACTCAATATTCTATTTCTTCAAATCTTCGATTCTTTTCTGTGTCATTTCTAGCTCTATCTAAATAGTTCTTCAAATGTACTAAGTTATTTGTTAATATTTGTCGTGTGCTATTTGCTGCTAACATTAAGGCAGCGCATCGTTTTTCATGTTGTGTAGGAGTCGAGGAATCCGTTTCAGTTTTTCCGCGCCCGAGAACTCAAGCAAAGCGATCGACGTAGCCTCTAACAAATTATGTAACTCGCATACAAGTCACACTTACCCGCATGTCCACTGGTGAACATTTTCAACAGCATTACGCTTCGAAAGGATGGTAGAACTCCACTCAACCCACTCATTGTTTTCCTATATCAAATGAATGGAGAGCTTGCATGTTAGCATGTGTCAACATTGTTGAAATCTACCATTATACAGATTTCATTTTAAATCAAATAATAGAAAAACAAGTGTCATCCTTCAAGGAATGAAAATATTAAAAGCAAAAACATTTCACTTCATGAAACAAAAAAGGTGGGAAAAAGATAAAATAACAAAAAAAGAGTTAAATACGAAAAATGAGAAATGTGTATCAACCTGCAAAAATATCTGAATTTCACTTTAGAATTTCCATGATGAACAAGCTTATTACAAATCCGAGTAAGATGTCCTATGTTTCCGATTCTCGGAGCTTGCTTCCATCACGGGAATTGTAGGCTGCAGAAGAAGAAAAAAGTTATTCTGGTCCTATTGAACAATTATCAGTACATAAGAAGTGATAATAATGCATGAAGCCAAGTGAGCAAGTAGTGAGCATCTGCAAATATTAATATCACATAGTGTATATATGATATATGCATGTGTAGAAAGATTGTATGACCACAATGACTGTAGATATAATATCTTAACAAGGATATATTGACAAGCAATTCCAGTGGATTGAATAACAACTTTTTTAGGATCAACGGTCAAAGTGAAATTCTTTTCTGCTTCAAGTATCTTTTGAACAATATTACAATCTCGCAGAACATGTTCCACAAGAGAGGGGCTTTTGCTTTCCAAGCAGGACAAAATGATGGACTCCACGTGATGATGCAAAAGTTGTTGAACGGATACCTATATGATTTTCAGCCCCACACAGCACACAAAATGTTAATAGCTCAATTGATTTACCCATGCTCTTACTTACTCAAAGAATAAATCCAAGATTCGCTGCACAAAATCAAGCCTTATCAATTCCTTTTCTGTTGCTTCATTGCCAACAGAAAGCAGGACTGCAGCAAACTCAACAATCTGCACGGTTTCAAAATTAGAAAAATATATTTTGAGAAGAAACTGATACAAAAGTACAGCACACCTAGTATCGTTAACCGCATATATCTTTCTTGAGAAGAACTCCATATACGATAGTACTTCATAATTGCAACAGAAAAGGATAAGATGTCCTCTAAATCCAATTAGTGAAATAACCATCATAAGTTGCAAGAAAGAAAAGTGCAGGTCCCTCATAGTTAAAAAATATACGAAGACCTATTGAACAAGGTCTGGATAGTATGGCAGACAAGATGATTTACAAATTATCGTTTTCCAAGACAAATGAGATTATAGAGAAACTAAGGCTATAATCCAAACATTATCTCGGGTCATAGGATCCATAAGAAAGGTAAAAAGGAATTTCTGCAAGTACAAGCAATCTTAAAAAGGAATTTCGTCGGGGTCTTATGCAACTAATATTTTTAGTCTAATGCAACCACTGTTCAGTAGTAATCAAGAGATATGAACAGATTATGAACAAAGAACAACCTTTAAACGATGTTTTCCAAGAGGTGCTGCAGCTTCCCATAAGTGGTTGGCAAAACACTATCGTCAGATGATATATCCAACAACTTTAATAAATGATCTACAGGAAAATGAAAAGTTAGAGTTGCTCATTAGAGTAAAATATCTCATTCAACATAATTCAAGTATCAAAGAGAAAATCTAGGATGATAACAATCACTTTCAAAGGACGTGCATTCTATAACGGATACCAAACATACAATAGAAGTATAGAACACAAACATTTTATGTTTGTTCACTGTAAAATTGTTGTGCACTTCAAAATTAATAATTAGGTCATATTCTGGCATTCCATTATAGAACATAAGGACAACAAGCTTGGTAAGGATCATAAGTCGTAATGTACTCATATATGCTTAGTGAATTCAATTTCAAACATGATGCAAATGAGTTCCTGAAAAGATATTTTCGCCGGCCACCATATTTTCAGCATATAACCACTAGATAAGAGAGGAGATAGATCAAGGATAAACAATCTGACAACAAAATAGATGCATCTCTTAAAGGCTCTCAAGCATTCCCTCAACTGTCTCAGGATTGGAAGTTATGGCAGACCTTGAGCATATTGGCGATTGTATGCATGATAACTACCAAACGTCATACGCTTCGGGTCTAATAAACAAATGCACACTGACAAGCAGCTAACCAGAACTGATCTTGGGCGTGATTCCTCAAAAGCATTACGGAATAGCCTTCCTATAAAACTGAATGGAAGAGGAGCAAGTGACATAAGGGAACAATTTCATAATAAGATCTCCAAAGGGCGCAAATGTGTAAACATGTTCCTTTAAGGAAATTTCACAAGCAAAGATCCAAGCTGGCACTACCTTGGGCTAGCAACTTTGGTAGCAAGACCAGGGGTGCATATCTCGTAATGGAACATAGTGCCTCTGCAACATTAGCATGCACTTCAGGGCAGTCCTACAATTATAATTAGAACTAGTCAGAATACAGGATCTTAACTATCTTGCAAAAAAATGTGTTTATTTGCATAGTCTTAACAAGTTGAACTTTCTATCAAGAAATAACTGTAGATAAGAAAAAAAGAGACACTAACATCCTCCATAGAGGACAAAAAAAGACTGCCATCACAAGACATTTAGGAAAAGGTTCCAGAATTTCATAAAAAAATAAATTGCAGCGGCAAAATCTATAGTCATATCATACACAATCATCCTTCAATAAACAGACACAATTAACTTCATAAAACTGTCTTCACATAACATAATCGAAATATTGAAAACAAAAGCAATGTCAAGACTGCGGTTAAGTTATATTAGCATAAAATAGTTGCCCAAGGTTATCTACTAAACAAGACTTCAATGCAGAATAAATATAAAAAAAGTGAGTTTTTGGGTTATCACGCAGAAGTTTAAAGAGTGGTTAACTCAAGCTGCAATGAAACACACGGGTCAGGGGGCAAAAAATAGTGGGAGGATATATCCTTCTACAAGGTTAGGGTACAAGTCTAAACTGTTATCTGGTGACTAAATGAGCTATAAATATCTGAAAAGTTAGGGTCCTTCATGGCAAAAAACTCGGGAAAGGCAATGCCTAGCGGGAGAAGGGGTTTTCCTTCTTAAACCAGCTACCAAGGGGGTTCCAAGGAAGTGATCTACTTGTAGAGGACTAGTACATCTCCAGGCTTTTTATTTTATTTCTAGAATGCATATCTTCATTTGTTTATTTTCCAAAGTTTCCGTGACATGGTCCCAGTAGAGTTACTACCTCAAATCATATGAAAGCAGTAAAGTGAGCAGAAGACCGAATTGCAAGCATATGAAGATATTTATGACCATAATGCCAACCAAATCGTTTGTTTAAGACCAAGAAATACAAGTACACAGATCAGATCCAAGCATTAACAAGTGGAAAGAGATCAAAACTCTAGGGTTCTTGCTTATGTAAACAACTTGATAGAGAGGGCGCGGGTATTTGGAGGGATATTCGCAGGGAACAAACTATAACTTACAGAGGAGCTAAACTTATCAACAATCATCTCCAAAACATCAGTATCTTCCAACCACTTCATTGCTTCAGAGTGGTTTGCATAAATATGCTCATCAACGGCAATCAGGCGTACCAAAACCTGGAAGAAGAAAAAAACTTCAAAGATTACTTCAGACAATCAAAACACATGATGGATACGTATATTTTAGAATGCTTTGATAGGTTGAAGCATATACAGTCACATAATGTGTTTTACAGTGTATAGATAAGTTCACCTATAACTATTTTATGCAGGGTACTTGTTTCCACAAACATCAGTCAGGCAGTATGTAAGAAAGGGATAGGTTGGATCTTTTAGGCACTATCACGCAGAATGTGTTTTACAGTGTACAAGTTCGCCTAATACTATTTTTCTGCGAAGAATGTTCCAACAAACACCAGTCAGAATGTGTGTAATTTAGAATGCCTTGATGGGGTTATAGTTTATAGGCACTTTCTCATAAAGCGTTTTACACTTTACAAATAAGTTCACCTCTTACTATTTTTTTACAAAGTACATGTTTCAACAGATCAATTGGTGCAATTCGAAAAGAAAACAAGGAGTTAACTGGGGCAACCACAGGTGGGAAATAATATGAAGCAGAGACATGAAAAAAGATCCAAAAATTGAGCGTAAAGTTAAAAAATAAATACAGAAGGCAAGATCCATCGGAATCTGAAGGGCTAAAGCCAAAACATGCAATGGGAAAATACATGAAATAGATAAGAGTCCAGAAAAATTTGTTGTAAATCCACGAATCATGACTTGTGCACCTACAAAAACGCAATACACAGGCACTGGATAGATTACATTTAATGCTACAGTACAAATGAGTAAACCCGGGCTAATATACCAATTCTACAGACAAAATATTCACTTGATAGAGTTAGGTTAGAAGCTCAGTGCAAAGATATCTATGCATGACTCGTGAACTATATATGATAGATACGAAATGAAGAAGAGAACTAGAGGTCCCAACTCACAAAACAATGACAACCCTAATTTATGATAGAATCAAATGACTAAGTGAATTTCAAATGCAAGTTATATGGAGAAGATACAATAATGTAGCAGCAACAACAAAAGAAAAAATCCAGCTACAACCAACCTCCATTATTGATGTGATTCCGATAAGGTCAACAATTGGCCTGAGGATTTCTTGATGAGCCTAGACAATATAAAAATGACATAAAAACAATCAGAGATAACTTTTTTACAGGTGGGAAAGGGCATAACGAAAATATTATTCCATCTGTTTAAACTATTTCAAATCTCGGGAGGAATCGAAGTGCAAGTGACAAGTGTTAAATTGATATATAAAATCACAAAGTGAACACGGTGTAAATCCAGATTAAAATTAATGACGTGGTGATTGTTTCCGTAGAACCAAAAAAAACTTATACAAGCTTGGAGCCAAGAGAATGCCCAGAAGCACATGATCTAAAGCAAGAAACGGCATAACTAAACACAAAGCATCTAACGTTGAGTTAAACTACTAAAAAAGAAAAAACAGATTTTAGTAATTACATATTGCTTTGGAAGTCGCAAGAAACGAAACAAACCGAATCACAATTAGATTAAACTAAGGCTCATACTTTATGAAGCCTCCATTACTTAGTTTGCAAAGTTGGAAAAAATTGCCCTCCCCCTACTCTTTGGTCTTCCCCCTTGGTTTCATCGCCTCCAAGAACACCGACTGTGTATGAAAGCAATTTAAATGTGGTTTTTGGCAATTTCTGTTTTTGACAACCAAATAATTGACATTTGGCAGTTGTCGAGTTCTGAGACAAATTTTGGAGTGGGTAGTTTGGCATATTTGGGAGTTCAGATGTGGTACTGTCACTTGTTTTCTTCATCGTTTTTATTCTTGTACGGCTTTACTCCTTACCCTTTCTCCTCGAGCAAACATGATAAGAGAAATAGAGGAAAGAATAGATGAAATTAATATCGCCACCTTATAACACACACCTGTACTTGCTGCATCACTAATGCTATTATGTTATTTATTATTCCATTCTCATATACTCGGTCTTAACTAGAAACTCCCACATGTCACTTTCTTATGCAAAAAGACTTACTTGGAGGTAATTCATAAGGGGAACAGTCTTCCGCAACAGAAGACAAACCACAACCTGATAATAAAAAAAGTCAGCAATGACATAAGAGCTCATTGTCTGGCTAAACAATGCCTGATGAACAATGACATGAAGGAGACAGAAAGAAAACAAATAAAATAACATGCTGAGTTGATAGTGTAGTCAATAAAAATATTACAGCATAGGTGACATATTTATCTTGCAAAAACTTCAATATACCTTGCCAAAGTATCCAGCGAGTAAGGCGCTATGTGGCAGGTTTGGATCCAAGAAAGAGAACAACAAAGCCAGCAACTGTTCAATCAAATGAAATATTTTAACAAAAATGTATCACAACTGTGAAGATAGAGGAGATTATTACAAAAAAAGACTTAATTATAGAATTCCTTACCTCTTCATCCTCTGCCAACGTTCTCAATATAATATCAACTTCACATGTAAAGATCTCACATGAAACAAAAGGAAACCTCCACACGGAAAGAAAAGTAAACATGGATAAGCATACAAACTACGACACAGTGAGATTTTAAACAAATCAAAAGGTGCAGGAAACTAACTTAAAAACCCTCCTTTTTTCGGCATCTTCAGGAGCTTCTTCCACAACATAGCGTATAAGTTGCTGAACCTGTTGTTTCTCCTGCAAACTACACAAGAAAATGGCATAACACTTATTTGACAGAGGTATACAATAGCATATTATTGCCATCAACAAAAATGTTAGCCAGTAAGTATGTGGAAAAAAAAGAGACGGGAGAAACTCATTCCTAAAAGACAAGATAAAACAAAGAGAAATTACCAACATTAATCAATATATCATATATGTATCTGAGAAAAAAGAATAGAACAACTAGCACAAAAGAAATGACATGGTGAAGTTCTGAACTGGAACAGTAGATAGAAAGAAGAAGATGAACTCAAATGACAAGCGAGTAACCGATCAGAAAATTACTGAACTTACAAATTGATTAGGCGAGCATTCAGAGCTTTGCACTCTTGGATGATTTTCCCTCATCAAGAAGTTCCTCTAGCGTAAAATTGTCTTTATCCAAAATAGTCTCCACCTACAAGCCATAATTATCAAAAAATAAGATCATGCCACGTAAGAAGCATGTAAGAGCTATACTCATCATGGAATATCTGGTTTTTAAAATACACGATATGTGTGATTTTTTCTTTATTCAACCACAGCAGCAATGCAATATACATTAAAAAGTGATTAATGTTCTGTAGAATTGAATATCATAAGTAGATCATCATAGCTTTTTAAACTAAGCCACCGTATCAGAGCACCATGAACAGAAAAATCTCTAGACAATGAAGAGGCCACCGGGTTCACTTAGACATCCTTCCTTTCCTTTGCCAAATTCAAAATCACTATTTAAAAATTTGAATATCGACTTAGGACAGGAAGCCTTAACCTCTTGAAATCACTATCACCCCCATTATTATAAGCTCTTCTACCTACAAAAAGAGGTTCAGCCAGAATCCCTTACAATAAAGATAATATCAAACACGCAAGATTTTTCCATTGACAGTGCATCTGCCTCCTACCTACCCAGGCACAAACACGTATACAAATCATCATAGGTACAAACTTCATAGGTACAAATGTCATAGGTACAATGTGACTGATAGAAAAGAAAATATAGCACGTCTCTTAACAAAAGTAATATACACTGAATCACTTAAGTCCCAATGTACATCCATAGAGCTACTGTGAAAATACCAATTCAAGTGCAGGTAATTTAAAAATCTTCATTGAACTAAATGACCCTAACAAGGAAAGTAAAAAAGATCATTGCTTGATTCTACAGAAATCCATGCAAGAGAATCCCACCAATCCCAAAAAAAACGCAAGTGAATGCAGCTGTGACACTGGCAAACAAAATATACAAATAGTTCGTCGAAACTAAGGCTCTGCATTCATCAAACAAGAAACAGGAGTCTATTGAACACAAAAAAAAACAGCAAACTTCAACTTCAATTGCTTGACAGAATGACAAATTAACACTATGAACCATAACACAGATCATTTCATGGAATTTTTAGAACGTCGTCGATCTCATCAACCAGAAACATTTAAGCACAGACAAAGACATATCAATGCACACACAACCAAATCAAATAAACCAAAAGATGATGCAAAGTTTGACTTTGAAGAAGTAATACAAGTGGATCAAGATAGAAGGGAGAAAGCTCACAGGAGAAGCAGTGGACAAGCCAGCCATACGCCCAAAACATGGTTAAAATCGACCACAGAACCCTAGCTCCACAAGTTCAGATCTACAAGACACATTATACAATTAACGCATCAAAACAACAATCGGAGCATCAAAAACCCCCAAAACGCCCTCGAAACAACATCAATAATTCAACATCGAAAAATTTATTCCAATTCCTTTAAGGTGGAATTGACGAGCATCTACAAGGATATGAGGTTGAACAATTAATCAAACTTTACAGGTACCTAGCAACCCTAGATGCTGAGACGAAGAACAGATTGCAAAAAACTACAATCTGAATTGAGAGAAAAACTCAGACAGAAGAAGAGTATTAGAGCAGGATTCGATGGAGATCCTGAACAGGACGATGTAAAGAGCTGCGATTATGGTATCAATTTCTTGTATCTACCACAAAAGGAAGTAGGAAATTTGGGGGAATTTGGATTTTAGTATGGAAATGGAATTGATTTTGAAAATGAATTGGGAATTTTGAGGGGTTTGATAAAGCAGGATTAATGAATCTGGAATCTGGATTAGGGATTGTTGTTAATCGTCTTTGATTGGATTTCAAGTCCCACCACCCTAGGGTTAGAGATTGGTTTCGTCACTTGCTTGCTATGGGTCACTTTCACCATCTTTCTTTATTATTCGTATTATATTTTTATTTTGACATTTTTATGGGTTAGTTTTGTTCAATTTTATGAGGTGCAAATAGGGACACCAAAACGCCGAGTATCGTTTCTCAACCACTTTCCGAGGTATGAATTTATATTCTCAATTCATTTCACTATTTATTAATCATTTCCCCTCAATTTGAATCTAGTCTAGATCTAAAAAGAACAATTGGAATGTTTGTATATTTCAAACAAGTTAATTGAAATATTTGAATACAACAAGCTACGATTTTGATTTTTTTCTATATGAAAAGGGTTGAGGCCAGATAAATATAGAATATATGAGAGTGTTTATTTATACGACGGTAAATTTACTAGGTATTAACTTGACGCGCATTGTGATTTAAATTTATTTTTTAGTTGGATTTTAAAAAAATTGTAAAATGTTAACGCACAGTCGCAATGCGCGTCAGTGGTGATATCTAGTAAACAACCGTGTACTCAACAATTAAGATAATATATAAAAAAATATTTTCCATATAAAATATAAGGTATTTTAGCTTTTAAATATACAAATCATTTTACATTTTTTGGATGGTGAGGTACGAGAATTATCAATTAATGTATTTTTTACTTTTTATTTATTTTGATCGATTGCGAAGGAAGATGATGTTAAATAGATGGTAAATTTATTGAAAAAATTAATATAAAAGTCTTTTTTTGTTATTTAATATGTTATTAAAAATTGCATCGAAGCTTATAAATATTGTTATTTATTTACGGAAGTAAATATTTTAACTAGTAACAAAATAATTAGATTTAAAAAAAAATTATCATCAACATACGATGATAAATCGAGCATGGTAATTTGACGGTCAAGTTTGAACTTATTATCTTGAATAGCTCTAATTTTTAGTACATATTTCTGAGTAATGTTATTAGGGCATTTCAAAATCGCAAAAGGACACAACAATCTCAAGGTGGAAGAAGCCTAAAAGATAGGCTTAAAGTTTTTTTATCGTTTTTGTGTGATTTCGTTGATTTTAGGCTTGGAATTTTTAGTTTAGGAAGATTCGGTTAGTTTAGGAAGAATTTGAATTGAATCGTCTACGAACTTTAGTGTTTTTTCGTCTTTTTTGAGTTTTTTTTTTTCCTGGAGCTTAGAAAAGACCTCTAATGTGGGTTCCGGCGAGTTTTCAACGAGATTATTTTCTAAAAAAAAATTATATAATTAAATAATATGTAAATTTAAAACGCCAAATTTTATTTGAAAATAAAAATTCAGATTGCGATGCAAAACATCAAAGATAAGAAGAAGCGAGAAGCTAGAGTTGCACAGCGAGATTTTTTTAAAAAAAAAAAAAATTATCTAATGGTGGATTCGGGATAGACTTGTCACATCATATGTTGAGGCATCCGCTGAGGCACCTATTGGGGCATCATCATCACTTGTTCCGGATTGTGGTACGAAGGACTCCTCGAATGGCGATCCACATATAGATGACATTCTAGATGGTGAGCAAAAACAGATACTTGTTCAGCAAGAGCAGATACCTGTTGAGTAGGAGCAGACACCTGTGGATCAGGAGCAAACACTTATTGAGCAGAGCAAACCACTAGAGAGGTACAGGAGCGGGAGCAGCCACCATAGGTACGGAAGCAGGTACTCAATGACGACGTGTTATTGACATGTTACATTGACCACAAAGCTATCGTCATATGGGCCCATAGGTATAATTTTATTTTCCATCAAATGTGTAATATTAAAAAACAATTAGTTTGTCAACTCGAACTAAGATAATGTCAATTTTTGTAAATTATCGTAGGAGGATACTGGGATGGTCAGGGTTATTAGGAGACTAGATGGGATTGCTAGATTACGTGGATGACATCAAGATTTGGATGACCCATATTTATGTTTCGGTTTGGCGAGACGTAACGGACTTACAGAGTTTAAAAGACCTTCACTTTGGTGGGTCGATCACTGTTTGATTAGTGTGTTTGTCGAGAATTTGCACCCCGAAACGAACACTTTTAATATGTTGGGGGGAGATGGGTATATCGTTGCACGATGTCCATGCTATTATGGATCTTGTAGTTGATGAAGATGCATTATTTACTTCCGATGATGATACTGCAAGGCATGAGTGGCTTGTTCAGTCTTTGGAATTATCTCCTTCCGTTGCCACAACGAGTTGTAGTAAGCTATTTTGCGATACAATTAGAACTAGGGTTTAAAACAAGGGGAGGCAAACACCACCACTCTCAATCTCCCAACTTTAGCTACCGCTCTCAAGTCTTCAACCCGTCGTATTTGCTTGCCTCCTCCAGTCCCCGGTGACGTTGCTATCCCCGTGTTGCTCCCTCCCCGGCGACGCAACCCCGCCGTATATCCTCCCCACCTTCTCCAGTCCCCGGCAATGCATCCCCCTCCGCAATTTGTATTGAAAAAAAGTATAAAAAAAAGAAGAGGACTTTGTACTTTTTTTTTCGTGATCATACATAACTATAAACAAACAAGAATTGGGTTCTTGTTCTGAATTTGATCTAGAAATTCATTTCGGACAATTGAACCTTCTCGAACTGTTTCTTTTTAAGAACCAAAAAAATTGTGCTAAAATAACCGACGCCGAGAAGAACAAAAGGCCTTTGACGCGTAATGGGTCTTGAAGTACGATTTCTGGTATATACTCCCCTCCTTCTCCAGTCCCCGACGACACTTAATCTCCCCCTGTTTTTCCGTCCCCGGAGACACAACTTCCTCCCGTCGACGTTGCACCCTCCCAGCGACACTCCTTCTCTAGTCCATGACGCTTTTGAATCTCCAAGTTAGTGCATCAACCCCTAAGTTTTTTTTGTTGTTACTTACTTGAACAATACAGTAACATTTTTAAAGGCAACAAATCAAATTACAATAACAATAACAAGGATTGTCTACTGCAATCAAGAATTATAACACTATAATTCTATAAATACAATAAGTTATGATCAAACAATTGGTGTGGATTGGGTCGAAAGCTTGAATGGTCTTTTCCAGTCAATAGTTTTTGAAATTAAGTTTATGCATGTCCTTAGAAGCGTCAAACTCGTAGTAAAGCAGGTGTTATGTCCTCCTCAACGGCATACGAATTTAATGGTCCTTCATGTCAACAAAATGATTCTGAAATTCGGGTGTCAACAAAAGGCATAGGCATTTGTTGGGAAATAAATTTTTTTTTAAAAAAGCGCCCTTACTTGGGCGCCAACGCAAAACAATTGTATTTGGCGTTGGGTAATTTTATGTCCGTGTATATATCAAGCCCCTTTCTTTATTATGACTTGGTAATCTGTAAGACATTTATATATTCATTAAGAGTAATGTTATTCAGGCGGCCCAAAATTGTAAAGGACACGGTCGAATCGGGTTGCGCATGCGCCCCATCCAGGCGCATGCACAACCCGAATTCGCAAAGTCCAAGTTGGGATGCATGCGGAATGCACATGGCCCATTCAGGACATGCGCTTCATGAGACGCATATGCCCGAGATTTTTTTTTTACATTCCGTGTCTGGTCAGTCCACATGCCCCTAAGCCTTTTGGCTCTAGTGCGCTAGTGGTAGACCCGGGCATCCCCGGACTCGGGCCGGACCCTAGCTCGAAATTTGCCCGTTTATGTGGGCCGACAAGTATGTCCGGATCCGCCTAGACCCGGACAACCCGTCAGGTCCTTTTTTTCCCTGTCTGCATAGGCTGCGCTGCACAAACTGCGATGTGAGGAAGATGGGAGGAAGAGGCCGAGATAGACGGGAAGCGGGAAGAGAAGACGGGAGTCTGGAGACGAACTGCAAGCGAGGAAGAGGTCGAGGCCTGAGGAAGACGGGAAGAGGATTCTGAGCGGAGGAGAAAGAGTCGAGGAACTGAGGAAGACTGGAAGAGGCGGCTGTGCGTGTTTTTTAGGGTTATGGAAGACGGTAGCGTGTTTTTTTTTTTTAAAAAAAAAGAACCCGTCCAGGCTTAGGCATCCTACCATCGCGTTTACCCAGGTCTAGCTAACGGACTCCGCATTGTCGTGTAAATGATAGAAAATGGCCGCGCAAATAGTAATTAATCTCATTCATTAATTTGTTATACTAGACTTGTATTTATAGTTAGAAATTTATAACGCGATTGACGGTCGGATCATAATCATTGAAAAGAAAATTCAGACTAATATAATCCGACGTTGAATTAGGCTTTTCATGATCATATTTTTTAAAAATCATTAGAAAAAAGCTGATATCATGTTGATTAATAAATACAAATAGAGTCAAAAGTCGACCAAAGACAATAGAGTAATTGACGTAAACTTAAGTTTGATGAGCACGAATGGTCGATCTTTGAGAGACGCCGCATGGAGGACCACATGCTTTTACATTTCAAATATGTTATTCAGGTTCAACAATATAGCATGTTGCCCACCACCAAATTAAGGTCAATTTATTAATCAAAACTCATCAAATAAAATATAATTAAAACTTATGAGAAAGAGTTATTGGTTACGGTACTGGGTTTTAATTTTAATATTTTGTAGACTTCGTAAAAAAGTTTCAATGTTTTCTTGAAATAATTGAGTTGCAAGGTTTATTATTGTTTCATAAAAGAATTTATTGCTAGGTTTACGTGATGTATATTATTTGTCAATTTTTTTATGTGATATTTCAAGGTTTTATAATGAATTGTAGGGTGTTTTTATTTATTTATTTATTTATTTATTTGGTGGAAATAGGGTTTTTTTTATTGACAAAAGAATTTATTTGTGTTGATAATGGGTAAAAAAACATTAGCGTGAAGTTTTTTTATTGACAAAATTAAATATTTAATAAAAGACTAATTAGCAATATTTAAGTCGATTAAGTTAGTTGAATCAAATACATGATGCGGACCAATTAACCCAATAGGAAGTCGTTACATGCATCCAAAATAACAACAAATGAGAGAGTTGAACTACCGATAATGTTAATATGTTTTAAGTGTCATACTTCGCAAATGATAAGATATACGAACAATTTAACCATAAAATCGGTTGTTTGTCATTTGTTTTTCTTATTATTTGCCCCATTTGATATTTGGACATCAAGTATTATCTTTACATTTTGTTACTAAAGATATCGTATTGTTATCCTTGCTTTAGAATTATTTGGTCATCAATATCCTGAAACTTCTCAATTTTTCTAATTTTTTTTAATTTTTTTAATAAATATTTATAGATGAGCGTAGTCAATATTGAATGAAACACCATATAGACGAGTGTCATTTCAGTGTCATTTCTAGTATGTTAATATTGTTATTTCTCATATTTACACAACAAATCATCAAAAATAATCGTGTAGAATAATAGACATCAACGATTTTTATTCATTATTAACATAAAAAAAAAACATGTAACAAAACATGTGTTTTTAATTCATGAATACAAACTAAATTTGTAAACAAATTTGGCAAAAAAAAATAAGTGTGTGTTTAATAGGATTTGTTCGGTGAAGTGAGATTTTTCGGTAGTTTAAGTTTTTACGGGTAGAATATTGAGCAGTTTTGTAAAATATGAAAATTTAACGAAAAAGCTAAAAAGTATCTGGTATGAGATTTATGGGTAGATTTTTGTAGTGAAATTACCAAAAAGACAAGTGTTAAAAAAATAATAAAAAACATGCAAATATATTTAAAGATAAATTAGACCAAAAATCATGAAAAACCTAATAGAAGAGGTTACAAAAAACTCCTAAAAAAGCTCACAATAATCTACCAAAATTCTACCGAACAGAACCTTAGTAAATTAGATTTGTGTATTGTACTTTGTAGTTGTGGTTTTCGAGTTATTTTTCAAATTCGAGTTATTAGAAATACGTTGTAACAAAGCTAAGAATGTATTGAGTAAAATTAGATTGATAAGATTTCGATATTTTTACCAAACAAGTCCTTAAAACAAAACACAACACAACACAACAAAAACAAACTCACCATTCCAATTTTCAAGATTCAACGAAACAACGTGTTTGCTTGTAGGTTAAGTACTCCAAGTTCCCCACCGGTTGGTTTCGTTTGAGAGCATACAAAAACAGGGCTTTCTTTTCCACAAATTGCTTCAGTCTACTATAGCCACCCACCAATATGACAATTTGTTAACCTATATAAATGGAGAGTTTGTACAATCTGCTTCTTCGTCCTCGCTTCATCTTAATTTTAGTTGAGAAGTCAGATTCATGCCACAATCGCTTTTCATCTCATCTTAACTCTCCAATATAATTTGATCGGTGTATCACAAGGTCAATGACAGATCAATACCGACTTCAAAAAGGTGAAGAAATACAAAGGGAATAGATTTTAAGTCCAAATGAAAATTTTGAAATCGATGAGGGAATAGTGTAGTATTGGAAACATTTTATTCAGTTTTCTTTTTAGTATAGAAATGAAAAATCTAAAACCAAAATCTCAAATTAATTTATCTTTTATATCTGTCATGTTAGGTGAACCTACACACAAGTCTTTATATTCCATCTTAAAATCGATTGACAATTAAGTTCACGTAATGTCATATTGTTGGTGTGTGTCATTCACGCATGTCAACATTCCCCAAGTGCACCACAAGATAACGAGACCCGCACGAACATTATCTCTAATTGATTTATTTTTTATAATCGCGAGTCTAAGATATAAACATTAATATTCCACGCAACTTAGTGGTACCCACTTAAAATCTAAAAAAACCTCTCCCTACAACCCAACTAAACCCGCCCTAACTCAACGTACGTCAATTATCCAATATTATGTAATTGGCTACTTGATTAGGTACTGAGTTGATTCATGTGAAAAATAACACAACGTTGTAATACTGGTGTATGCTCTCATGAAACTCATACGATTGACGACGTCAAATTCCTGCTAGCTCACTGAATTGCTCGATCATACAAAAAAAAGAGAAGCCCACGTCACTACGTCACCAATGTACATTACACGTTATGTCGTTGTTCATGCCATTTTGACATATTGTCACAATTTAATAATATCGTGTAAGATATCTAGCTCTATGGCACCATCCACACCATTAAGAACTAAGAAGTTAAGTCAATTGATCTAAGTTATATTATTAGGAAAATAAAATATAAAAATGTCTACCCTCGTACACAATCACATCCTGATCTTCGTGTTCTAATCCTAGACGGATCTGCAAACCTAGCCGAAAAAGATCTACTCAAATTCTCTGGTTCAGCGCACCCTAACCCGTCATCAAAGTTTCTCATATACGTGTCGGGATCATATTGGCTAGAAGACCAAGAAGTGTTATTACCATGGAAAAGCTTTTGCTTCTCCTTCTTGATCTTCCTCCACAATGCCTTCCATTTGGAGTCACAATGGTGATAGTACGAGTCGTTGTCTTCGTGCCCTTGGCTACGCTGACTCGAGCGGGTTCGCCCTAGTTGAATGCTTTGGCTCCTTGAGTTGCTCCAATTCTTGATCCCCATTTTGTTTATATGGAAAGGGAGTATAGAAGGAAGATGGCAATGGAAAAAGATGTATTGTGTAGGTTAAGAAATTAGAGCTTTATATATGTGTTGAGGGTGAGGGCTTTAGATTCTTAGATTATTCTATAGATGGCTCTCACTTTGATTAAACTATGATTATTGTATTATTTTATTTGAAGGGCTTTTTTTGCTTTTGTAAGTTTTATTTATTTATTAATCTCTAGATCAAATTGGATTCCCATTGGGATTATATTCTTCATAAGTTGATGATTATGGGCTAACTAGTAACATAATCTTCAACCTTTATTAGTCTCTCGAGTCACCATTAACAAAAACAATTCAATTTTAAATTTGCATAAACTAATAGTGTTAAAATTTTAGTTGATGTGGGTGTGAATCAATTAGTAAGGTTTTGTTTGATGCATAGCACCCAAAGCTGTATAAAATCAAACCGACTCGAAAACTCGATTTAATTTGTTTGTTTTAAACCAACCAATAACTGAAATTAAAAAAACTAATTAGTGTTTGAGATCAATCCACATAAATAAATATAAACCAATGTAAAAATCTTTAATCTGAATTGCATGTATATCTAATTTGGTTAGCAGCATTGACTTGGGGATTCAAAGTTATCCAATCGAAAGTCCAAAAAACCAAATGATATGAACTATTTATCCAAAACGTGCCGACAAATTATTTTATTTTCAAGTTTAGATCACAATACTTGATATGTACATTTTTTATTGAAAAAAAATTATGTTCATAATTTATCTATTGATTAGAAAAAACTAACCAATCCCAGAGTTAAAATAATTATTTAAGGCCGACTTGACAAAATTCATTTGAGGTTTGTTTGGTGATATAATGAATTCATTTCATTTTTCATAATCACATAACCCGTGTATACGAAGAAGAAAATCTATCAATTTCATTGTCATATTTCATAATCTTCATTTCATCCCATAATAAATAAGTACTCACGGGATACCCCTGATCTAAAATCAAAATAAGTTGAAGATAAACGAATTCAATTATGATTTAATGTTAGGTAAAATCAATCAAGCTTTAATGATACAAGTGTACAAGTATAGTTTTAGGTGGGAAATGGGACCAATGGACCATATTCCTATAGGTAGCTAGCTTTAATCATTCCATGCATTTGTGTACATGAAAGGAATTGCATTAAAATATATAGTATATAAGATCAATTAACTAACTGGTCAGTTGATTAATGAATTAGTAATATAAAAGTCTAAGCCTAATGATCTCATGATGTGCTTCCATCTTTTGTTATGATGAAGATTGTACTTGTAATTTATGTCACTAATGATGGAAATTAAGAGGGTAATATACTTTCATGGCTACTAGGGAGTACTAGATGATAACATAGTGTACTAAATTACATAATACGCTTAATCATCACTACCAACTAATTATAGATCGGCTAAGTGAGTATTTTTATAATTACAGAAAAAAAAATATTTTTAATCTTTATTAAGTTGATAATGATAGAAAAAAAAAGTAACAAGGAATAATATAGTTTTTAGTTTCGAATTTTGATTGAAATATTCTTAATACCTTTTTTTATCTTGCTCGGTAAGCAATTAGGATGGATCATCTTCTCGAGACTCTTTGTTCTACAAAGACGTAGAAGACGGTGAACCCACCAGAAAATCATGAAAAAAGCCCAGCAAGCAAATACGATACACCATTGACTTTCCTAAAGACATGACGAATTATAACCTGACAGAAACTCGATAAAATAATAGTAATCATTGAAAAAAAAGATCGATATCCTAAGGGGGTCCCAAACTTGTTTAATTGAATTGATAATCGTCATTTTATCCCCTTCGATCTCAATTCTATTGATCCCATATCAAATGCATAAATCAGACCTTCCCTTAGCGCACATGCTTCAACATGAATGACCGATATATTACCACATTGTCCATAGCCCACAGATATAGTCGACACATAATGATCTCTAATAATAAATCCATAAGTAGATTCACCGTTTCCACGTTTAAATCCGTCAAATTTTAATTTAACAAATTCCTTATCAGGTTTAATCAAATAGATATTTCTAGTTTTCCTCTTATTTTTAGATAGAGTTACTTTGCACTGGTTATTCCTTTTGCTTGATTAAGCCCAATCCTTAATTGATTTTGGGTAGCTAAATCGATATTTTGAGGCCTTTTATTGTTAAAAATACATTGGTTTCTGAAAAACCATAAATTCCACCACACCACTACCAAATAATTAAGGTTCTTATGGTTTAATTTATTCCGAGAAAACACAGATCATTAGGCATACTCTGGTTTGAGCTGCTAGCTATAAAAGAAGATTGTCCTTAACATCCCGACAAAAATGTTATTCATTAAAAAATGGCACTTAAAAAATAGAAGATCAGTTGACTCAAAAGGGTGGTTACACAACACACAATGCATCGGAACCGGAATCTTTTGTTCTCGAGGTTTCCTTAGTGGGAAGTCCATTAATAGATAATTTTCAAAGAAACTTTTAACTTTTGGCATCACATCCAGATCCCAAATCCAAGCATTTTGATTCAGAGTTAGACCACAAATACAGTGGATAAGCTCCATAGCAAATTTCGTATAAAAAGAACTTTTATCCGAAGGAGCCCAATAAAGACGATCTTGAATGAATGACTTAGGAAGTTGATACGACTTAATTGCATCTAAGACATCCGCAGGAAGAACGGATCCTAGCAAAGAATCAATTTTCCGAAAATCCCATTTTTCTCAATCAAATAATTGCAAACAATTTCATTCCCATCAGCAATAATAGTATCCTTAATTAAGTTAATGAGAGGTTGATAAGACACCAAAAAATTCTTCCAAAACTTAACAGTTTTACCATCCCAACATTCCATCTAAATCCTAATTCAACTTCGGTTATGATATTCAGTTATTCACGAGTCTCTTTCATTGCCAGGAAGTGTTACTTTTCGGTTTATAATTCCATAGGAATGACCCTGTAAGACATTTTTCGTTAATAGTTTTAACCCATATATTGTGAGGTTCCGTCACAATTTTCTATAAAAGTTTTATTTGGAGAAACTTGTTCATATCTTTTGGTTTTATAATTTCAACACCATCTTTTTGCTTAGGTTTACAAATCTAATCACAACTAATAAGAGAGGATGGTAATTTGAGCTTTTATTCAAAAATAAATTCATATTTATTCTGTCAAGTTCATTAAGAATGTTAGAAGGGAGCATAATACTATGCATGATAAAATTTGGTTTAGCATTAAGATTGACCTTAATGAGAATAACGTAGATGCTTTTCATTTTGTAAGTTGTTGTTTTGACTTGTAATTATATCTTCAAACACATCTTTATTCGCTTTACCATTGATAATTGGACAACCAAAAATATTTTTCTAAACAATTGAAAGGTGTAATCTTTAAGTACAAATGAATTTGTCTTTCCAACGATGAATCCACATTCTTAGAAGTTTGAAAAGCTTATTTATGGAAATTAATTTTTTTTGACCCGAGATCTTGCGGTAACCATTTAATAGTTCCAAAATCTTTGAATTGACATCAATCGATGCTTTAGTAAAAATAAAGATGTCATCGGCAAATGCTAAGAATGTAATAATCGATCCACCCCTAGTAATAGGAAAACCAATTAACTTCTTATTTTGATTACATTCTCTCTTCATATTTCTAGCGAGGACCTCAACTCCTAAATTAAAAAGCATAGGAGAAACCGAATCTCCTTAATGGAGACCTCTTTTAGAAAAAAAAAATGTTCTGAAGGATTATCATTAACTAAGATGGAATAAGAAACAATAGAAATACATTCCTTAATCCAGTTAATAAATTTTAGTATCAAAACCAAATTTTCATAATACAACCAAAATAAAAGGTCACTCTACTCTATCATACGCTTCCTCCATATCAAGGTTAATAGCCATGTATCCTCTTTTACCTTTCTTTGTCCTAAATCCATGAAACACTTCATGTGCAATAAGAATATTATTATGAATCAATCTATTTTGAGTAAAAGCATTTTGCAAATGATGAATTAACTTACATAAGATTTGTGTAAGTCTAGACGCCAAAATCTTAGCAATGATTTTATACGTAGTTTGAGCATAAACTAATATTTATGTAATCGCTAGTTAGAGCACGATTATCAACTTTTGGTATAAGGTTAATGAATGTGTGGTAAATTTGTTTAAGGATTTTTCCCCAAAATGATAGAAACTCTTCACAACACGAATCACCGTATGACCAATAATTTTCCAATATTTTTGAAAAAAGTCAGCAGGCATCCCATAAGGTCTAGAATGTTTATCACTACCAATATCAAAACCGGATTTTTAATATCGTCATTAGAGAAGGGTTTAACAAGGTCCATGTCATCTCTCTCAGAGATTTCATATATCAGAGATAACATTAAGGAACAAACCTGTAACATCCCGGGAAATTGTCATCCCGCATCGTTTGAAAGGGAACTTGTGATTAGATTATAAGGATGAGTTGCTATCCATGTCAACAAGAATTCTTCTTTTCAGTGGTAGAGTGAAGACAAATAATTCTGGAGTTAAGCGTGCTCGTGCGGGAGCAATTTCAGGATGGGTGACCTCCTGAGAAGTTTCTGCGCGAGCATGGTTGGCATGGGGACAGGCTGGACAGCGTACTTAAGACCTCGGGTCTTACAGATGGTATCAGAGCTAATCTTGAGTTACGAGTGTGCTCCCCCTAGTAGGCAACCACTTGGCTCGGTCGACGGTCCTTGGCCTGACGTGAAAGTCAGGAGTTTAAGTGGGGGAGATTGTCATCCCACATCGTTTGAATGGAGATTTGTGAAGCTTATAAGGATGGGTTGCTACCCATCTCAACAAGAATTCTTCTTTTTCAGTGGTAGAGTGAGGACAAATAACTCTGGAGTTAAGCGTGCTCGTGCGGGAGCAATTTCAAGATGAGTGATCTCCTGAGAAGTTTCTACGCGAGCTTGGTTGACATGGGGACAACGTACCTAAGATCTCGGGTATTACGAAACCCATATCATCATTTTCGTTGACAAAATTAGACCGAAAACAATTATTAAAATCTTTAGAGAATTCTTGAGTAATTTCTTTTTCGGTATTCGGGGACATACCATCAACCCTATAAATTTAATTTACAGTTTCCTATTTCTTCTCTCAGTCGCTCTCCTATGATGATATTTAGTATTTTTTCATCAAAACCAAGGAATTCAATTAAGCACTCTCTTTCTTTTATCTGGTCTATTAGGTTTCTCATTTAATTGCAAGGAAAAATTTTGAAAATTCAATTTTTGCAGGTTTTCAATTGACAAATCAATAGCCTAACTTTTTTTTTAATTAATATTCCCGAATTTTAGTTAGTTTACTCCATACTTTAAGTTTTATTTTAACTAGGTTAAATTTCCTAGTAAGCTTAAACATATGATCACCAGAAAACGTGGTTCTCCACGCTTGTTTACCCGATGTTCACAATCCTCTCTCGGTCCACGTTAATTCAAAATGAAAGGGTTTATTTTTGAAATTTTTTTTAGAACTGTTTAACTCAAGATAAATCATACAATTATCTAAAGAGGTAAATGCATGAATCCACACA
Source organism: Fagopyrum tataricum (assembly GCA_002319775.1). Taxonomy (NCBI): domain Eukaryota; kingdom Viridiplantae; phylum Streptophyta; class Magnoliopsida; order Caryophyllales; family Polygonaceae; genus Fagopyrum; species Fagopyrum tataricum. Next base: position 17,862,299 of record CM008283.1, on the reverse strand, counting down.
TGAATTTGATTATAAGCATTAATTACATCAAAGTGTGCCATAACTCTGTCAAGTTTTCCATACGTATTGTAATCATTATCCTTCCTTCTTCGCCATGTTCTTCATTTCTTTTGCCCATCAAGTCTACCAGACCATAATCTTGTAATATATTCAGAATTCTTTGAAAACGACTATTGCTAGGGAACACCAATCAAATTTCTCCGAATAACTCACAATATCATTATAGTCACCCACAACGAGACTTGGGTTCCTTTGCATATTCATAAAATTCAAAACCTTATTCCAAAAATTGTCTTTCACCTTATCATTAAACTTGTCATTAGCGGGAGCATACAAGAGAAAAATATTACAAACAAAAACAATTTATAGATTATTATGTTCAACGACAACAAATCTTTCATCTTTATGATGAATACACACTTTTTCATTAAAAAAACGGTTATTTTTCCATAGGAGGCAAAGGCCTGCCCCCGCATACCCAAAATAAGTAATAAAGCAAATACTATCAATACCCAACGTACGCCAACAAACCTCACTTGTTTCTACATTATATTTTATCTCCGCAAGCATTAACATGTCAATGTGTTTATTTTGAGTGGTAATTATAATATCAGTCCATAAATTCTTTCTACGAAAACCTCGACAATGCTAGTGGCAATCTTCATGGCTAACTAAATAATGTTTAGACGGTTGAGATCCCTTATTACTACCACTATTATTGTTTGGAAGTTTTACCGTAATAAAACAACATCCTCTTCAAGTGATACAAGACCGGATGTAGTACAAACGGGTTATCGAACACATGGACCGTGTTTGTTTGGATATAAATGATATTAATTACGCTAAGTAAAGAGAGAAAAGAAAGAGAAAAGGGAAAAGTATGTCTTTGAAGAAATTTAAGAGAACAAGAAATCAATGATTGTTGTTGTGAGAAGAATGAGGAGAGAAAGTAATCTAAGGAAACAAGATTTCCCCACTATAAAGGATTAAAAGTATTGATTCACATATAATGTTTATGATTATTGAAATTTGATAAAATAGGTAACCATCTAAAGTAGCATTTGACATAGACAAACCATAAACCGTGCTTTCCAACTCACATAACTCTCAATCTAGCGGTTCGACGAGTATAAAAAAACTCATTAGCATTTAGAAACCCGGAAAAGACCTAGGTAAACCTTCTCATGAGGTTTATCAGTTTAAAAGGTACAAAGACCGGTGAATTTTACGATGATAAGGAATCCCCAAAGTTTTGATAGGTTAGCATTCGCGCAGCCAAACTCCTTTCAAATATTTCCAATAAAACAAAACCGTACCTTTTGATTCTTCACTTTGTTTTATCTAAAACAATTAAAAACGTCACTCCGGATTTACGAAGGTAATTAAAAGGTAGAATTAACCCATTTGAAAAGAAGGATTATCAAAGATCTCAATTCATAAGTATATATGCAATCAATAGAATTAAAACATTATCAGGATCATCACAATCCTTAGATCAAGGAAGGAGACTAGCAATACATATTGATATATAAAGCAAAAACAATGTATTCAAACATGAAAGAAAGAGTAAACCCACAATAGTTTACAGAGTAACTCTAACAACTGACAGCTACTAAAAGAAGGGAAAGAGAAATCTAACTCTACAAAGTCGTGGCAGTGGCCTTCGAACTCCAATAACCCTAAAAGCTCTGAAAACCCTAATATATTGTTGTGGATGCTTGATGGAATTGGATGCCTCTAACCCTAGGTAGGTAGAGGGTTGTATTTATAGGGAGAGCATGGGCCGAAACCGAGGTCGCAAACCCATCGGAAAATCTAGAAAATATTAGGTCGTCGAATTTGTCTTCAGAGGCGCCGTTACGCTTAATGTACGGCCCTTACGTCCCCTATGCCCATAACTGGGTGTAACAGTTTTGCGACAACTTAGTAAAACTGATTTTTTTGCTTCTTTAGTTGGAACTACGTGACCCACGTGTAACACCCCAAATCCGTAGGACTCGAGGTGCTACTGGGTTAGGATCTCACAATGGATCCTGACCCTAGCACACAAGTTCACTTGAATCTTACAACAAGACACCAATAGATTAAAACAAAACATAAAATTGATATATATATTCAAAAGGATGATACAGAGTACTGTTGAGTAGTCAAACAGAAATCCGTACAATAATAATAACCCAAAAAACCCACGATAACGCCCAATGTACGGAACCCTCAGTAGATCACCCCCTCTGGATCACTCTGCAGCTCTCCTAACCTGCAAAGGATCTACAACACGGTATAAAAACCGTTAACTAACCATACACATATATAAGAAGATGCTAGAGCACAATAACATATCAATAATATTAACACCTCATCATCATGATATCAAACATTTACCCGGTTTATTATCTTTATAACGTTAATCACTCAAGAGTATATAAATCGGTATATATATAAATATACGTGACACGAGGAATATATATAACCCTCGCCTCTGCGTGCAATAGCTAGCTGGAGTGGTATCCGCGCACTTTCCCGTATACCATATGGAGTGGTAGGTGCCCTTCCCGTATACCAGAACTAACTAGCTTACAGAGAACTTTCCAGACTCCACTACGGGATGAAAGGTAAGTTGTCACAACCACTACAATGGGGCGGTCAATATAACATAGGTCGGTGACAATCATAACGCATGCTATAAAGCATATAACAAACACCACTCATGTACACATCCAATATAAGGATGGCAGCTAAGTAAGTCCTATGGACTTACCTCAATCTCAGAAGTCGTATCACTACGATCAGCTCTCACTCAGGTCCACTCCAAAAACTGGAGGAGACAACGGCCTATACAAGGCATACATATATATATCAAAACTCCTATCACACAACGGGGTCACACCTAGACCCAAGGGATCCATAAGGATCATATCCAACTCGTAAACCTCAAGGCCGTAACCGGCATATCTATATCATACTCATCAACATCCGATACCTAGCATGGTACTAAGTCCCTCATACTAGGAAGGAAAGGAACTACCCAACTATAGGTAGTCCCGAGACAAGACGCACCTGCGTGATCAAGGGACGCAGGGGCGGAGTAGACAGCCCGCAGGCGCGGTAACACGGGACGCAGGCAAGGCGATGGCGCGGGCGCTGCGACACAACTTCCGCAGGGGCGGCGTCTTCCGGGCGCGGGGCGGCGACAGTGTAGAACGTGATCCCGCAGCTTCTCTTCGGCTCTTCACGTGATCAAATCACGTCTATTCCAATTCAAAGTCACACACATGCAACAACATACACATTCCAACATCACTCTACATTCAATTCATCTAATCCTAAGCTAAAGAGATGGAATCAAAGAAGAAAGAAGAGAAGAGGAAGAAGCAAGAACTCACCACTATTGAAGATCCTAGGCTGCAAGGAGAGGTCACACACATCAGTAGCTGGCTTCCAAGCTCAGCATACACATCACTAGCATCATCATCAACCACAAAGCACAACTTTCAAGCAAAACTCCAAGGAGAACAAGAACAAGATCAAAGGAAGGGATGAAGAAGCAAGAAGGACGTAGGAACTGAGGAAGAGAAGTGAATAAGAACCCTTGATCAGCCAAGGGAAAGGAAGAAGTAAGGGAAAGGTAAAACACGGGTCAAGGAAGTCAACAAAACCGGTTGTAGCCACCGAAACCGCATGGGCGGTTCCATGAGCCACAGGGGCGGAAACCCACAGGGGGCGGCAGTCACGCCCGCGGGTGCGGAAAGGCCAATCTCGGCTAAGGTCTAAAACTCGGTCCGAAAGAATAGGGCTCTCACACCACGAGTACTACTTTCGAACATCACCAAAAAGAACATGACTAGTAGGAGGCACCTCAAACGATTTTATCATGCATAAACTTGTCATTCTTGTTAGCTTTCGAATTCTTGTGGCTATTAATGGAGCTAATAGGCGAAACATCATACTGCAAATTAACGGTAATACCTCCTCTCTCAAAAAGGTAAGGTCGAAACCCCCATTAGCGGCAAAGGATGAGTTACCCTTTCTAGTCTTAACACTACCCATTTTGCTCCACTGACCAGCCAAGTTACCGACATTCTCATCACCTTTTAAATTCATCGGGTCTTTATTCCTTTTGAAGTTCCTTCTAACCTTCTTAGCTTTAGCCACTCTCAAGGGGCATCTCAAGGGGCAGTTCTCGAAATAGTGCAGTTCATCACCACAATGCCCGCATTCTTTCAAAAAATCCTCAACCCACACAGGATGCTCTTTGAGAACATTAAATTCATCCAAAATAGACACTCTATCATTGATAATGAACTTATCCTCCACATCGAGATTAATGCAGATTCTGATATATGTTCCAACCTTTCCATTCATGGAAAAAAGGTCAAGCTTAATAAACTTTTCCAACACCATCATCTTCAATAATGGTTTGGATAGCATCTTTGTTGGCATATTCTGCGGGGATCAGAGGGACTCATTAGTCAAAGTGTTAAAGTTCGGTTTCCATGGTTTCAAAATTACCAATTGACCAAGAACATGGAGACTTCCTCTAACGGTCAGTTTCAAACATGAAGACTTTCTCTTTCACATGGTTAGAAAAGTTGATCTCAAACCAATAGTTGTCTTTGAGAATCATGGAGACTTCCTCTTTTACATATTTCCACTCAGAGAGGAGTTTGTTTTTATTTTTAGAAAATCAATAAGATCCCAAAAGGTACCTAATCAGACAACAATCTTTGAGTTTTTGGAAATCAATTCTCACCTTGAAAAGTTTACTCGAGTAATTAGCAACATCAACCTATCCTTTTTCCCTTCGGTTTAGGTCTTGACGATTCAAGAACAAGGCTAGGACACTCAGAAGCAAGACTAGGACACTCAGGAGCAACATAAGTACGAACACCACCAGAAAAAACTAGCCACTTTCCTAGAAGGATCAGTGCAGATTGCCTACTTAAAAGATTTCGATTTCTTTGCCATTCTTAGAAAACCAAGTGAGACCCAACCAGGAGCCACAAGTAATCAAAAATATCAAACAAGAAGAATATTTAAGCAATTGAAAGATATAAGATAACGAGAATGGAGAACCAAACTCTTCGATCAAAGGGGTATAAATATACGTTCACAGAAAAACATATGAACAAGCGACAAAGCCAATTAAAATCCACATCATTACACCGACAATAGGAGTATTATACCAGGCTCCCAAACGACTAAGATATGTTGAGCATAAGATCTGGATAGTAGGTAGTAGGTATGATAACATGATTTATCGACCTGTTGCATTCATGCATTTAGTTAGATTTCTCCTTTCCGCATTCATGTTTTGGCCTTAGTTTGTGCCCATTTATGCTTGGTTAGTTCTACTTTGCAAGATAGATGTCTACACACGCTATTTGTGGCTTTTTTAGGTGATTTGGCACATTTTGGAGCTAAAACGACGTATTTGAGGATCAAGCCTCGAAGTGGACACATTGGAGCAAGCATACGTGCGCAGAAAGGGCGAGGAATCGAGCTAAACACGCGAAGGAATGAAGCAGATCGCATCTCGGACCGAGATGGACCGATCTCAGCCAGAGACCAGACCGAGATGGTCCATGATCTCGGCCGAGATTTCATGGATCTCGGACCGAGATTTTCGAAGTTCTGACTCGCTGAGTGTTTTGTCGGTCCCGACAGGCCTGATCTCGGCCGAGATTTTTGCCCGAGATTTTCTGTTCGCGATTTTCGTTAATCTTGGATCATTTTTGCTCAGCCCGTCCTTTGGAAGGTTGTTGCCTATAAAAGGGAAGCAATAGTTATTTCTAAGGGTCCGTCTTTTGTGCTGGGATTCGTCCAGAGTTTACCCTAGAGGGGGGGAACCGTCTCCTTCCCTTTCCTTTCTTCTTCTTCTTCATTGTTCTTCATAGTTTAGATTCAAGATTCATACTTTTATGTTCAGTTTTGTTGAGAAGACATTGTTGGATTCAAGATTTGTCAAGATTTAAGGTTTCCATTTATTGAAGTTAAGTTCTTTATTCCCCTTTGTTATTTATTTATTTGTCTTTCTTTGATATGATTGTTATTGGCTAGAACCTTATGGTTCCAAGGTTGACATAGATTTGTTTATGCCTTTGATTATGATGGTTTATATTGTGCTTTGTTTTGGCTTTGAATTGCTTGAAATCCTAATGGTTGGCTCAAACTTGAATCTAGTTAGAATCCTTCTAGCTAGTAACCTAAGTTGGAATTGAGACTTAACCGGTGATATTCCTTCTTAGATACATGAGTGATTGATCATAGGTAATAAAGGTTTATCCTTTATTGGTTGAATGTGCTTAGATTCCTTCCTAAGTAGGGTAATATCTGAGACTTACCCAGTAATGGTTTACCTTTCCCTTAGTTTGTAGTCTGGTTTGTTCAGAATTTCCTACCTCTTTACCTTGAGACTTACCCGGCAATAGGTAGTTGGTTTGAAACTAGATAGTTTTGAGACTTACCCGGTAATAGACTGTCATCCCTGTGGCTTTTCTACCATATATCTTTATGAGTCTTCCTGAATCTATATGTAATAAACAATGATCTTGAACCCTTGGAATCCATTTTCTTTCCTTTAATTTGATTATCTTTGTTTTTCTTTTGTTTGTTTGTTTTTGACTTTCACATATAGTGACAGTTGATTACGTGTCCTTTAAAAACCTTTTCAAAACCTTTTTGTTTTCCATCCCTTATATTTTCCAACCTCCTTTCTTTAATTGAGATCTATTTCTATTTATAATCATTGTTGCATATTAATCCTCCCAGTCCCTGAGATCGACCCTGAAATACTTGTCCTACTTCATACGATCCATACACTGTGGGTTCATTGCTATTTAGGAAATTATTACATGTTATAAATATAAAACTATCCCTTCCTAGTTTTGCTATCTTGTGGATTTCTATCTCTTTTGATAGTTGTTTATAGGGGTGTAAAACAAGCGAACAAGGTATCAAAACGCCTTGGTAAAGGAAGTCGTTCACAGCACATTCCCTCTAACCCTAGAAGCATAGTGCAGGACCAGATCCGCAAAGATTTTAAAGTTAGATTCAGACTAAGTATAGATTCTTTCAGCATCACTATGAGGAGAAAGAGGAAGCCGATACCACAACAAGACATACCAACCAAACGTCAAAGAGGCAAGTGGACAAGTGATTCAGTAGACATCCAAGAAGATCACAAAGGAGGAAATTCCAAATTTTCCGGAAAAAGTTCTTAGAAACCCTAGAAAGAAGGTTAGAAGAGGGACGCGTGAAAGGGGAGTCTTACGCGTTCTTTTTTCATGTTCGAAGGATTTTTCAATATTCTTAATATCTAGTTCTTGAAAAAATAAACGTCATTGTGTAAACAAATTAAAATGATATTTTTAATATATTTCGTACTTTTTCCCCCTTTTTTGTAATAATTTTTTATTACAAATTTTACATCAACAATTTTTAAGATTAAATTTATTAAATTTTTACTATTAGTTCATTTTTTTTATACTATTCTCAAGTTATGTTTATGAAACAAAAATTTTGTTATTAAATTTTATTTATGATATTTATTCGATTAAATATTTATGTTATTAGCACAAATTGTATGTTCCATCAATTTAAACATTTTTTGTTACTAATTAGTAGGATTCAAACCCGAGGCCTCAAGGTAAGATTTAAATGCCCACAACCATTGATCTACTTTTTCAGTCGTGTAAATCATATCTACAATAACCAATTACAGAAAAATTTTCTTTTTCTTTTTAATAGAAAATGTATTCAACCTTATATACATACCGTGTTTATTTTCAAAATTTTTATTGTTAATTCAATTTTAATCCAAATCGTAACAAATATATATTTACTAAAACAAACAACATTTTGCACACATGTATTCTCCTAAGGCATGTCACGTAGGATTTTTCAATTTATTTACAGATTTACCATAATATATTTACAAATTTGCCACAAATAATTTTTATAAAAAAATTTTATTAGAATTAATAAATAGTCAAAATGACACATCAACTCTATAAACAAAATATATCGCAATGAAATACATAAAATCTTTTTTAAAAAAATTAACAATTTATTTTTGGTAACTTTTTTTTTTTTTTAAAATAATGGATTTTGCTAGATTAGCCCACATCGGTTATTAAGGGTGTGTTTTGGTCGAAGATGGAGGTTATCTTGAAGATTAATCTAGATGGAAATTAAAAGGGATTAAATTTTATATGGGGTTTATTAGGGATTATTTGATTTAAAATAATCTACATTAGGTTGTTTGGTAGGAGCTTTTTTAATGGATTTAATTAATATAGTTTTATAAATTTACCCTTATTTTAACCATAACGTTTTTTGCAAGCTCCTTTGATGTCCTTACGTGGTTCTGAGTCGCGCTGCTCCTACCCAGCCTTCTGCGAATACCTTCGACAAATTGATCCATCTTCAACCTTCCTTCTCGTCTTCAACATCCCAATTCGTTCTCCTCGTCGCGCGTGACCTCGTCGGAACCAATTTCCCCCGCCACCCTCCTCTATTCTCCTGGTTCGTTGGATAACTCATGGTGGTGAGTAGGTTGTGCAAAACTGACCCGGACCGAAAAACCGTCCAGTCCCCCGTCCATGGTTTTTGGAAATTATGGTCCCAGTCCGGACCGGAAAAGACCGGTTGGACTTGGGTAAATATATTTTTATATATTAAAGGACCGGCTCAGACTAGAGTAAAAGACTAGGTCAGACCAAAAAAAGGGTCCCCGATCCTTTTTTTATATATAAATTTATATTATATATTAAAAAAATAGTGTACATATTTCAAAAATATATATTTTTAAATTATATTTTTAATTTTTGCAATTTTTTAAAATATTTTTATTCTATACTAGTCTGAATCCAGTCCGGACTAGAATAGTAGAAAACACGGACCGAATAGACTGGACCGTAAAGGACCAGAATAGACCTCAGTCTAGTCCCCCGGTCCGGTTTTTGAAAATTTCACCGGGCCGGATGCACAACCCTAGTGGTGAGAAGAAAAAATGTCAACTGGCTGCTCATGTATGTGTCGTGTTTTGTTTTTCCAGCAGGGGCATGAGTGGAATCGTGATTGGTGAAGGGAGATTAATCTCCTTTAACCTTGCTGATATGAGGTTATTTTTTCCCCCATTTTAATCTCCTTTAACCTCATTTATAATCTCCCTTATAATCTCCATCTTTTCAACCAGACACCTCCACAAAATTAATCTCTCAGATTTAATCTAAAATAACCTCCATTAATCCCTGTCCAAACTTTCATCTATACAAGACCTGAACCATTCATCTCTCACTGTATCTTAAACTCCCTGTATAACAATATATCACGCTTATATAGTTTACAGTTTTATTTTTAATATTTTTGTATCTAGAATAAATCGTGTTCTAACGGGAGAAACGTTTCATAACAACGTTGATTCCCTCTAGTGTTGTAACAATCTCCTTCAGTGCAATGGGAATCTCCTGCAACAAAGAGAATGACAATTATGACAATTTGTATAAGAGAACTTATGATGGTCTAATCTAAAATTTTGTTAGAAATTAGTTTGTGTCCAATAAGTTTTACTATAAGCAAGTATCTAATTTAATTTTAGGAAGGATCTATAATAGTTTTATAAGTTTGTGAATTAGTAGCTTAGTTGACATGCGGAGGCTAACTTGTGTTAGTTGAGTAATTACGTGTTTGAGACCTTATGTTTGATCAGGTGTTTGGTATTCTATGCAAATGTGGATTGTGTCGTGTATGACCGATTGTGTATGAGTTCAGGTAAGTCATATAACTTACTTAGCCATCTGTTCTTTGTGTTAGAATGTATTGCTAAAGTGGTGTTTGTTGATTGTTTCTTAATTATAACTTGACTAGGACAACGTTTCCTTTTATTAGACCCAAGTGTATGCAAAACGGGTCGTAGCATCTGTAAGAGCCTTAGTCTTTCGGACCGAGATTTGGCTTTAGCCGAGATTGTCTTTGGCCGAGCTTTAGCCTAGCCGCACCCGCGGGCTTGCGTGCCGCCCCTGCGGGTTTCCGCCCGCGGCTCAGGGAACCGCCCCTGCGGTTTCCTGCGGCTGCAGCCGTTTTTGTTGACTTCTTGACCCGTGCATTACCCTTTCTTCTTCTATTCTTTCCCTTGGCTGATCAAGGGTTTCTTCTTCACTTCTCTCCCTCAGTTGCTCACGTCCTTCTTGCTTCTCCTTCTCCTTCTTGATCTTGTGCTTGGTTTTCCCTTGAGTTTGTAAGAGAGTTGTTGTGGTGGATGTTGATGTTGATGCTAGTGGTTGGTATGCTGAGCTTGAAAGCCAGCTGTTGTGAGTGTTGATCTTCCCTGCAGCCTAGGACCACAGGTGTGGTGAGTGATCTTCTCTTTCTCTTCTTTCTTTCTTTGATTCCATCTTCCTTAGCTTAGGATTAGATGATTGGATATAGATTGATATTGGTTTATGTATGTATATGTATATTTATATGTGTAACTTGGATGAAAGAAGACGTGAATTGATCACGTGAAGAGTGAAAGAAGAACCGCGGGATCATCTTCTGCACTGTCGCCGCCCCGCGGCCATTGTCTCAGCGCCTGCGTTGCCTGCGGCCGCTGTCACCGCGCCTGCGACTGAGTCTTGTCGCGCCTGCGGATTGCTCCGCCCCTGCGCGTCTCTTTGTCACGCAGGTGCGTCTTGTCCCGGATCTACCTAGAGTTAGGTAGATCCTTTCCGTTCCTAGCATGAGCGGGTTAGTAGCATGCTAGGTATGTGTATGAGATTAGAATGATGTTAAGTACGTTATCGTTTATGCCGGTTATGGCTTTGAGGTTTATGAGTTAGGTTATGTCCTTATGGATCCTTTGGGTCTAGGTGTGACCCCTGTGTTTGGATATGAGTTTGATTTATGGTTATGCCTTCTTGCTAGGCAGTGTTGATCTCTAGAGTTGGAGCCGATCGGGTTTGAGACTACCGAAGTTGAGGTAAGTCCATAGGACTTACTTAGCTACCATCCATATATTGGATGTGTGCATGAGTGTGTGTGCGTTATTATGTTGAGTGTATGAGTTGTGATGATTACCTACCTATGGTTTAGTGACTGCCCATTGTAGGGCCGTGACAACTTGTCCTTTCATCCCGCTGGGAGTCTGGAGGTTCTCTACGGGCAGGCCAGTATAGATCAGTGGGCCGGCCACCTGTATCACTCTCATAGGGTACACGGGAGGTGGGACCGGATTCCCACTCTAGCTGGCACCATTCCCGAGAGGCGAGGGTTATATTCCTCGTGTCACATATATTCATATTGATATATATATATATATATATATATATATATATATATATATATATATATATATATATACGCTTGAGTGACTGGACGTTATTAAGATAATAAACCGGGTAAATGTGTGATATTATGTTGATGTGTTTACTATTCATTGGTGTGTGATTGTGTTGATGCATCTTCTTATATATGCGTATTGTTAGCTAACGGTTTTATACCGTGTTGTAGATCCTTTGCAGGTTAGGAGAGCTGCAGAGTGATCCAGATGGGTGATCTGCTGAGGGCTCCGTACACTGGGTCGTCCTCGTGGGATGGGATCTTTTAACTATGTATATGACTATGTTTTGTTGTACTCAGCAGTACTTGTATAAACCTTTGGATACTTTTATAACAGTTTTGATGTTTTGTATTTAATTTATTGGTGCCTTGTTGTAAGATTCGGTGAACTTGTTGTCAGGCTAGGGTCATGATCCATTGTGAGATCCTAGCCTAGTAGCACCTCGAGTCCTACGGATTTGGGGTGTTACAACATCACTACTCATTCTCTTCCTAGAGATTGGGAGGTTCTCTACGACTAGGTCATCTCGGTATACAGTGAGGTGCATCGGATCCACTCCGGTTGGTACGGGACAGGGGCGAGTTTTGGTAGATTCTTGTGCTACAAAATAAGTTGAACTAATAGAAGTAAATCACCTTAATTATATGTTTACCTTCCGTTTATATATATGTGTTTGTGCTTTAGTATACTTTCTAATGCATTGAATAGTTAGCTAACGGTTTATACCGTCTTGTGTTAGACACGCAACATATTAGCACAACTCTTGAGTGATCTGGAGTCGGTGGTCAGTTAGATTCCCGTACGAGGTAGTCGGGACGTTGGGTTTTCCTTTGTTTTCCATGAGACTAGACTCGTTTTTCTTTGAATTCTAGTACATGTAGTGATGACTAACTTTCTCTTCCGCATGTTTATGTTATCATGCATGTTTTAAGACTTTATTTGTTTTTGCATGTTTTAAGACTTGATTTGTTTTTGCCTTATGTGTGCCTTGTAAAAGATCATGTGATATTGTTGTAAATATAGGGTTGAGACCCACTGTGAGGTCCTAGACTGTGACGCTCCGAATTCATAGAATTTGGGGTGTTACGTTAATTATTTTATTTATATTTAAATTTTAATATATGCGGGACAGGCCTTACGGGACGAGGAAAGTCAGACCCATATCCCGTCCCGTAATATTTTTGGTGGGACGGGACGGGATGTGATTTTAAAAATTTTAGATGAAAACCACCGGGATCGGGACGGGACCGAGACAGACCCGAAATTTACGGGATTTGTGCCCTGTACTAATTTTGTGGTATATTTGGAAAGCTCAAACTATTTCGTCTTTGTGATGCGTATGATATTTCTACACGTATTTTTAAGTTAACTAAGGTTTTGTTATTTTATTTAATATAATTTTAAAATAAATTGTTAAATTATTTATTGTTCTTGACTAAGTTTTAATACTTTTATTTAATTGGAGACCACCAGATTAAATTACCTAAGGTTTTATTTTATTTAATGTATTTTTTAAATAAAAATTTAAATAATTTTAGTTAATATATTTTTAAAGATAAAGTTTGAGTGTACCGTTCACCACTTAAGTATATAAAAACCTGTAAAGTTGATAAAAAAAAAAGATTTGATAAAAAAAAATGGATACCAAATTTAAATTATATAACACATAGAATAATTAATAGTTTAAAACAAATAAATTAAAATATATGGTTAATAATTAATACATGTAGTGTTTAGGAGGTTTGTTTTTTATTGAAAAAAGGTTGGCGGCACAACTTATTGTCTGCCTAACTTCTAACTCGATGTAATAATAACTTTTAAATCCGAAAATCCTTAAAGAGCAAAGAAAATATAACATTTTTATTGTAATAATAAAATAAATTTTAAGAAAACTATCAATAAGGGTACAATAATATTGTAAAATTATTTTAATGCTGTTCAAAAATATTGTCGTAAAATAATGCTTGATTATATATCTATAATATAAGATATTGTTATGATAATTGACTTTCCTAATTAAGATTCTATCTTGAATGTAGATTTTAAAATTATTATTTGAAAGGCAAACAAAACAAGATAAGTTGCTAAATATCTAAAACCATAAACCATCTAATATAGGAAAGTAATATATATATATATATATATATATATATATATATATATATATATATATATATATATATATATATATATATATTATATATATATTGATACAAGATAAGCAAAATAGGGGATCAGTTTCTAGAAACCGATTGACCTACAGCATCCTTACGGATGAGAAGCTCCACATCGTCAGGGATGGCATCATCATCTTCTTGCGTAGTGTGTCCATGCTTAGCAAGCTTGTCTGCCACAGAGTTGACTTCTCTAAAAACATGTCTGACGCTCGAAGAAGGAAACTTGCGATCATGGCGGATATGTCTGAAATGATCATGTCCGTCTCCCATGGTAGCTTTCAGATCTTGTTGATCGAGTTGATGAGCGTTAAATTGTCCCCTTCGATTCAATGGCTGAGAACCCAGAATGTATGGCCTTTTGTAGACCCTTTCGTAGAGCGAAAGCTTCTACTTCAAGAACTGACTCACTTCACACTTTCCTTTTCCTGTACTAAGGGGTTGTCCTTGACTATCTCGGATAATGAATCCATAAGCAAATTGTTTAGAGTTTTTTGTCGATGCATCGAAATTTAGTTTGACAGCATTTGCATTTGGTTTTTGCCATTTAATATTCTTAGTTTTCCTTCTTGTTCTCGGTTGGTTATTCTCCTTTATTTTAATGTTGGCTTGGTCTCATTCCTCTAATTGTTTTTGAACACTTGCTTTTAGATTTTGGTTAGGTTTTTTGTTACTAAAAATAATTTGATTCTGTCTAGCCATATATTCCACCATAGCATGGTTACTTTCCTCATTTCTAGTGGTGATATTTGTTCCTTTAGTTGCGTTAGTGTGTCGTTCGTAGGTTGGTTGTGTATGTCTATATTTTTCAAAATGTTCGAGATTTTTGGGTCATCTAGGGAATTGTGCGTACATTTACAACCAAAGAATAGGTGTCTAGCACTTTTTGTATGATGGTTGCAAAATACGGAGTGCATTACTACCGGGACCTTTTGTTTTGTCAAGATTTTCTTTTGTTGGGAGACCGTTCATGGAAAGTTTCCATAGAAAATTTTTCACTTTTGGCATTACGTTCATGCTCCATAGCCAGGATTTATTTTCGGAAACTCCAACTTTCCGATGTTGGATCATAAACATAGCGGATTTAGTCGAATACCATCCTTCTTCATTGTTCGCCCAGTATACTCTGTCTCTAATGTCATTTGTGGGTAAGTTATAGTTCTTGATCTTGTTAATAATGTTGACGGGTAAGGGTACCTATCAGTTGGTCAAGGAGTGGTTCATTCCATTTTTTGTCGGACATAAATACAGATACATATTCCGTTTGGTTAGTTCTGGCTTGCGTAAGTACTTTAGAACTTAGTGGTTCATTCCATGATCCACCTATCATCCCAGAAATTGATTGTCTTGCCATCCCCACCCGCCATCGTAAGCCTTTAATAAATTCTTTATTCAAGTTGATCAACTTTTTCCACTACCAAGAGGAATTTTTTCCACCTTCATATTTCCATAGACATTTTTCCCGAAGGTATTTTTCTTCGACAACTTTGACCCAGATGTTATCTGGTTCCGCCATAATCTTCCACAGTAGTTTCATCTGTAGTGCTTTATTCATATCTTCCGCCTTTCTTATGCCGGTTCCTCCTAGGGATTTTGGCTTACATACTTTATCCCAGCTAATTAGTGGGTGGTAGTTTGGCCCTTTATTCTAAAAGAAATTCCTATTGATCTTATCCAGCTCATTATGGATACTTGCAGGCAACATGAATGCTTGCATGAGATAGCTCGGTTTAGCATTAAGGTTAGCTTTGATTAAGGTTGTTCTGCCCTCTTGTGAAAGGGATGATGCTTTCCACTTGGTAAGTTGTTGTTTCGATTTCTGTATGACTGCATTAAAAATCTCTTATTCGCTTTGCCATTGATAATTGGACATCCCAAGTACATTTCCAAGTTTGTAGATGAGGATATACCGAGTTGCTCTTGAATTCTTCTTCTGTTGATCGAGTTTACATTACTCGAGGTTTGGAAGGAGGATTTGTGATAATTTATTACTTGGCCTGATGTTTCGCAGTAATCTTTTAATAGTGAAAGGATCTTGCTGCTTGCTTCGGCATTTGCTTTAGAGAAGATAAGAATGTCATCCGCAAATGCTAGGAAGGGGATTATTGTTCCTTTTCTTGTTATAGGGAAACCTATTGATCGTGGATATTCATTACATAGTTTTTGGATGTTTCTAGTTAGGATTTCTGCTCCTAGGTTAAAAAGGAGTGGGGATAATGGATCTCCTTGTCTAATTCCTCTTTGTGGGACAAAGATGGTTGTTGGCGAATCATTAATAAGTAGTGAGTATGAGACGGTTGTTATGCATTCATTAATCCAAATTCTAAATTTGTCACTGAATCCAAAGTGTTGGAGAACCAGGTTAAGGAAATTTCATTCTAGTTTGTCATATGCTTTTTCCATGTCTAATTTGAGTGCCATGTACCCCTCTTTTCCTTTCTTCGATCTAAACCCATGGAAGATTTCGTGGGCTATAAAGGACGTTATCGTGGATTGCTATGTTTTTGGTGAATGCACTTTGAAGTGGGTGAATGAGTTTGGGCAATAGTGATCCTAGTCTTTTAGCTAGGATCTTGCTATTATTTTATAGACTGTCGAGCAGAGACTAATTGGTCTATAATTAGCGGTTGTTGTTGGATTATCCGTTTTTGGTAGTAGGGCAATGAATGTATGGTTTAGTTGTTTAAGAATTTTTTCCGGTTCTATAAAAGCTTTTTACTACCCTGGTTACTGCTGACCAATAATGTGCCAGTATTTCTGGTAGAAACCCGCCGTCATACCGTCAGCTCCTGGAGATTTTGTCACTACCAAATCAAAAACAATGCAGGCTTTTGATTTCTCTAGTGGAGAGAAGGCTTGTCTAACTCAGAGTTATCTTCACACTGGTGATTTCTGGTTGTATTACTTCTAGTAGTTTGCTAAGTTTTTCGTTATTGATCGTTGAAGCTTTGAAACGTGTGTTATAGTCTTTTCAGAAAATTCTTCTGTTATATCACTGTCTTTATGCAGAGTTTTGTTCCATCGTTTCTTGTTACAACTGCGATAATCTTTTTGTTCCTCCTTCCTGTCGCTTTCCTATGGTGAAATTTGGTGTTTTTATCCCCTAGTTGTAGGTTAACTGTTTTGGCTCGTTGCATACAATATTTATGTTGATATTCCAATATGCATTCTCTTTTCTTATTTAACCTACTAATTTTATCATTCAATTGTTGGTTAAAAGATGAATGTAGTTTTTTATTTGGAGATCTTCTATTTGTTCGTCTACATGTTTTAATTGTGTATTTATATTGCCGAATTTCACGCAACTCCATGCTTTCAGTTTTCTGTTTAAGAAGTTGAGTTTTTTACAAGATTAAACATGTGTTCCTTGAAATTGCGTTCTCCATGTTTGTTTAATAAGATTTTCACAGTCAGTCTGAGAACCACATAGATTCAATTCGGAAAGGTTTGTTATAGTACGTAATTTGTTGACTTTGGAGGTTGATTGAAATCATGCAATGATCCGATGAGGTAAAAGCGTGATTTCTTGTGTGTATATACTCGGGAATTCTTGATGATTTCAGATGTGGTCATTGTTCTATCCAGTTTTTCATACGTATTATTATCCCCTTCCTTCTTTTTCTTCCAAGTGAACTCGTTTCCTTTGGTAGGAAGATCAATAAGTCCGCATTGATCAGATATTTCCTGTAGTCTATAAAATTTATTATTGGGTATGGAGCTCCTCCTTTTTTGTCAGAGGGTACCCTGATCTCATTGTAGTCTCCGATGACAATTGTTGGTTTCACCGAGGCTTTAAATTCCGTTATAAATTGAGCCCAGAACGCGTTTTTGTTTTGTTCATTTGGAGAGCATAAATACCGAAGATCCTTGTTTGGAAGTCTGAATGTAGATTTGTATGATTAATGGTGATGATCCTATTATGATTACTAGTTATCTCTATTTTTCGTGTCTGAGTTGATTTTCCTTCCATAATACACATAAACCCCCCTGAATAGCCCGTGGCTGGGATGAAGAGGATTTTATCGAATCCTGCACTTTTCCATATTGATTCGACAAGTTCAGTGTCTGTTTTGGTTTCTTCTAGTATTATCACTTGTATGTTCTCGTTTTTGCATATGATATTAAGATTAGTCCAAAAATTTCTTCTGCATGCCCCTACAATTCCAAAAAGCTAATTTCATTTTAACGTTTCATTGTTTCGGGCGGTAGTCCTCCGTTATATTCATTCCGTTTGTTAGACGATGGTTTTTTTTGGTGCTTATTCTTTATGTTTCGTATAGTACTTGGTTCAAAGGTTCTCATAATAGTTTAATTGATCATCTATACTTTGATTCCTTTTTGTCGGAGCGTTTTTCCAGCAGCCAAAGCTTGACCTCTGGATTTAGTTTAGATTTGATGTTCGCCGTATTTGGTCTACTCATGTGGTCTGAATTGTACTTGAAAAATCTTAACACAACCTGCCCATAACCGTACATAACCCACCATTGTACTCTAACGATTTTCTTTTGATTCCCTATTTTCCGGTTCTCATAGGTACATGATTGTTTGTTATTTTTCAGCTCAGATATTTGCTTGGGAGCAAAGGATTCATTGTTCAAGTTGTTCTGAATTACTTACTTCCATGTGTAGGTGCACGAAGCAATTGCTCGCCATGGTTTTCCTGCTCCGCACAGCAAAAACCGAGGACTCAACATTACCTGTGTTTTTTTATGACTATAAATTAGACCAAGTGCCAAACTGCCAGAAATAAGTATCCATTGTTAGAGAAGGACAACAATATTCCATTTGTTCATCATATAAGAAACCAATCATAACATTATTATCAGGCCAAAAATAGTAGTGGCAATCAATCATGTATGGAGACAACAGATTTTCCCTAAGCAGCTGGTTCTGCCTATAGCCAAACATGTCCCACCATTGCACTATACCAGTTTTCCTTTGATTCCCTATTTTCCAGTTCTCCTTACTGCCCGATTGTTTGTTGTTTTCCTGCTTAGATATTTGCTTGGGAGTGATAGGTTCAGGTTGATCAAATTGTTCTAAGTAACTTTTCTTCCATGTGTAGAAGTATGAAAACAGTTGCTCTTCAGGGGTTTTCCTACACAATTCAGCAAACACAAAACTCAGCAGAACCTGTAATTTTATAGATATGCTAATTTTATCATAGGACGCACTAACAGAGTAATTATCGATCATTAACACATGACAATAGTTATTCATTTGTTCTACATATAAGAAATCAGTCATAGCATGATTATCAGACCAAAAATAGCAGTGACAATCATTCAAGTATTAAGACAGGGTATTTTCATCCTCTAATATATAATAATAACTGAAAGTTTGAAACCAAGGCTTCATAGTACAATTAGAGAGGATTCTAGCAACTCTAGATATTGTTTTGAAAGGAAGTAATCTCTTCTTCCACCCTAGGTTACATGGACTAGTCTTGGCAATGAACCTAACATCCCCCTTGATACCTTTCCACTCGTTTATCAACTTATTCTCGTTTATCAACTTATTCTTAACCTTGACGGTTTCTATCGGGTTTCCAAGAATGCATCCCAACAAGGATGATTCTTGTTGCTTTTGGAAATCGTTCTTAACTTTAGACAAGCTAAGTATATAATTTTCTAAATCCTGAGAAGCAGGAGTTCTATCTTGTTTCTTCCCTGCTTCAGTTGAAGTAGTTTGTTGGTGTTGTTCAGGAGCAGAAGTGTTTCCATTTTTCACTTCCTCTTTGGGCATTTGTTCACAAATCTTTCCAGAGCATACTGCTTTCTTATACGTGTTTTTTGTTCACTCATTAGGCACCAATTTTTGTATGTGAGGAGAATAGAAGATGATATCAATGACTAGTTCAAGAGAGACAGTGTGTTCTAACATTAGTTTGTAGTTCTTAAATAGGAGAATTCCTTCACTAATCCAATAAGTTTGACTACCTAGATCAAAACTAGGTCTAGGGGGGTCATCGATAATAATGTTCATATAACCTTTTTCGTAATCAGAAAGCATAGCATCAAGATTGAGTTTATAGCGATATCTATTGTTCATACCTCTTTCGGTATTCAACATTGCAGGGTTGTGAGTAACCAGGCCAGATTTGCCTGTCTTTAACAATGGAGAGCTCCACTTCAGGTAAGCTGAGGAACCTACGACCTTCATCCCCATAGCCTCGCTGAGAGAGTCCCATCTCTTCCAAGCCTCTTCGAGTAGCTTATTTCCTGCCGCTCTGAGCCAACGTTCATTCTCGGCCTTGGAGACAAACCACTTTACTCTTTCTTCTTGACCCATTAGTTCCAGACGTGGCTTCAGTCTCACCTTCTTCCTCCACCACTTTGAATCCTTTACGCAGATTCGGTTGCCTAGCTTCGTCTCCTTGCTCTTTGTCCGGGAATCTCCTAGGTTGGAGTCGAGACTGGTGACGAAAAGGGATCGCCATTGTTGGAGGCTACGATTTGGTAGGTGGCTGGTTTGATAGATTAGGGTCTCGTTGATTTCGCAGGTAGCATCCGCCTCTGGGTCAGGCTTTGGCGAAGGAAGGCGGCGTTTCTTAGGGTTTTTTGGGGAGAGAGGTTTCGCTTTTGGGGGCGTGTCACGGCACGTTCTTCTGGAGAGTAAAGGGCTCATTTTAATTGTAATGAAAGTAATATATTCATATCTGAAATAAACGGATCTATCTTATCATTAATATTGATATTTAATAATCGTGAAATTAAGCTCTATCCCTATATATATCCAACAAGGAAGCCCATTAAACAATCCTTCAAAGCTTAATTAATTTGGCACAACAAATTAAGTTACCATGGATGCCGGCGCTTATTATACACCAAATGACACCGCATTCTTGCGTATCACTGTTGCTCTGATCATGTTTTGTTTGTTAACACTAGCTACGACGTATTGCTACTTTTTCCGTCCACGACGACCTCACATCACCGACCTCGAAGCGGCGATCGTACTACCGCCTCCGCGTCTGGTGCCACTACAGCCAGAAGGCCCAGAAGAACGACGAAGGATCAAGGAGATCGCGAAAGGATGCACTGTGTGCGTGATTTGTATTGAGGAATATGATAGTGACGAAAACGGTGTCGTTTATAGAATTCTAACGCCTTGTGGTCATCGATTTCACAAGAATTGTATCGACTCGTGGTTTGAGTCGAATAAGGGTTTGAGTGCCCTATTTGTCGTGGTGTCCCGTCGAAATCTTGGATTTCAGTTAACGCTAGTGCCCGTTCGACGACGAAAACTGAGTTGCCCGTTGCTGTTTGATCAACCTAGTAGTATGTTTTGTACACGTTATGTCATGAGCTTACGCGCACACGAACCTGAACCGATTGGTGTGAGTCTGTGAGATGATATATCCTCATATTTTAACACTAATTGTGGGAATCTTCGTTTTCCGACCTTTCGGTTCACGCTTCTCGTTCAACTACTTCAGTTCATTGATAGTACTGCTTTAGGAACGTTTAAACATAAGTACAACAACTAATTTTAGCCTGATAACTAGTTCATTGTTCGTACCTTGTGCGAGTTTGTTTAATAAAGAAAATGTGTGGCTTTATATTTGCAAATTTCATATAAGTGTTATTATTATTTTTTTAATAAAAAAATCAGTTAAGTAATAATTTATTTTGTTGAAAATTATTAATTATTAAAATTAATTGTTGAAAAATCGGTTAAAATATTTATTCTCTAGTATATACGTTTTTTAATTCTGTTTTTTATATAAATAGTTTTTGTCTTAATTAAATTTAAGTAAAGCTGATGTACCATGTAAAGTTGATGTGACACGGATGATTGTTAAAAAAAATTTGATGACAATTTTTCAATAAACAAAAAAAAGAAAAATCCGTAAATATCTTGTGGCAATATTGTAAATAAATTGAAAAAAACTGAGGTGGCTAGTTTTATCACGCGACATGACTTGAGTAGCATGTGATAGATTCATCTTTTCTTAACTTAACGAGCATGTACACTTGTATGCACATGACCACCAATCTATGGTCCGTCTGTATTGGACTTAAACAAAAACAAGAGACTTATCACGTTTCCGTGAAATTGTCTCACATTGATAATGACCAAAATTCGTAGTTTTTGTAACACCCGAAATTCTGGGAACTCGGAATGCTACGGGTTAGGACCTCACAATGGGTCTCTACCTAATTTGAGAACAACTTTACCGGATCTTACAACAATGCGCAAATAAAGAAAAGCGAAAAAAATGTTTTTAAATGTAAAATGTCATGAAAAGAGAACGACAATCATCCATCAAAAGAAACGTGATAGACTCTAAAGGAAAATGAAACGAGTCTCGTCACTAACAAAATATTAAAAACTCAAAACGACTTGTACGGAAAACCGGCTGATCACTCTTTCCGGATGACTCCACAACAGTCATACACTGCAAAACATCTACAACATGACGGTGAAAATCGTTAGCTAGCAATTCTAATATTAGTAATGCTATTCTAGCACGTAGATACAACAAAGCGGTAAATAAACACACAAGCAGCATTTCACACACATCCCAATTATATATTTTATTTAGGTGATTTAATCTAATTGTGCAATTTAATGTGTAGCACGAAAGATCTCTGCCCCTCGCCTCTGTCCCTGTTTACCAAGCGGACGGGGTCATGCATACCCCGTGTATTGGTCGTAGAGAACCTCTCTAGTCACCTATCGGCGCTGAGTAGTAATATCACGACCCGTTTTCATACACTTGGGTTTATAACGTAACAAAGTCATCCTACTCAAGGTATAATTAATAACCATCCAACACACACCACAAAAATAGTGCACACCAATATTACGGGAAAAACTAGCAAAGTAAGTCCATAAACTTACTTGAATTGATCCGAGATCCAACTCGCTAAATCTCGATCCGTACGTGAACGATCTCAACAATATGATCAAAACGGAAAATGTCTTAACGACACAATTCTATCACTTATGAGGCCTCTAAAATATTCCTAGACTAACTATGAGGTTCTTAAACGAAAAAATAAGAAACTCTAACTTTTATAAAAACTACCAATGTACCCCTAACATTCCTAAAAATCCGAAAATGGCTCAAAACGGTCTAAGACTCTTATTATGATTCCACCACATCTCACAATCCTAAAAGTTCCATATCGGGTTTGAAGATTTACTCCAACTTACATTCTTAGTTCAGAACCTTGATAAAACTTCTTTCGGGAATCGATCAAGTGTCCTACTTTGGCCTACGATAAAACCCTTCACTATGTTCAAGTCTATCCGAGAAAATTCGTACTATGTCAAGTCTATCCTAGCTAGGGTAAAATTCAAAAATACTAATCCAAATGATTCACAAAAAATCCCAAAGTTGTCTCCAAGAACACTAGAATTCACACTTTGCCAAATTCTCTTATTTTCCTAAACATTGTTTTTTCGTATCAACTTTGCAAGATCATGACTCTAAGTCTTACAGTTGGATCTTTCTCAAATTTTAATACGATGAACTACAAACTTCCATCTATAACATATCAAAAATTCAATTGTAAAAGACAATTTTAGAGTACCCAAACTAGGTCTCAAAGTTGGCTACTCTAGGCTTGAATTTTCTGAAACATAAGGTTCATTTCATAGAGCATGGGCTCGACTCTCACTGGTTGATATTTCTGGAAAATAAAAACCTAGGACCTTGTAGATCCGAGTTTGAACCCTATTGGAAGCTAAATTTGCCAAAACCTGAGAACACTATGGTTTTATGTTCGAAACTCAAGGACAACAATAACCACTAGCCCTATGATTTTATGTAAAGATGTTAACGGAACTCCAATGCAGAAGGAAAGGTCGAAGTTCTACTCACATTTTCACCCACCGCGGACACAAGGATGGATTCCGACCAGGCTCGCCGGCAAATCCCTCCTCCTGATGTGATCACAATAGGAATGGATGAAAGGCAACTCACGTGAAGCAAGGAGAGAAATAAAGAGGGCAATTGCTCACCAGTTAGTCGACGAAGGAGGGAGGTAGAAGAACGCCGGCGTCAGGTTCCACCGGAGAAAGATTTGATGATCTGCTCGGTTTGCAATAGTAGGGGAGTTAGCAAGAGAAGGGAGGAAGAACGCAGCTCACCACCCTTGGCTATGGAGGTAGAAGGGAGGAAGGAAGAAGAAAAACTCACCGGCCGGCTCGCTGATTTGCTGCGTTCACAAGAAGAGGCCAGAGGGTGAGAATGGAGATGACTCTAGTGGCTTCTACAATGATCGAGAAGAGAAGAAGATTCCGCCGGCGGGTTTTGCTTGTACAGAGGAGAGGAGAAGAAAGAGTTGAATCGTGAAGATAGGTTGGTTAGGGATTTTGCATGATTTATGTACTGAGCAACAATAGGATCAAGGTGCAACGCTCGGCCGAACCGACGGTTTTCGAACCGGCGCCAAACGTTTGGGCCAAACGGCAGTTTAGGTTTGGGTCGGTTCAAGGTTTAGGTTTATGAAAATAAAAAACCTAAACATTCGGTTTGAAACCGACGGTTTTTACGACGGTTGAAGGTAAATAGGTTTTTTTTTTAAAAAAAACTTTAAAACGCGACGGTTTGGTTGGTTAAACCGTCGGTTTTCTGTTTTTTAATTTTCTTTTAAAAAAACTTCATTCCGACGGTTTTACCACCAAAAAGCTTCAGGCCGGTTTTTCATTTTTTTTTATAAATCGTGGCTAAACTGGCAAACCGGCGGTTTAGGTTTAACCTAAACCGCCGGTTTTGGTCACAACGGTTTGGGTTTAGGTTTGCCTTGGGCCAAACCTAAACCGACGGTTTGCAAACCTAAACCGGCGTTTAGGTTTGCAACCCATCACTAGCACTAAGTGTGCGATTTGTCTCGGAGAGTATGATAGTGATCAAAACGGTGTTGTTTCGTCGGACTCTAAAGTTTGTGTGGTCATCGCTTTCACAATGCTTGCATTGACCTGTGGCTTGTGTTGGAAAGGGAGCATGGGTGTCTTATTTGTCGTCGTGTATCGTTGGAATCTTCGGTTTCGGTTCATGCTTGTATGTCAAGTTCAACTGCGTAATTTTTTTATTTGAATACATCGGTAAGAAGTTATGCCTTATCACCATCTATTGGTGCACCACCCTATAGCATCCTTGCGGACGAGAGTATCGACTTCCTGTGGAACTTCAACTCCGGAAGAGGGACCGTCATGACCAAGTGTCGCGAGCTTATTTGCAACACCATTGACTTTCCAGAAAATGTGATGGATATGAACCTACACGAACTCTAACAAAAGAAAAGAAATGTGTGAGATAATAAGTTCGATTTTCCATGAAGGCTTCCAAATGTTTTTAATAGAGTTGATAATCGTAGGATTATCACATTCAATTTCAATATTTTTAATTTCCATTTCTCTTGCTTCCAAAATTCCTTTCCTAAGGGACCTAGATTCCGCATGTAATACCGAGGCGGTCCCATATTGTCCATACTCATAGGCGATTGTGGATGCCTCATGATTCCCTCAAGTATAGTCAAATGCACATTGGTCGTTGATCGTTTGATCCATCGTTTGGTGTTGGGATTTGTTGCATTCCATTCTTGAATTTGTTTTGTGACCAACTGTTTAATGTTTGTCGGTATTTTATCACTGCAGATAGTTTGGTTTCTCATGCACCAAGTATACCACCATGTGACGGTTAGTCGTATTATCGTCTTATCATCAGATTTGTCACGCATGGCGAATAGAATATATTTCATTTTCCTCCGATATGCGTGTATATTTATCAAGTAGTCTCGGAGTTTGTCATCGTTTATGTTATCGATTGTGAATGGGCACTTGAGAAATATATGTCTTGCGTTTTCATACGGGTGTAAACATAGGACACAATTCATAGGAACGAAAATTTTTGTTTTTCGAAGTTTTCTTTAGTCAGGAGTCCATCTATAGACATTTTTCACATAAATTTTTTTATTTTTGGCATTATGTTTAGGTCCAAATCCAAGTGTTGTCGAATTGTATTACTCCTTTGGATTTGTGAAGGAATGATATGGCAGATTTAGTGGAGAACCAACCTTCTCGTCTGGGGTCTAATATAGTTTATCTTGGATGTTGTAAATAGGTAGTGGGTAGCTACATATTCTTTCAGTCATACGTCGTGTTAGCACCAAGTTAAGGTTATTAATTTTGTTATGGTCCCACTTTTCTTTATGGTCAAAGAGCTAGCAATATCACTCTTATTTATTAAGGTTTTGTCTAATACATAATTTTCAAGTGGTTGTTCGGAAATCCAAGGATATTTCCATAGTTTGATCTTTTTTATGTCCCTTACATTCCATCTAAATCCCTTTACAAATTATGGGCGTAGATTCATTAATCTTTTCCATTGCCATGAGGTACGTATTATTTCCGATTTTATAGCACCACAATCGGCTTCCTTTTAGATATTTTTCCTCAATTATCTTAACTCATGCATTGTACGGTTCGGCCATAATTTTCCATAAAAGTTTCATTTGAACAACTTTGTTCATGTCTTCTGCTTTTCTTGTACCCACTCCTCCTCTACTTTTGGGTTACAAATTTTATCCCAACTAATTAGTGGATGAAAGTTTGCGCCTTTATTCCAAAAGAATTGTCTGTAAATTTGGTCCACCTCTTTATGTATGGATGTTGGAAGCATGAAGCTTGGGATAATAAAGCTAGGTTTTATAATGATATTGGCTTTGATCAAAATTGTTCTTCCTTATTGAGAAAGTGTGGATGTTTCCATTTAATAAGTTGTTGTCTAGGTTTTGTAATAATATTTTCAAAGATGGATTTGTTAACCGGACCATATATACAATTTGAGTTGCTTACCATGCTTTGTAGTTGGTACAAGGGTTTTACTTTTACTCTAGATAGTGACTCGGTTAGAGTTGAATAAGTTTTAACAAAAAACCAAACAAACAAAAAAGAAGAAGTATAAGTGCACTTTATTAAAAGTAACTACTAATCATCATCCTTACTCTTACATCTTGACGCAAGTCAAATCCCTCCGGTGGATCAAAGCAATATTGTCAAGCTAATGTTACAAACCTCCAATGATCGCAACATCATTTGCTTCATGTAATACATGATGAAACTGGACATGCAATCTCTTTTTAGATATCCTTGTCACTGAAGTGTCAAGCTCGTGAGTCGGTGACACTACAACATTTGTTTATGGAGAGTGTCACTACAATTTGGGAGAGTTTGTTTCCAAAATAATTGGTCCGAAACCACAATTCTAAGCCAACTTGAGATCAGGTAACGTCGAGCTTTGGGGATTGTACACATACCCAAGTGTCATACAAAGCCCTATTGTCACTCACCTACATTACGCTTCATCCAAGTTGATCTTCATCCAACCTTCTTCCCATTGACTCCCGTTGTCGTAGCATGACCGTTGTTGTATACTGCTTCCTCAAAATTGATCTTTCACTAGGACTTCCGGACATGTTCTACTCAGAGTGTGATGCTCTTCTTCTGATCCTTCCTTGCTTTACAGGCTCTTGCATATAACCCATTGCTCGGTCTATAACAAAATGCTTAATGTCTTTCTTTACTCATTTTTCGTCTTTTAGTTGAAGTGGGTTAATTACACGTCTAGAATTAATCCATTACATACAACTTAGTAACTTACAACAAAGAATGAGTCCATTACTTACAAGTTACAAAAAAGAGAAAGAAGCACAATTCCTTCTTTCCAAGATTAATAAATATGTGATGTCATAAAGAGTCACTGCTATATCAGCAGGGTTTTTGGATTGAGCAATGCACATTAGTCTATTGTAAGTATAAGCACAAGCATATCCATAATCCGACATGGCCTTGAAAAGCTCCGGCAATGACGTTTTTTCAGGGTCCGGATCATCTTCATCTGTACTCGTAAGTAATGCTTTCGGTGAATCTCAATCTCCTCATCCAACCGTTTTTTCAAGCTCTCAACTACAAATCGTTTCTCCAATATCAAAACCTTGTCAACCGTGTCAAACCTAGCACCACGCTTGTTGTGCTTGTGGAACAAATCATCAAACGCTTGCTTTTTCGTAAATATTCCTTCTTCGTTTCTTCCTTTTTCTCCCTCAGCTTCATCTCCTCCTTTTGGAGGAGTATGATCGTCTTTATCACAGCTAAAAATGAGGATATAGCCGTCTTCACAGGTTCATCCTGAAGCTTTCCAATGTATTCATGCCAGGAATAGAGGAGGGATTGGATTGGAATATTCGGTTTTTTTGAAGAGGATGAGAGCTTCTCCTTTAGATTGCTCTTAATTGGAATGAGGTTAAGCTTTAACCAAATGTTGAGGGTGTTGACGTAGCTCTTTTGATTGACCACAAGCTTCTCGAACTGTATAAGCCATTTTTTCAACAGCACTCAAGAACTTGGTTGTCTGCTCATCCAATATGGTTTCTCTGAAACTGCTGAGATGTTGACGTATTTGAGATTTGTTGCTGTCATAACTTGGTTATCATGGCAAGTTGACACATTTTCCACATATTTTCCATCCTGCAGTGAGAGAAGTTCTATTTAGAACCAATGAAGGTATTTCATGTCAGCAATCACATATATCAACTGGATCAGGAAATTTTAGTTACTGTCATCTATGGGTCCTAACTTTTTAAGTTCTTGGGACAATCTTAGATTTCATAGCATTTAAGGTTGAATTGCCTTTATTTAATTGGGTTATGGCTTATAAATTCATCAGCTTAAGATAGGCTGTGTTTGGTAGAGGTTTGAGAGGGATCTTGAATAAGAATTCTAGCTACAAAGATTATTTGGTAAGCCAAGTTTTTTGGTTCTGAGGAGGTTCAGAAAAAAGTTTGATTGGGATTGAAAATTTATTTACACAAATTCAGCAAGTAAATAATATACAATCTCTCTAAAAGCTATAACTAGAAAACACTAGAGCTTTTTAACTAGTTTATAAAAATTGAAAAGCTCAATAAATTACCACCTAAAACACTACCAACACAAAGCACTCAAATTAAGCAGATGAACATATATCAGGGGCAACTGGCTGCAATCGTAACCACATATCCTTTCTCATATCAAATTTAAATTGAAAATACGAACTTACCCGTCAACCAGTTCAACAAGTTTCTGGTAGAGCTGGTGATCGCGGAGATTGTTTATTTCTGAAACGATTGAATCGATTGACTGTACGTTGATTCTGTATTTGGTCTGCAGATAACGAACAGCTGCCTTTTTTCATCAACATATCAGAGCTAGCACCACGTCTCTTCTGCTTTGCCAGAAGAATGACTTTTCTCAGGTACTCCAGCTTCATATGTTCACCAGCCTATCACAAGACATGAATTTAACATTGATTTGGTTGATTTGAAGAGTGAGGTAAACAAAAGCTAGAATACCAGTCCATTAATTTCAGACCATTCACAAAAGATCATACTCGTATCATATTCAAAAAAGTGTACCATAACCAAATTGCTTAGCTAGAAAGAAAGATCCAAAAATGGTTGCATACATCCACACGAATTACTCAGGAAGTTGTATTAAAACTATTTTAAATATAATTTGGAACCTCTGAAATCTATTGTGGAAAAACACTGTCAAATGTTAATGCATATATACTGCCATAGAAAGGTTCCAGAAATGACTAATTTAACTGTATCTTTCTAGTTTCTACAATTAAACTTTGTAAGCCATTACTGTGGTCATTGGAAGTTCGGAACAAAAAATGTGATAGGCAATCCAAACATAATTACAATAATAACAAGCAAGTTCGTGATTTTCGTCGGTATATAAGTAGAATCGGAAAGTACAATAAAAGATGAGAAGATAATGAACTACACCTTCATTTCAACATAAAGCTTTTTTTCCCATGTCAGCAATGTATCTAAAACAATTGCTAGGGCTCGTTCTCTTTAGGATAAACATCACCAGCTTCATTAACAACATCGCCTGTCTGGTTCCACATAATCACACGCCTCACTGTCGCAGAATAATCAACTGTCACTGCAGAAGCATCAGGAAAACATATTCACACAAGAGTACAGATGATGCAGTTCATCAGGAAGTAAAACTGATCCAAAGAGACTAGGCTATAGATTTACTACATAGAGGTTTCTTCTTCACTAACAATGTAATAAAATTTCAAGTTGATTTAAATGAATGACACTGATTTCGCATAGTTATCAAGAATTATAGTTAGGGTTCCACATTTCATCAAAATCAAACATCACTTGAGTCTCAAATTTCTTGCATTCGTTCTCGCCATTCATCAAAATTACTGTAATGAGTAAATATCAAGCAATCTACTTCAAACAAAGGCGAACAAATTGATATTAACTCAAAACAGTAAGCAAATAATGAAAGAGAAACAAAGAAGTAAAAAAACAACCTCTGGTATCCGCGACATAACGAGGGTATCGATACCGATTGGGCTTAAGCAACCTCGAAACATCTTGCGCGTACTCGGAAGCCTTGATAAACTGGTCAGCAATCTCTCTTAAGGCATTAAAGACATTCACGTTGTCTTCCTTTCTAATCTCATCAGAGCGGTTTTCGAAAGCACAAACTGCTGCTTCGGCAATGGAATTTCCACCTCCTCTTCATCAGAAGCCTCCCTTCTCGACACATTATCTGGAGTTCGGAACTTCAAGCCTTCGACTTCATCATCGTCGGAAAACTCCTTTATCGACGCATTCTCTGGGGTTAGAACTCCAAATCATCGTCTTCGTCATCGTCAGTGATCTCCAAATCTTCGTCGTCGTTTTCCGGGATGGGGACCGCATTCAACTTCAAAACGCGGCGTTTTTGCTTGATTTCCTTGGCTTTCAACGATTTTTCATAAACGGCGTCGTTCTTCGACAATGAGAAAGAATACAACTCCGAAACGCTTCGCTTTGGCTTGGTTTCCCTGACCGAATCTTTCAAAACGCCATCGCATTTCGTGGTCGGGGTGGAATCCGTCGAAACGCGACGTTTCTGCTTGGTTTCCCTGGATTTCAACGATTTTACAAAAATGACGTCGGAATCCATCTTCGAAACGCTGCGTTTTCTCTTTGGTTTCCTTGGCTCTCACTGATTCGACCAAAGCGGCGGCGTCTTCCTGAATCGAGATGGAGGCAAGCTTCCAAACGCCGCGTTCCGAAGCAGAGAGTTCAGGCATTGCGACAGTCTCGGCGACGTGGGCGTATCTATTAAGAGTAAAGCCAGACCTCATGAGAGCTGCGGCGTAGGCGGGTTGCGAGGTGGATAAGCAGGCGCAGGCGATGACAGCTTGCTTCATTAGCAGCCTCCGCTCTTTGCATTGTGACAATGACTCCTGGCCGATCGTTGATTGGGAACACCCCATTCACGCCCAGCTTCCAGGTGGAAGGGAATTTTGGCGGTTACACTAATAGAATTGAACTTTTATGGGATACAGAAAATCAATTTCTTAGAATTCGATGGATCGAATTAGTTGGAGGATTAAGTTTTTTGTCTACTTGAAAAGAACTTGCATGGAAAAGGTCAATAATTTTTTTTGACTTTTTCTTTTCATTTTGATGGAAGACTTTAATTTCTTGTATTTAAAAATGCCAGCACGGCAGCAGCCATGGAAGATTGGGAGGGGTCGGGTTTCTCAGGTAGAAGAAGAATGAAGGTGAAAGGATGATATTCCACTCTAACGCACCGTTTTAGTCTTTTATGTCCCTAAGCTCGGAGCCGAAGCTTATCTACCGAATCGGACTTATTTTATAAGTTTACTGAATGTTTGAAATATCGAAATTTATCAAAGCTGAAAGAAACCTAGTACTATGAAAAAGAACATTCTTTTTAATATTAATTTAAAATGAATATGACAAAATTAAAATTAATTACATTTATAAGTTTTATACAATTTGGTGGTTTTTAAAATATGTTTTAATAAATATCTTATTTTATAGTTTACTACCGATAATTATTATTATTATAGCAATATAAAAAGATTAATTTCAATAAATTTAAATTTAAGTAAAAATAAATAATAAATCTAATAATAGCCTCACTAAATAAAACATTAAGTTTGATAAAATTTTCTAATATAAGCGAACAACTAGCCCATCATATCCCGTTTTGAGATTAAGTTCAATAAATATCATTAAATTAAGTTCAACAAATTTGTTTAATTTATTCCTCATACCTAACCCAACAAGTTTTAAGTTGAAGACTTTTTTTCTTCTATCTTCTTCAACTGGGACCACGGCGGAACACATTGACCAATCATAGTCCAATCATAGTGATTTCGTTTCCATTGGTGTTGTGAATAAGGGTGGGTGACAAAACGATGACAATGAGGCTTCAGTTGGACGATTTTGGCACGGGTGGTGGGGATGTGGGTGTAATCGAGAAGGCTTGGATTTGGGCTCGTAATGAAGAGGAAGGATTCGGGTTTGAGGTACCTAGTTTGAGGTTGAGATGAAGGACTCATGTAGTCATGTTCAAGGTTACAAGGGATCGGAGTATCAGGTTCACAGTGGTGAAGGTAGTCAAATCGGGCTCAAGATAGTGGTGGGTACATGGAATTTGCCCGAGGCTCTTTTCCATTGTTACTTCTCTTTTTAATACCTTCAAGCCTATAGTTAATTTTTTTTCCAATTTGATGGAATTTGTTCAAGGTTGTTAAATGGTCGCTGAGATGAAACAAACTAATGAATAAATAATTCATTTCTTTGATGAATGAACTATTGTTATTAATCCTTTTGTCAAATAACCTATTGTCTTTGGGATCACCAACAATCTCCACCTAGTACTCGCAGTTGCTTCTTATCTTAAAGATTTGGCATATTAATAGGCCCAAAGATAACAGGAATGACACACTATGCGTGCGTCTCTAATAAAAATGATAGGAGGTAAACAAAATTGTAAAATAGAGTCAAGTATTTCTCGTCTAATTACTTGGCTAACATTTTTCCCGCATGGTTTAGGGCCTTCAAACAATCCTTTGGTTAAGGGCCTTTTTGAACAAAAATTAGACAAATTTTCTTTATGCTCAATCATGTCTTGAACCATTAGATAAGTACTCTTTGAGTATTTATCTAGAATCATTCTTCTTTTATTGATGTGAGTAAGTATTTTGAGTCTTGTTTGGGTTGCGGTTGTGGCGTGTGCTTTTTGACAGCTTTGTATGATGAAATGTGCTTCCTTGGAGTCTTGTCTTTCACTTCTTTGGGAGATCGTCTCATGTTGTACCTGCTTCCGACGGTGCTATTTCGGCATTGCTTGCCTCGTTTTTCACCTGCATCATCTTAATGGAGTTCTCCTTTCCCCCGTGTTTGGTCTACCGTCTTTTCGTGGCCTCTCGTTTCACCGTTGTTTCACGGTGAACGAGTCTCTCTCCATGTTTCTCAAAACAAAAAAACACGCCCTTAGTTCTACAAAAAAACACACTACCCTTATTTTATTTTAATTTTAAATAACCATCAATCCTTCAATAAAACCACCGTCAGTTTTTTAACGATACCTCTCGCAATTGAAAATTAAATAAAAAAAAAAGCACATATCAATCAAACATAGACGGAATTTTGTCAAGACAAAGTATGACAACTCAATTATTTTATAATACGAAGTTGAACTAACGTTGTGATAAGATCAGAGGTAACTGTTTGAAAAAGATCATTTCAAAAAAAAGTGACGATATAAATAAATAAGTACTAATTTAAAGCATAAAATTAACAAAAATTTAAGAATTTAATCAGATATAAAAATAATAAAAAAATCATTTTACCCATTCAACCAAACACACCCTAATTTCTATTGTTTTTTTTTGAAATGTGGTTTCCACTAAGAATTTAGAGTCCCTTACTAATTTATAATCTCTATGGCCAATTCTCACACATTGTAAGAGGCATTTAAAGCTGCGCAAGAGACCTTTTGTTGATAAAAAAAAGAAAGAAAAAAGGCTTGTGGATTCGACTTCATTTATAATAAGAAACCTTATCTATTAAACCAAGACACAAATAATGCTTTATTTAAATCAACTAAAAAAAATACAATTTGGTTTGTCAACGGCAAGCTAAGCAAATAAGTCAATGGGCTATAGGCCCAAATGTTACCTAAAAGCCCAAACCAGAAACCCGATGAAAAATCAAAGGCCCGTATTTTTTCAACAAAACCCTAGTAAGACAATTCACCGGCATATAACTTCAAGGCGTTTAACCATCTAAAGCCTCTGAAGAATTTAGAAGAACCGAGCTGCAAGTGCAACAATGGTACGTGCTTATCTCAATCCAGTTCGAAATTTCCATCTCCTTTGAAATCCATGCTCTTGAATCACGATCTGTGATGTTCTGCTGTTGAAATTTTGCAGGGGAAGGGAACAGGCAGTTTTGGTAAGAGGAGGAACAAGACGCACACGCTTTGCGTCCGTTGTGGACGCCGGAGTTTCCACCTTCAAAAGAGCCGTTGCTCTGCTTGCGCCTACCCTGCCGCTCGTCTCAGGAAGTGTGAGTTTTATTTGTTTTTGTTACGCTATTTTTACGCCGTAGGTTGGATTTCATTCCTCAATTTTGTTGCAGATCTAAACAATTTTAGTTGATCGGTTCGTTTATACACTTTATTGATGTGGTTGTTACCTTAAGAAATCTAGTTTTTACTTTCTAAAGATGTGACGATACTGCGCATTGTAAAATTAGCCTTAATTTTATGTAATTGAAAGGTAGATATATTGATAATTTGATCGTTTCTCTTGGAGAATTGCGAAGTGTTTCGAGTGTATACTGAAAGAAGCTGATTGCAATTGATCCTAAACAAGTTCATGAAGCATTTTCATTTTTGTTGTTTATGTACTTATGAAGCTCTCTGCTTGTCTAAAGTTATAATATTCGCTAGGTGTTTATATATCTAGTTACAGCTGAATTTGTTGAGTTAGTAGGTCATTATTTGCAAGTTAGATATAAAATAACGAAGCTCTGGCAGGGAACTTTAGGTGATTGTACTGTTATGGACACGCGATCGAAGTTCTGTGCTTATCTGGTTTCAGCTGAATTTGTTTGTCTGTGTTTGATTATGAGAACATAAGAACAAGTTTGCAGTCCAACAACCTGATAGTATGTAAGAATACTGACTTTATATGAAGCAAACTTAACTTGGTTTGATATATTCTGCTTATACAGATAACTGGAGTGTCAAAGCAATCAGAAGAAAGACTACTGGAACTGGACGGATGAGGTATCTCCGCAATGTTCCAAGGCGATTCAAGACTGGTTTTAGAGAAGGTATTTCTTGTGGTCTATATATTTTGCAACTCCATATAGATTTTTCAGTTTCTGTATTAGATACTCGGCCATAAAGAAAGGCTACTGATTATTGCTCATTCAATCAACAGGAACTCAAGCAACTCCAAGGAAGCAAGTGGCAGCCTCATCTTAAAGATTTTAAGGCGACATTTTGTGTAATCCATTCAGTTTTTGTTACCTTTTCTTGAACATTGCTAAATCAATTTTCAGATATTCTATTAGGGTTTTTTATTCCCAAAGTTTTATTGGCAGTGAGATGTTATTAAAGATACCTTATCGTGGTATGCCATTGACTTGATGAAGTTTGTTGTTTTGGATCTTACTATATTGTTAGCCTGCTATTATTTCATAACATTTCTTAGTAGGTGATAGGCATTACAGAGAAATCGTTGCTTCATTTGATTCAATGATATACATTTAACATTTAAGATAGGTGTACTTGTAATATTGCAATTTTACAGTATGTCAAGGGGATGGTTTGATATTTTTGTTTTTAAGTTTTAGTTTAATTCGTTCAAATTAATTCTAATATGTTTGTTTACAGTTTGTTCATGTTTTTTTGTTAATTTATTAGTTACGTTTTTATTCCCGTTTTTTACTTGTAAATATTTTAAATTAATAAAATACCAAGTTTGAACTAACAAATTTGATCTATTTAAGTTTATAAAATACCATGTAACCATGTTTGAGCTAATAAATTTGATTTAATAAAATCAACTAACAGAACTTTAATTTTAAAATATTATTATAAAATTTCCATTTTTTTATAGTAGTTATTATTAGAATACTTTATTAGAATACAAACTATTATTGCCTACACTCATAAATTATTAGAATACTTTAATATAACAAAACTTTAATGTTAATTGTCGTTATCACGTGAAGGCATCTCACAATTTGTCAATTATCATCCCCACGTTAAGCTACGTTAAGGCATCTCACAATCTGTCAATTATCATCCCACGTTAAGCTACCTTTGATTGTGTCATATATCATTTGTAGATTGTGCCATATTTTTTACATAAATTTTTTCTTTTTATTATTGAGATGATAATAAAATTAATGTCATTTAAAAACAAATTGATCTTAGTAATATTTTGTGCCAATTATAAATATATTTAACTTTTAGTGGCTTAGTAGTTTTCCTTTTGCAACTACCATTTTTACCGCATGTCATCTTGTGACACATGATTATAAATTTTCTTCTCTCAATTATATTAATTGATAGAATTATATCTTATTAGGTTTTTAAACTTTGATTTATTTTTATAATAGAATTGTATGGAAATTGTTTTCAATCTAGACTTTTACTTATGTAATATTGTTTTTATAAAATTTGTATTGGTAGCTAACTTAGTAATTAACTAAGCTATAAATTAACATCGATCTTAAATGAATCCATATATTTCTTTAACATTCTCTCTAATTCCGCACCTGAAGTACGAATTAGTATTCAATTAATTTCGCACTTGAAGTGTGAAAACGAATTTGAGTTTATTAATTTCACACAAGGGCTCGAAAGCAAAATTTGTTTTTAATTAATTTTGTACTTGAGGTGCAAAAGCGAAATTAAATTTAATTAATTTCACAGTTTTGCTAAAGTTATTTAATACGTGCGGTCACTTTTGATGAAGAGAAATTGGTTTTGATTATAACCTATTTCTCATGATTTCATACACATTTTAGTTAATACAACCTAGTCTAATTGAACATAACCAAAATATAAGGAATCATGTGCTTTCTTCCAGTTTTAGAAACAATTTTTCTTTCGTTTTTGTTTGAAATATCGAGAGAAGGAATAAGTGGCATGGAGAAGAAGAAGAAGAGTCGGCGGTGAGTTGAAACCTTTCACCACCATCATAGTGAGTCGAAGTTAATTTCCATATTTTTCAATGTAGTCGGCTAGTCGCCCAATGTTGAAGTTTCATGGTTCAATGTCGTATCAATGCGTTGTGTCGTGCACCTTGTAGATCAAACATCTCGCCTTTAGTAAAACTTATAATCAATTGTTATCAATAGGCAAAAACCATTTTGAAATTTAAAATTTAGATAGGTAGTCAAAAGTCTAAAATTATTCCGACAATATTACAAGGGAATTGTTCACGTAAAACACATCACTCCGACCCAAAAATGCGGAAAATGAACTAAAAGTTTGTAACATATAAATTGTTTATTAATAATATATGAAATGTTAGTTTAAAAACTAGAAAATGATCTCCTAGTTAATAAAAAAAGAGTCTAAAATGGTAGAAACTTTTGAATTGTTATAATAATAAACTAAAATTTGTGAAATAGAGATTTAAATGTTAGTTATTTAAACCGTTTAAATGGTATTAAGTAAAACTTTGTATTTTTATCAACAAATTGTTCATATTTTACAAATATTTGTTTGTTTTTTTTTGTTTTTTGTTAATTTTTATATCGAAGAATCTCTTCACAAGAACGATCTCCTTATTATAAATGGATATTTTTTTCTAGTGTGTTATATTCAACGAACAATGTATTATAAATGTATTCAGTATACAAACATATATACAATAAACAAAAATCAAAACTTTCTATGTACGTATATATAGTACTTATCAGAAAGAAATCTTCATATATAACGCAAACGGTAACAATAAATTGATACTCAACTTAGGTACATTATGTATATACACGCTCTACGGTATGACATCAAAACATAATGAGGAAGATCAAATTTAATTTTTATTTTTACAAATAAATAAACTAGATAAAATAAAATAATATTTTATTTATAATAAGAAAAAAAAAATCAACATTTAATAAAAAAGATTTTATTTTATTTTGGAAATTATGCACGCTCCTCCACGACCCTACTCCACAAATTTGATTTTACCAATCTTGCAATCTGTTAACTCGTGAATTTTTTGCAATAGCCATCCCAACGAACTTGCTTCTCGCCGGTGAGTAAAAACTGAGTCCCAAGTCCATCATTTGATTTCATTTTTAGGTTTAAATCGTTTCCTTTGTTTTACATCGAAACCCTATATTGAATCAATTTGTATTTTTTGAGGGAATTCAAGTTGATCATTTTAGGTTTTGGTTGTCTGATAGTTGCAATATGGCTTCTTATATTTTCATTGTCTGGTTTTATTTGTTCTGCTAATGTATGGACTGGCAAATCTGCAAACACCTAATCTTGAATTTTTGTATAGAACAAAACCTCTTTGATGTTATGGTGATAAGCAATGGCTTTTTATCTGTAATTGTTAAGTTGTACTCTTTCACTGATTGTAATCTTCTATGCTTACGGAAAATATGCAGAAACGGAAAAATGTCATAGTTTTGCATAAGGATTTATGAACATACTAAATCTTAAAACTTGGAAATGAATATGCAGGCACCAGGGAGGCAAAGTATAAGGTT
Source organism: Fagopyrum tataricum (assembly GCA_002319775.1). Classification (NCBI taxonomy): domain Eukaryota; kingdom Viridiplantae; phylum Streptophyta; class Magnoliopsida; order Caryophyllales; family Polygonaceae; genus Fagopyrum; species Fagopyrum tataricum. The sequence continues at coordinate 17,824,221 of CM008283.1, read as the reverse complement.
CAGCAAATTGAATACTTATGGGTCCTGACTTCGGAAAAGAACGCAAGTTCATGCGAGATCAAGTGTAAGATTTAGATTTTGATTTGATTTTGGTCTATGTTGTCGTATGTTTATGAGATTAATCATTTATGTTTACAATTCACTAATCGTCCTAATGTCTAATATTCCAAAATCTGATCATGCATTTTTCTGAAAATTATTTCACTTTGATTTTTGGTGATTTAGATTTTTTGTAAACAGTTTCTTTTGGTTTTGCTTGAAAAACTAGTTGGGATTTTGTTTCTTTATTTTAAATAATTTATGGGTTGTAATTGTCAGCATTGGTTGTTTAAGTAAACCTAAAATGATTTTCTATGTTTCAGCTTTCAGTTCTTGGTTGAGAAGCAACCACAATCATCATATGACATGCCTGAATGGAGGTTGGTTGATATTGCAAAGCGCCTTGAGCTTGGATTATTCATCATAGCAAAAATCAAAGGTTGTTAAACTATAGAAATTGTACCTTGATCAATGTCACTACATCCTGTTTAGGCCGGGGGAGAAACGGTTGGGTATGAACAAGGACCGAAGCCGGACTAGATCTGGACATACCTAAAAGTCTGACCGGGTTTAAAAATAATATATATATATATTATATTATATATATATATATATATATATATATATATATATTATATATATATATAATTGAAAAGGTTACCCAGCCCTGAACAAGAGCCTAGGCCAAGTGGTTGGGCTCAGTCCGGACCCAACCGAATAAGCGACTTTTAGTCAAAGTCTATCCGGATTCGGCTTTGAATAAATTTGCCATCGTGTTTATAAACGGATAATTTTGATGATGTATTGATATACAATTTGAATCCTAATATTTACAGGAGGAATATATGAACCTGGATACTCTAGAGAGTCGTATGATTGACGTTGTCAACAAGTCAGAGAGCCGAAAACAGTGATACTTAAAACAATTCAAGCTACAAGACGCGTCGGGACAAAAGATAAATTTTTTCCTAAAGATTTTCATAATATTTTCCTTTACATGCTATATTTTGTATTCTATCATAGTTACTGAACTATCTACTCTAAAATAACAAACATACCTCATCTGAATTTTATGTGCTAGGTTGAGTATTTTAGTTTACTTACTAATTACTATGATATTTTATCGGATTGAGTGTGGGTTTCTTTCATTCATTTATTTACTTTATGTAAAAAAAACATTCAATTTGAATCTCTCTAAAAAGTGATCCAACATAAATTGTATACACATTAAAACACAAAGTCCAGGCCATAATTTTTTTTTTAAGGTTAGATGTTGAGTTTTTTTCATTTTGGGTCAAATGATCATCTCATAGTTAATTTTCTTGTTGTAAGATTTGGATTTTTTTTTATTTTGTCTCGGAACGATCATTAACCGGATATTGAAATTGAATCAAAATCAACAAGGCCACATAAGATGGTCTTTGTCTATTTGCCGCCCAATTTTCTCTTCCGGGCCACTTTCCTTGCTCTCTCCTTGTGAGCTTCACCGGCTCAGTCCTTGTTTCGGCCTTCTCCACTTCGCTGGCCCAATTATTGTAATAACCGGAAAATTTTAGAATTTTATATAATTATTTGTATTAATTTGTTCCAACATCAGAGTCGATTTTCAAAGATTATACATTGTTTTCCTTTAAACCGAATTGAACCGGACCAACTTAAATAATAAAACTGAATCGGCCCACTACCTACCCCATTCCTCTCCTTGACCGGACTTACAAGAGCCTTTATGACGACAACGAAGGCGGAGCATTGAAGAACCTTGATGAAGGAAACCATTGAAGACATAAGCTACATAATGGTGACCGTTACTCCACGTTATGATGATCATGAATTCCGCCACATAAGAATTTATATAAATCTCAAAAAAAAAACACTCACCCTTCTCCCTCACTTTTTCCCCTTGCGTTCTTTCTAAACAACCTTATTGTTAATCTCCAGTAGAACCGTAGATAATGAGGCTACCGGTTAGCCATCAAAGTCCGACCGCCGCCGCTTGGTGACATACAATGTCATTCACGCTTGCAACTTAATTCCGTTTCCGGTTAGACCCAAACCCGTTTCATTTCCATCAAGTTAATTTTCGATATTAATTAATTATTTTGGACTATACTTATTAATTAATAAATTTTGTGATAATGTAGTGAATTAAATTAGTAGATGATTTTAGTAAGTGTTAACGTTGAGATGAACGATAGTTGCGGAACTAGTTGGAAAAACAGGAATGTTGGAATTAGAGAATTTGAGAGATGTTGTGTTTAGTGAAACGGAATGAGAGCTATGAGTAGGGGTGAGCAAAATAATCTGATCCGATCAATCCGATCCCACTATCCGATGATCCGAAGTAAAAAAATCCGATCCGAAAATATCCGACAAACTCTTATCCGAATCCGATCCGACCCATTTTATGTTTTACATATATGTCAATAAAAGTCACTTAACACAATTCGTTGAGAGTGTACTGAGGCAAGGCCTGGTATAGTTTTAAGGGTTGATGTATATTGATCAGGGAAATCGGATCTCTGACTGGCAAGATCGCGAGACGTTGAGACCAGTACTGATAAGGTGAGTTTATCGGACTCAAACTACCTTTTTAATACCGAGTGTGCACTAGGGGGTTGTGTGTTATGATTGTGAAATAAAATGAACGAACTAAATCACTGCTTTTAAATTATAAAGAGAGGAACAAGTGTATTATAACGTGTCGTAACTTTCTGTTTGGACCGAGGGGGTACCGGAAGATTTTTCCACGACCAGTCTAGTAGCATATACGGGAGGATGCATTAACACTAGTCCTACCGGTGAAAGGGGACGGGGGCAAGAGTCGATGAGACTCTTATCTCTTAGCAAAACCCTAGGTCGAGGATGACCTAATTTTGGGTAAAGTACATAAAAGATCCAATCTTTTCAATTTGCGTTTTGACCCATATTTTCTGCCTTTTGCAAATATGCCCCAAATGGATAATTACAGGAAATAGCACAAAGTTTATATTTACAAGAATGACCCAAACTTTTGAAAATTCACAAAAGTGTCATGTTTTGAATAATTACAGAATATGACCTAAATTTATAATTATATAACATGTACCAAACATTTATAATTATAAATCATGGCAAAGTTTATAAAAATGGAGTTAAACTTGTATAAATGACTTGTTTAGGTTCTTGATGTACGATTGGATGAGAAGTTAGTCCGTTTCGACTTCGATACACGAGATCCTACGTTGGTTGACTTGAGACGTACTTGATTGCTTGGTTTTGTTTTGGTGGTTATTGCATTCATCTTTTTGAGGTAAGTCATACTGACTTACTTAGCTACCGTTCTGTTTCAAGTTAAGTTGGTCGTTAATTGTGAGTAGGACTTGTCATATTTCTATAATCTAGCTAGTTATATATTGTAAATGTTTATTATAATTTGTGTGTTGAATTATTTACCTTTAGGGAGTTATATAGTACTCGTTGTTAGTGTGAGTAGTTGAGAGTTGTGTTTCTGCTGCGTTGACAGAGTGGGGTTGTGATAGATAGAATTATGGTTGAGATTGCAATGGATATAGTTATATTTGAGATTATGACGGGTAAAGTGTTGATTACGATTTCTGACAGACAAAGTTATGATTGATATTGTGACATACCGAGTTGTGACTGATATTGTGAGTTGTGTTGAGAATAGGGTAATTGGTTATGTTACGCACTGATGGTTACGCCTGGAGGGTAATTGGTTATGTTACGCACTGACAATTACACCTCATGATGCCGGGTTGCGACACATGGTTATATGATATATTGGATTAGGGTAATTGGTTATGTTACGCACTAACATTTATGCCACAAGAAACCAAATGTTGATGGATTGATTGATAACGATGAGATATGTTGTATTTTTATGAACAAAAAGTAGAACATTGATGAGTGTAGAGAAAGGTCGGCTGTTGTCTATGAGAAAATATAAGTATAGTCAGGGGTGATGAGAGTTGTTGATGGATAGGGATAAGGCTTGGGTTAGGATAAGAAATAGTACACCTTGTTTTCTTTTCGTTTGATATGGATTGGAGTTTTTATATGTTTTAATATTATTAATGTTTGCCTCTTTTTTTCGTATGGTGTTTCTCACTTTGGTTCATACTTCCGAATTATATACTTATATTTTATGTTATATTGGATAGCTTGACTTTCGTGTCCCTTACATGATACGTACGGGTTTAATCTGATTCCGGAGCTTAGACTCCATTCTTGGAACGTTAGCTAATGGTTTTACTATTGTTGTTTTAAGACTCATTAGGTACTTTACTTGCCTTGGAAATTACCATTTCGGGAGATGATGTACAATTGGACTCACTTGTGCCTTAGGTTTTGGGAAGGTGTTGTTGGGTCTTGAGCTTTGGTTGTGTTGATGGTTTATGTCGTTGAAATTTGTTCGGGCTTTGCCTTTTAGTTTTGCATGGTTTCAAGTTTGTTTTATTTAAAAATTTTGTAAATTAAAGGTCGGATGTATTTTATATTTTGTCGTGCTCTTGTTAGAAGGTCTTATACTGAGATTGTTGTCAAGCTAATTCTAGTGGACCCACGGTGTGGTTCATATCCTAGTGACACCTCGGGTTCCAAATCCGGGTTGTTACATAGATATCTGTTTTTAAAAAAACCGGATCCGAATGCCTAAATATAGATCCGGTAATCCGAAAAAAATCTCTCAGATCGGATTTGGACCGGATAAAAACGGATATAAAATTTGCGGGTATTTACGGACCGGATTGGCGGGTTTTTCGGACCGGGCCGACGGATCGGATTGGTTTTGCCCACCCCTACAGGAAGGTGCCTCCACTTTGACAATAAGTGAGACCGTGGTATGATTCACTTGTCGCAGTAACTTCCCATTGATGAAAAAATCCTGAACAACAATGCACAACTCACTCCTCGTCGTCTCCCAAGTCTCCTCAAAAAAACTTGGAAGAAAACCCGTATGAGCCCGTGGTATGATTCACTTGTCGCTGTAACTTCCCATTGATTAAAAAATCCTGAACAAAAACGCACAACTCACTCCTCGTCGTCTTCCAAGTCTCCTTAAAAAAACTTGGAAGAAAACCCGCATGAGCCCGGGGCCTTCAAGTCACCAATGGACCATAAAGTATGCATGATCTTCTCATTATAGGAAATTATGAACGTGAGAACGTATATATAGCGAAAAGTAAAGTGTAGTTACAAAAAACTTCTCCCAAGCTTATTTTGAGAAGTTTTTACTACAATTTTATGTTAAAATAGAGCTTCTCCAACAAGATTGTTACCGATCAAATCTTTACGAGAATCTAGTTTTAGTAAAAAAGATTATTGGATTAATTAGTGATTTAGTAATTTTTTTTTATTCCAATAAAAATGTGAGACCGCCACGTGAGCATCAACGTCGCATACTTTAGTAAATGTGCTAGTTTTAATATCTGCATCTTGTGCGGGTTTAACTATATATAGTCTCTAAGAACATTTATACATTAAAATGAGTGTTTTAGAAGATAAATAAATATTAAATTGTGGTCATAGTGGATGATGGAGGATAGAGTAGTCACACATCCTAATATTATGTTTGAACTAATAAAACACAATTTTGGAACTAACTTAACACAATGTTCTAACTTTTGTTCATTTCAGTTCAAAATTTATATACAACCATCTTAGTTCAAAATTTGTGTCATTAATTTTAAGAGAAAAAATGAAATAGAGTTTGTTAGAATATCGAATTGGAATGTTAATTGTTAAGATTTTAGGATTTTAGCTAATCAATTAAACTGATAATAATATAACATGACTCAAAAAATAGTCGACATGTATAATTTTGATGACGTGAATTCACGAAATTTTGTCAAATGTAAGTTCACGTATTGCTTTATTATATAAGATAGATATAGATTATAACTTTTAAACCAAAAAATTTATGAATATTTAAAATAGATGTTATGTTATTTTATAAATTAAATGATATATATTTTTGTACTTTAATTAAAAAATATGTTTAATAAAGACACTAATTATTAATGTTTTTTATGGTTAATTATTATCAATATTAAATTCGAAAAAAAACAATAATAAAAAGAAGAAGAAAATCAACGCAGTTTGATTCTTGCTTAGCCGAAAGCTTACGCAGCGGCGTGAAGAAAAGGCAATAGAGAAAGGTTAGGAAATTGCGAGCCTCTCGTTCTCTTTCGCCCTTCTCTTCTCTCCTCTCCCCAAAGCCACAAAGAGGATACAAGAGAATCGAAGAAAGAAGATTCAGAGAGACAAAATGGTTTTCTACTTCAAAGCGAGGCCTGAGGCAGGCGACTACACCATTTTCATGGGGCTCGACAAGTATGAGAACGAAGAGCTCATCAAAATATGGCTTCCCCGAAGACATCTGGTACTTTCTTGTTCTTTTCTGGGATTTAGGCTTTCGATGGTCTGATTTGTAGATAGGGAATTTTTCAACTTTTGGTGTTGACCATTGCCGACGAGGGTTGAATCATGGTTTTGCTTTGTTCATGTCTTTATTGAGAATTTGCATTTTTTTAATTGATTTTGTTTGATATTAATTGGAGAAGACGGGTTAGGTTGTAACGAGTCGTAAATGGTCCTGGATCTTGTGATTATTGCGAAGGTCTTCAATAATCTCATAGGCAGGTTGGCGGTGTTAGTTGAGATTTTGATCGATAAGTCGTTATGTTTTGATCCAATTGAATCTTGGATGATTAGATGTTGAACAACCAACGAGATAAGTTGGTTTTTGGTTGGACGGAGGACTCTGTACATTCCTTTAAGACAATACATATAATTTACACTCGTCAAAGGTTATCAGCTGCGCTTCCTCTTTACATCTTTCGGACTGGTTTCTACTCTGCTTTCCCTTTTCGCAGATTTGGAGAACCTTATTGGGGGTTTTTTTTTGGAAATATTGAATTTGTTTGATTTATGGGAGGTATGTTAGTACTTGGGATGATAGAGGGATGTTAGGACTTGTTTTCTTTAACAAATTATTAATTGGTTCAACTTGGAATTTGCTGTTTGAGTAGCTTCTCTGAAATTTCAAGATTGAATTTTCATGGATCGAAAATTTTCAAAAACAAAGAATACCTTCAGGCACTAAAGTTTATTAGTTGACTCAAATGTCGTAACTGAACGACTGTCTAGGTGTCAACAATATCCTATAATTGCACACAATTTTAAGTCGATTTGCCCAGAGCTGCTTCCTTTCACCCGAAAAAAGCTCACAGTATGAACGGACCAACCACCATATATATAATAATCACAAGTGAGTGAACCACCGTACTTGGCAGCTGAAAACATTGACCTTTAACATCTACACATTGGGGAAGTATTGTCACTTAGGTGCCTTCTATACACATTTTGATGTGGACTTGTAAACTGTCTCACTGAATTATTAATGTCGTGTTTATGGATTTGTGTAAGATTGGGCAACTGTGATGTGTATTTTAACCTCTCTGGAGTACGGAGGTTCTATCTTTTATGACATTGTGATTTGTGAGTAAAATCAGTGATATGGAACATCAAATGATAACACTTGAGCTGGATTTCTTCAGATCAGTCAAGATAAATCCCTTTGGTTGTGATTAGTTTTATTGCTGAGGCGTCTGATAACTTTGAAGGTTTAGAAACTGCTGTATGCTCAATTTATTAGCTTTTCATGTTGGAGCACCCACTCTCATTTCCTCTCCCCATCAGAACATGGATATAGTGTTTGGCCTTACAATGTCCACATTATTGGGTTTTTTCACTTCGTGTCAATAAGTATACCTTTTTTCTATTTTAAGTACATCTGTTGAAGGAAGTGATCTCCGACTTCTTTTAATCTCCTGCATTTCCAGTTCTGAGTTAGTGAGTTTTCCCCCTACATATATTGGTTTGGTTTTGAGTCATGTAATTTAAGTCTTAGGGTTATTTATTGTATTCCGAAACACATACAAACTTGTGATTTACGGTTTCACAGATTATTATTCGCTGCATGTTTCGGATAAAATGTTATCAAATCATTGTTTTTTTAAACTTCTCTTTTAGAATCATTTCTAAGTGCATTGCTTCTGAGTTTGAAGGAACTTGTGGGTATTTGTGCCCTTCCTTCATCTTCCCTAAATTAGTCCAAATACGTTCATAAAAGGGGACTCACACTCCCCAAATTAAGATTTCATCTTACTTGCAGATGTTTCGATATTCAGGTTTCATGTAGACAAGATGTCTTCTGCTCATGTTTATCTAAGATTGCAAAAATATCAGTCGATGGATGATATACCTGAAGGAGTGTTGGAGGATTGCGTTCAACTGGTGAAAAGCAAATTCTATTCAAGGTATGCATATGCCATACTCTACTCTATTCCATCAAAGAAACCGCATTGTCAAAATTTCTTTGTGTAGGGAGCTTGATAATGGAAGACTACGTGAACTGAGTGTGTTTAGTTTGCAATCATAACATAATTGACACCACGAGAACTTTCTAAATTTTCACTTCTAGTGGAGAGCCATTAATATGGACCTTATGTTTATAATGGAATTCTTGAGGTAGCAATGTAGTTTACTTTCTCTTTATTTTCAAAGATTTTTTTTTATATTGGTTGTATTTACAGGAAACAAGGTGAACAACATTGATGTTGTTTACACTCCATGGTCAAATCTAAAGAAAACCCCATCTATGGATGTTGGCCAAGTTGGGTTCTACAATTCGAAAATGGTACATATTTCATCTCGTTTCATTCTTGTACTCAGTTAGAGCTTGGATTTTAACAAGCAGGTTGATTCTGGTTTTCTACTTTGCTTTTGTAGGTGCGTACCGTGAGAGTAGAAAAGAGAATAAATGAGATTGTTAATAGATTAAACCGCACTAAGGTGGAAAGGAAGCCAGACTTGAAAGGTAGAGATTGGTTTTGTAGAATTTTTTCTCTCCTTTCTTCCCGTCGTCTCTTCTTTGATTGTACTTTGGTCTTAAACATGAATGTAAGGAACTGTACACTTTACTATGCTATTATTTGTAGTCTATTATGTGAAAATGTGTTTTTGTTTGTGGTGGATGATTAAGAAATATTGCACACACAAAGAAAAGTTTGTACAGGCACAAGATTCTACAGCAATCACCCTGTACCGACCTTATGTCAATACAGAAATATAAAGTGTAATAATGGTTCAATAGTAGTAGATCTCCCCACTTCAAGGTAAAAGTGTGCTATAACTGGAAATCTTACTTACTGGATCCTGAGAGCGCATAATGAAACTCTCTAGGAGGAATTCGGTCAAAATGTAGAGATGGTTTCGGAAAGGTTTAAGTGAAGTAGAATTGATATGGTAAATGGCAAGCAACATAGAGACTTGAGGATTTTAGTTAGAGTGATTGTATGGTACTTTTGCTCTCATTCACTAGTATAAATCTGTCTTTGCTTTTTTTACGTAGCAAGTTAACTCAAGCTAGGAAACAGCTGACCCGAGTGAATTGTTTCTGTGTTTGTTTATGTTTAGTATTTTGATTATTTAGAAGTGCTTGATTTTCCAACATTTTTTTATTTGATTTTCTTATATACTTCTGCAGCGGAGCGAGAAGCTTATGGCAATGCTGAAAAGGCAGAAAGAAAGGCTCAGCTGAGAGACAAGGTTAGTCTACCAATTTGTCATTGTAAATTGTAATCGTGTTGGAATGTTTAGTGTGTTTTCTAGATCTGTACCTTTATGCAAAGTGTGTAACATTATGCCAATGTTCATCCATAGTCGACAGACTAGGAGCAACTAGTGAATGGTGTCATGCCTTTTTATTTTTGAAATGCAAATATGTATCTGTATTAGATGTCCAAGCCTAGCCTTATCAAATATGAAACCTGATTCGACCAACTTAGGAATCTCAACCTTTAAGGTTTGCACATATCTTTCCTGCTCATGACTAGAAACTATCCTATCCAGAACCAACCAACCTAAAATAAATTAAAGCCTGAAATACTTAGAGCTACAAAAGCCATTATCTTTATGAAATCTGACAAACCAAACCTGCCTAAACTTGTGTTGGAATTAGCTATTCTACTGTATTTATTCTTTGTTCTTGCCATCATGATAGAGACGTGAAATATTTATCGTTCCTCTCTTGTTGATTAATAGTTTGGTAGGAGGAGATTTGTATCGTGGGTAGATTTTTCAGTGAAATTACATGAAGGGGCAAAAATCTAGTTGAGGGGGTTTTCGGAGCATTTAATACAAAGCACGTAAACAATTTCTCAACGCTATCGAAGGGAGCTTTTAAAAACTCCCTGAAAAGCTCCTAAAAATTAGTCTTCCTCAAAATCTGCCTTTTGTCAAGCAATTCAACTAACTTCAAGTTTTTTTTTTTTTTTTTTTGCTGAATTCCCATTAGCTGCTAAACAACTCACAACCTACTTCTGTCTTATGATTGTTTGCTATGAATTTTCAGAAACGCCGAGAGGATATGGATAGACTGGAAAAGGAGCGCAGGCTGAAATGAGGAGCTACAAGAATTGATGGTATCTGATAAAATGACTTCAAACAAACAGATTGCTTCTGAAAACAAATCGCTGCAAGAGCTCGAGGAAGACTTCATGTAAGCCTTGCCCATACATGGTTGCATTCCTCCACCAGACACCTGGCTAGCTTCACGTTCTGTCTATAAAGATGATGATGAAGCGAGTTAATGTGGTGATTGTGTGTGATTCTATAACTTAAATCTATTGATGATGAGCTTCAGAGAAGTAAGCTGAAGAGTCTTAGTAGTATGTGATGATGATGTGTTGTTTGAAGACTTGCAATCTCCAGGTGAGTCGCAATCTGTGTCGAAAATGCATCAATTACTGGAAAAAGACAATCTTTCCTTTATTCAATTGGCAGTGTAAAATGAATCAGTTTGTGAGTTCCACCTCTTTGATTGTGTTTGGTAGCATATTTACCAACTGTTTTTCATTGAAAAACTACGAGCACAGAGAGGGAGAAAAGCACTTCATAAATCCGTTGATAAAAATAACCTGTTGAAGTTTTTTCACCATCATCCGTAATAAATTTGCAAAAAAAATAAAATCAGTGTAGTTCTAAATCCTGTTATCATTTTGTTTTATAGGAAAATGATTGAAATCGTACATTATCCTCATTATTGGGTCATTTTAATTTAATTGTCAAATTCTGATATTCTAATAATAAAGTATTTAATGATTTATTCAAAAATTGTCATCAAACAATTTTTTAAAAAAACTTTCGTGCTTATTAAATTAAGTGATGAACAAGATTAAACTAATCTTAGAAAATAGACAAAAAGTAGTATTTAATAGATATTGACAGAAAAAACATCGACATATGCGAGTGATGTTTTGCTAATTTAAAATGTCTAAGCGGTGGTTTTGTGGGAATTACTCCCTCGATTTCCGATAATTGTTATTTAAATTCTAAAATTTTGTTTCATAATATTTGACTTTATAAGTGTTATTAATACTCAAACTTTCTATAAATATAATTATAACTATCTTTTCATTTATTGTTTGTAGTTTTAAAGCAATATTTCATCTCTTTCCATACAACCCTCTACATTCTACCATCATTTTTATACACTTTTTAAAAATATTATGCATTATTAAATATTATAATTTTCTACTTTTAAATTTCTTAATATGTGTATTTTTAACCCTAACGACATCTATTGAGAAACGGATGGAGTATTAAGTAGTAATCTGCAAGTGGGTGATGTTATATACACATCTTAATTTTATTTTTACGGTATCCGCTTGTTTATGCGGCTCTTCGAAGTCGTATAGATGTTTTTTCTTGAATCTTTAGTTTCCAAAATCACAGAACCTGGGACCTAAGATTTTGGAGTTGTTTCAAGATCACAAACCTTCACATCCATTCAAATGCAAGCTCTAACGTGACATCCTTTCCTTCAAAAAAATCATCTTCGTCACCATATCAGTGAGCTGATCAAACAATCGGTTCCTCAATCATTTTGTGATTTGCTAGATTATTGGATTTAATTGCCCCCTATGATAATGCGTTCCTCGACATCAAAAAATTGTGAGCCTTCTCACCCTTAAATTAGTTTTATGATATTGATACAACATGATTATGTAATTTAGGGTTTTGAGTATGATTTTGTGCTCTCAATCATTCTCTTTTCTCATTACGGTGTTAAGTTTTAATGTAAAAATTGTATTTAGTTTTAGTTGTTGGATCGATGAAACGTAGATGTTTGAATTGAAAAATATGCTTCAATTTATTTAAATTGAAATATTTCAATTTATTTATTTATTTCTACATAAGCTACCTTATAAAAAGATAAATTGACCAACAAACTATTGCTAGTATTTTCGTATGTGATATGTGTCACATTTTTTTGCTCAATCTCATATCTTAGTTAGCTTCTAAAGGTCGATTGGAACGATGAAAGGAGAAGGATGAGTGTGCTAAAAAGGAACTTGGTAGGATCTATGTGCAACATTGCAGGTGATAACGGGAGTTTGCTTAACAAGAGGGAGAATAAAAAGAGAGGCATATCTGGGTTTTTTAATAAAATTGTACATTTCATAAGGTGATAAATTGTATTGTGTTCATAAGATGTGTATATGTTAAGAGTTTTAGACGTGGTTTTTGGAAATCTTTTGGTATATTGTGCTTCATAAGATGCGTATATGTTAGAGTTTTAGACGTACATTTGGAAATCTTTTGGTGTGTATTTGGTAGTGCCATTGCAAATTCAAATTTTAACAGGTGGGTTTTTTTTAATACAATTTTGCCACATTAGCCTAACTTTTTATAGGGTTTCAAGTTTTCTTAAATCTTGAGGAAAGATTTTAGTTAAACCGCTAAAATTGAAATATATCGACTAGTTAATAATAAAAATTACGATGAACAAAATTCCGTTGAGCAACGAGCTAGTTCATTGGCTTCGGCTGACACAACAAATTGGACTTTCTAAATTTAGAGAATTTTAAGCCACAAGTTAAGTTTTTGAGGAGGGTTTAGAACAATATCAGTAGTCACCGGACGGCTAACATTAAAAACCGCAATCATTTGTAATTTTTCTGAAAAATTGCACAGAAAAGACGAACAATTTCATTGTAAAACTAAACTGGAAGAGCAAATGGTAAAACGACAAAATTACAAATTCACGACAAGAACCAATAATAACAAAAAAACTGGATTTGAAGGACAGGAGACCATCAAGATGTTTATAAGAATGCACGAAAAGGAAAAAAAAATGATGGAGATTCTCCATACAGTTGGTTCAAACTAATATTACCTAAATCTGAAAATTTGCAATTGTCCTATTCAACCATCAAAAGTTCCAGGAACTATAAGTTAGATAGGCGTTCTAAGATCTCAACGCTAATGCAGTTACGCATGTCTACAAGTTTCCAAAAAATTACAAGTGTACCTTTCCGACTTCCGATAGCCGTTGTAGGTGTGAAGAGTGGGGAGTGGACGAAAGGATTTACCTCCACTTGTCGTTCAACTCTTTCTTCTCCGACAAGACCCAAGTCACAAAGATTGCAACCACTAGGGCAACAATTGTCAGGAGGAGGAGGGCGTAGCTGAAGTCCTCGGTTAGTGAATCATAGGTCCTTGATGGTGCAAGATGAGTGAAGAACAAATCTACTCCATGAGCAAACATGAGTGTAGTTGACTCGAGTTTTGAAGGTACGGTGATTACGCCTCTAAGATTTTCTACTTTCAGTGCATGGTTACATAAGACTGCAAAGCAAAGTAAAATATAGTATGAGTAATTTTGCATATTATCATGTACAAATGGAAAGTTCTTGTGGATAATGATTTTGTATATTATCAAGGCTGAAACCGAAATTTGATCTTTTTCACTTTTGTACTTTTTTGAAGGTTTTAAGCCATACAAACGCTATCTATCCTTCAAAACTAGAACAATATACTGATAAAATATCAAAAAACAAAGATGACACAAAAGATGTATGTGGCAGCCTTTGTTTCCATGTTCCTATCACATTTGGCTACTGCGTACTATTCATATGATACTACTTCCAAAATTACCATCAAATTCCTGAAATCAAAATCTTTCAATCAAATGATTCTCTTTATAACAAATTTTACTACAGAAACTTCTTAATGATTCAATTGCCAAAAATTAAAGTAAGATTTGATCAAACAATGTATATCTTGGAGGTATTAATCTAATTTATGTAGTGAAATAAATTATATACATGATAAGACCAAAAGGACCAACTATATATAAGGAAGAGGTATTTCTCCAAAAGCGTATAAAAATTAAAAAGAAAAAAAAGATTTCATATTCAAAACATTGAAGCAGGGTAGGGGACAAGGTATACCCATCCATCTGAGATTACACAAAACGACATCAAAATTAAATATAAAAAAAAGCACCCTGACTAGAAACCTAAAGGCATTATAAAGGAACTTAAGACAAACACCAAATAGCCAACTCAATACCACGAAAAGCTCAAAAGATCTATTTATTACTGAAATATATTTTTCCAAAAGCGTATAAAAATCAGCTAAAAACTACTGAGGGATCTTTTAGGAAAAATGCTAAGAGAATGTGTAATTGTTCAGTAGAAGACATATCTCATTGGCCATTGCAAGCATGTAGGTTTATAAGATGAGATACAGTTGCAACTTTGATAATCTATATATCCAACTAAAACAATATGAAGTGATGCTGGCGCGCTGTGGATCCACGATTTCGAAATGGAGCTCTCACAATTAACGGTATTTTTTTTTCGAAATCATTCAAATCTGCCCTAAATGGTATTTTCTATGAGTACTAAAGCAATATGCACCTAAATGAGTCTTTTCCTTAGAATATGATTGAATATATTTATTATACAAAAGCAATATGCTGTGATGTTGACGTAGCACACTGTGGATTCAGTATTTCGAAATTGAGATTTAAACATTTTTAGTGAATTTTGCTATACCATATCAAGTTAAATATTTTTAGTGAATTTTAGGATATTGATTATCAAGTAAGACTGATGGTTTGAGAACTTGTATGAATATATGGATCCCTAAATGGATATTTCCTTATAAATATATAGGTGAATTTATATTTTATTAGGTGACGCTGACGTGGCGCGCTCTGTATCCGGAGCTCTCTTACTTTATACTAGATTTGATTTTGTTATATATATACATATATATATATATATATATATATATATATATATATATATATATATAAATTTCTTTTTTAGATATTATATTTTGGAATGATTTTTACTTGATTTTTTTAAAGATTATAAGCCCAATTTATTTACATTAATTATTTTAATGTTTTTCGCTATCACATATCGATTATAAAAAGAAGATTGACAGTTGAGAACTCATAGATGATTCGAAAATTAAACAAATCTTCTTTGCCTCGTGGCTAAGTTCCGGTATTACTTTTTTTTATTCATATCAGATTATTACTCTTTGTGTGGGTTTTATGTGGATTAACGATTATATATTTAATATTTTCGCTAAGTTATAATTTTTAATTCGCTCAAATTTCCATTGAATTTTTCATAATCCTACGTCGGTTATCATGTAAGACTAACAATTATTGTTATTTTATTCATATCAGATTAATATTCCAAGATACTACCAATATTGTATTATTCAATGAGCTTAATCGTAACTTTAGATGTAGTGATAAGTACATGACGAATTGAATCAACAATTATGGTGTTATTTTTCCTACTAAAATCGCAAACTTTTTAATATGAATATTTTAACTAATAATATACCCATACAACAATTAATCCATATATAAAAATCACTTATAAATATCCGTGCGTTGCACGGACACTAAATTAGTTATAGACAATAGATGTAGTAATTTGAAGCCAAAAAAGTAAATCATACCTGAGGAATGATAGGCAAGGTATCAGTAAGAGAATGATTCCTTCTTCCTTCTCAGCCTGTGTTGGGTTGATAGAACGGCGAGGATCCAGATATCGTTTATCAAGTGCCAAAATCTAAAGGATATTTGAAATGAATTAGCATAAATGCATAATAGGACCGCAGGCAGTGCAGATAACCAATAGTTAAAGTTCACAACTGACCTGATCCCCAATTGTGCCAATCAGAACTTGCTTTGAGGTTATACCCTTTGCAGTCAATGTTACCGCAATTTCCTTTACAGAGTGGGTGAAGAAATACGACTGTGACTTTGCTGTAACTTCAGGTCGAGAATATGAGGACACAGGGGATGAAAGATTATGCTTTCCAATAATAAGCTTCACAATGTCTTTATTGTCCTGAGATGACATCAACGAATATTCAGACAAATCCTAAGCATCAAGAGAGCATGATAAATACAAAGTTACAAGACAAACTCATACCGCCCGGGATTCATCATATAACTCAATGACAGACATCTCATATCTGTGTGCTCTGAGATTGAAGTAGTGATAGACAACCCAGTTCTCACTGACGGCCTACAGAAATGCAATAATGAAGAGTGTAAAGCTTTGTATTCAAAAGGAAAATTCAGTGGAAGCTGGCCAGGATTAATGCAAAAGTCTACTTACTGCACGAACAGGGCCCTGTGCACCATGATGAGTCACACGGTGGAGTATCCGACCAGTTATGGTATCAATAAGATAAACAACCAACCATGATTCATCTGGTGTGGCAGTGCCAATATCACCAGCACCTTTAGGTGCTACAGTGGCCACAAACAATATATCTTTGATATGTATTTGTATATCACATCTCGGTCAGGCATTACTTTTCCTTGTGTATGCACTACCTGCAGGAAAGAAATCAAGCAAAAAAATATCAACATTGTGGTTCACAAGCATGGATCACATGATTGCGTGAAATTCTGAAAAGAGCTGTTTCTATATAAGAGAATTTAGAACAATCGTACAATTCAAGTTAGATAACATACAAAAGTATGGACCATCATTAAAAAAAAGCACACAAGAATATTTAAATTCGAATACCTCATTAGCTCTTCTTGTAGTGGTGGTGATAATCTTTTCTGCATCTGCTGGAAAAACAATTGACCACATATTTCTTGAATCAAAAGAAATTCATCTCCTTCATTAGTGATGGAGTTACTCTTTAATGCATGCCCTGTAATGATGCTGTTTTTAACATCAACTGAGTACCAATAGAAGTTTGGAAGCACACGCTGAAAGATAGCAGCAGCTTCGGGTTCTAGGGTACACGTGTGAGACCCCGCTTGCATCTACTACTAAATGAAGCTTCCTTTCTGTTGAATCGGTGTACTGCAATGGAATGACTTGCGCAACAGAGTGAGTAAGACTTGCAGATTCAAGCTCCTTTCCAGTGTAGGCATCAACAAATGATAGAACACCAGTTGATTCTTCACTTAAACCGCAACGCCCAACAACAAGTACAGATGGATTCTCATCCAATGCATGATGGTGAGGCACCTGCCACTGATAGAGATTGAGTGCACTAGGGCTTTTACATGTTTCAGATTCACGCAAAGAAGCCAAGAGCGACCAAACAATTCGGCCATCCCCAGTATGCAAGGCAAAAAGTTTCCTTGCTTTGGTGAGTACTATGAGTAATTTCCTAAAGCCATTGTGATCGCGGTCATCTTGCTTTTCTCGGAGCTTTTCAATCTTAAAGCTTGAATCGCAACTACATCTTCTGGGGCTTGTAAAGCATCAGAGTTCCTTTGAGTTTCAATATGTGCCCCTTTACGCAACAAAACACGTAGGGAAAAGAAGAATGGAAGTACTTTAGCAAAGGAAGTAACAAAGGAAGGTTACTAGTAAATGAACAGAGAAGATATTATATGGAATCATAAATTGGTAATGGCACACAAATGTGACATAATATCACTAAACAGAAAGACACGTATATTTTACAAACAGGAAACCAATTATGCATAAGAAAATGATCTGTTCTTAAGTCCAAAAATATACAGATTTAATTGCTCAAGGTTTGGATGTACTTTAGCAAAGAAAGTTACAAAGGAAGAGTAACTAGTAAATGAACAGAGAAGATACTATGGGTGCGTTTGGTAGAGGACGGAATTTATCGGGATATTATAATCTCCACAATAATCCAGGTTGAATTGGATTATAAAAAGGCCAGAATGACCTCCCAAAATAATCCCCGATAACCTCGTGCTACGAACGCGCAATATGGAATCATAAACTTGTAATGGTACACAAATGTGGCATACTATCAGTAAACAAAAAGATACATATATATTTTACGAACAGGAAACCAATTAGGCTTAAAAAAATGATCTGTTCTTAAGCCCAAAAATGTACAGATTTAATTGCTCAAGGTTTGGATGTCCTACTTCATATAGCTGCATTCCATGATACAATGGAGGTGCAGGGATAGGTTACTGGTACCAAATTATATAAGCTTACTCAATGGATAAGTGGCTCACAATGTATTTGACAAAGATTAAAAAAATGTTCTCATGTTGACGCAGATACTACTATGTTGCTAAGGATGAACATTTTAATGCTCAAAATATCCATGTTAAAGGAAAAGGATTCCATATGGACAGATCATGCCAAATGAATAAACTACTAGATATCTTACAGAAAAAGAAAACTAATTTATAAAAATATATTTACTTCTTTAGAGACAATAAGAAAATATTTTGTTAACCACGGATATAACAGCTGAAACTTAATCCTAAAAATGGCAACTTCACTGATCATACCTTAATCCATTCAAGCAGGTTGTCCTCTACTTTGGCTACTGACACACCTTTCTTCTCCACGGGCAATTCAGCTGTTGTTACATCAATAACTGAAGCAAGTCCATCTTCTCTTCCATACAATTACACCTTGTTGTAATAACAAAAGAGAGTGATCTTCCATGACAACCAAAGCCCTAAATCCCTGAGATCTATCTGTCCTGATGTAACTGTTGATGAAAACCTTTTGAACAGATCCATGGTGCTGATCTATTATAACGCTTTCCTTCAATAATTCACCACTCCAGTCATGAGCAAGTTTCACAGAGAGGTGAATATTTCCATTCCCGTGTTGAACGAGGCCAAAACCTGTTGTTCTTCGTTATATGAAAGAGAATCACTAATAGCAGCTGGGTGATTGATTTTATCCAAAACCTCTATCAAGCCATTGTCTTTACCCTTGCAAAACACAATATAGGAATTGACCTTGATGGCGAAAATTCCTATGAGTTTTGAAGGTAGAATAGAAGCCGTGCCAGAAAATTCAGGGACAAGATCAGGTATATATTTCTTCTGGAAGCTGATTCCATTTTTCAGGTGCACTACCACCAGGTTTGTAGTAGTAGCATCCAAAGCTACCAGCGTGTCACTAGAAATTGTTAATATTTCTCCAGAGAAGCCACTGGAAAATTCTGTCACTTCATGTTTCACCAAATCGCCATTCTTAACGCTGACTTCATGTACATGAAGATGGGATGAGCCAGAAACTCCTACAGCATATATCACATCCCACCAACCGCTGGATTAACTGTTGAACCTCGACACTGCAGACAGAAAAACAAGCCATATTAGAGGTAGATTTAAAAGATTTATTCAAAAGAACACAAAGAAGCAGCAGTAGCAGCCGATTCATATTGCCTAACCTGTCAGCCACTAACTCCACATTCCAAAGAATGCTTCCATCTACACTTGAAACAGCATGAAGGCATCCATTACCATAAACAAGGATCACATCCCCCAATTTCTGGTCAGGCTGCAAATCACAAAGTAGAAAGTACTAATTACTGAGAACAATCACCGGAAAATGACAGAACAAAATGCAGGTGTGCAAACAGCTACTTCGCCAATTTTAGCAAAAGAGAACTTGACCAACCATAATTGAAATAGAAAATCATTCTTCAATATATGCAGTTTAAGTTGTAATATGCATTAAAAAAACTAGTTTGACAAATGTAGTTACCCATGCTTTGCTTGAATGATATGTCCATTTAAGATATGGGTAGTAAAGAATATAGACCAAGAAAATGAATCAGAAAGAGAAAGCTTATAAAATCCAAGTAAAATGCAAAGTAGTGAACAAAGCAACACATACTAGTCACGTTATTTTGATAAATGAGAAAGTAGTCAACCAACCACAATCAATAATAGGGACTTTGAGGGTTCTTTCCCTGCAAGGGAAGTCTCCCACACCATCTGCCATCAGGAAGGTTCCATGCTCTTAAAATTCTTCCCTCTGATGATAGCGTAATGACATCTGTTAGAAAATAAAGGAAGTCAAATTTCAAGATTCTTGGTTGGTTCTAATTCAAATTGATATCTAAACAAAATGAGATTTGTGCTTCTTAGTACATATACTGATTATTTATTTGAACTCTTCAATTTATAAACTTATTCACAGCCTGCAGAAGGAAGGCTCAACAGGTTCTTTCCGCCACCGGACATATATCGTATAAATCTCATGGCCGAATGAATGATATTTATGCTAATCTAACAATAGTACATGAAAACATACGCCACAAGTCCATTCTTGCATCGATTGTATACATATTATGGATAAATCACAAGAATGTTTGCTAACTTCAAAAAATTAGGCCATTCAAGCCATAAGAGATTATATAGAGTTTTGGAGAAGCCAGAGAACAGATTATACACATTACACGTACAATAACTTTAATATAAAAAATACAAATGACCACGTAGTCAACTTCATAACAGAGTGACTCAATTGAATAGAGGCAACATTACTCATGATGAAGGCCAAACCTATCAGTACATGTTCATTTTGATACTTACACCAAAAAAGACTTCTTCAAATCTACAAGGGCTCATTTGGTGTGGTTTCTATGAAATCGAGGATCGGTTTCAGAATCACTCAAACCAATTCCCGGTTTGGTTGCAAAAACGTATTGGAATGAGTGACCCTTGATTTTACATTCCTTGATTCATAAAACTTCTATAGTTTTGAGACATTCCAACTTGGATTCGCTCATTAGTCGCATCCTCCCAAATTTGTGTTATGCTTATGTTCTCATTTTCTTCACTAAATTATCTCTTATATCATTTATATGCCATCACAGATCTGCCAACAGGAAGACTAAACCAAAGTTGCTTATACCGAGATGTTTTCCGATCTCAAAATCACGCAAGACCAATTTTGAAGAGGGATTATATATACTTTTTTGTGGTTATCGTTGTTACTATTTTTGTTTTTGAGATGACTTCTGATTTAGTCTAGGGATTTGGCAAGAATTTTGGGTTGAAAAGTATATTTATTTATGAAATAAACTTATTTTTTCAGCGAAGATTTTAATTTATAATCTTCACCAAACACCATGTTTAAGGAATCAAATTAGGTCATTATCCATTCTATCCCATTCCTGCACTGCCAAATGAGCCCTAATAAGTCTTATTTTTATGATGTTTTATCTTATACCAAAAGATAGAACAGAACAAAGAAAAATAACCTTATTTATTTATGAATAAACTTATTTTTTCAGCGAAAATTTTAATTTATAATCTTCAACAAACACCATGTTTAAGGAATCAAATTAGATCATTATCCATTCTATCCATTCCTGCACTACCAAATGAGCCCTAATAGGTATTATTTTAATGATGTTTTATCTTATACCAAAAGATAGAACAGAACAAAGAAAAATAACCTTGAAGAAAGAAAATAATGAAGATAATCAAATAACCTAATTTGATGAGCTTAGAAGGGCTACTGCAGCGCTGCCTAAAAGCTCCAACAAGAATGACTACAGATACATTCTCAAAAATACACCCTACAAGTGGCCAGAGATCTATTCCTATAATTTTCTTATCAATAGATTACTCATAGGGAGCAACACAGGGAGTGCAACAAAAATTCTCATCTTTGTTATGTCAATCCATATCAGACTTGCCAACACGTTTGTCATATCTCAAATATTACAACAAAAAGAGCAAGCAATGACCACTGTCTCCATCAAGGCAGCACATGATACAACTATGAGAAAAAAGAGCTACATTATCTCCTCTAATCTGAAAAGATAAAAAAGAAAGGAAAACTACTGTTGATATCAGTATTCACTGTAGATGGAAATCTGAGGAGAGAGGACTGAATATAATTGTACAGACTAACAAGAGTAAGGATCTCATGCAATTCCAGCACCTCAGAATGCCCTTGTATATAGAAATCTCATGAGATAGAGGACCCTCATTGACCTTAGACTACGTAATAGGAGCATGATGTCAGGATATAGATTTGTTAAAAAGACGTGTTAAATTTTTATGCCTGGTGCTAGATTTTGAAACTCTTAGCATAGAAAACGTTGAAGCAAAGACCAGGCAACATTCATATGAGGATATTTTGACACTGTAGGAACAGATTTGGCTTGGCTTTAAGGGAAGCTTTTTCGGAAAGATATCTCAATTTGTGAATTTGTGACAGAAATAACTCATCTTTTCATCTAAATTGCTTTCAAATCAAGAAACCTAGTTTCAGGACACCTTGCCTAAACCCTGAAATCACCTTCTTATGGACTTATAAAGTCTGTGTTTTGAGACTATTGAAGATGAGAACTAGAATCCATGTCCAATATCGTAAAGAAGGTTGTTTCTGGGTTTAGGAGAATTTAGTTCTCATCTTCAACATCTCAAAATACAGACAACGTATACGTCCTTAAAACACAAGCATTTATGCTATGAAACTCAACTTATCATTCTTGTTAATAGATCCAAGTATACATAATCTTACACTTTCCAAGGGCAACATCAAGCTGTCAACAGAATCCTTATCTCCTAGCACGTGACGCCAAACTGCACGCATTAACAAGAAAAATTCAATTCGTCAAAACAATCATCTCAAGCTAAAAAACAGATCTGCTCCTCCTCGACAACAGGAGAAAAAAGAGAACAGCTCTACAACCAGTTGAATCAATTTATAACTTACAAATCTCGCCCCTTCGAAGATCGAGAGAGGCGAGGACATTCTCTTCCGTGGAAACCACAACGCGCTTCCTACCAGCCTTTTGAGTTTGAAACACCGCATGCTTCACTTTGCCTATGTACTGCTGATGCCTGCGATTCAAATTAACAAACCTTCGATTTCAATTCTTAATCCGACTTAAGTCATCCGGTAATAAACGCAAACTGAAATACGAATGTGATTGACTGATTGAACAATTGTTCGAGGAGAGAAAAAATAATAGTATTACCAATCAACAAGGCCGATTTGATCTTCATAGAGAGAGAATACGGAAGAAAAGGAAGCCAAGAAGAAGATTAGAAGAATTAAAGCTCTGATCGCCATGGTCATGGCGAGCAGTTCCTCCCTAACTCCGACGAGAGAGCAGAGAGATGGATCTGAATTGTGAAGTGTAAAGGCAGAGCTCGTCTTCGAATGAATCTCTTCAAGACTTCGATCGTGCTCAGGGAGTTCAACCGGATCCGCCAGAACAAGGGCGGACCGGGTTTGACCCTGATTCGTATTCTGAATCAGTTAACGGGCCGTATTATGGGCTTATGATCAGGGCCATTATACGTTTTCTCTATCTTTTTTTTTTGTTTGTTTTTTTTACAGTTAAATCGATAAATCTGCTCTACCCAACCCTCAATTAATTTTTTAATTAACTAGATTCGAGCACGGAACCACTTACTTGTATTATTTGATAATATAATTTGATGCGAGCAATACTCGATTCTAATTTCAAAACAATATCACGTTTATCTTTCACAAAAGAGTCAAATTATATGACCATGTATATTAAAGTGTCCCACTGATAAAAATATATAAGTATAAAGATTCAAATGATAATAGACATTCTAATGTTTTTTACAATATATTTTTTATTGTCACATTAAACTTCTCAAATTGACAACTTTATCCATGTCCATATTTTCTTAACATAAAATTATGACGTTAAAGAGGTAAACTTTATGCATCACCACAAAAAGTCATACTCAATACAATATTTAAAAAATTTAGGTAAGTGCATTCAAAATATACCAACTTTGAAAATTACTGTTAGCGATACAAGTTATCAACATATTTACTAAAAATAAAATGATTTGTTTTTCCACAAAAATCTAGGTTCGGCAATGATGTAGCAACCGATTTCTTACGTATCGTAAAAAAGACTACGAATGATGTAAAAAGTTTTTTTTAGAAAATAAAAAATCTCATTTAATATGTTAAAAATAAAATTTAAGTTAAAATTTATTTATTTTAATTGTTAAATTAATACCAATTTGTAAGAACAAGTGCTTATAATTGAAATTCATTTATTTTAGTTGTCAAATTAATGCCAACTTTAAAAAAGAGTTGTTATTATTATACTGCGTCTGTTTCCCAATACTGTCATTAGAGCTTTAAAATTTTGTTTCACAATATTTGACATTATAAGTGTTATTAATACTTCAACTTTCTATAAATATAATTCTATCTACTTTTTCATTTATTATTTGTATTTTCAAAACATTATTTCCTCTATTCCCATACAATTCTCTACATTCTATCATTGTTTTCATACAAAATTTTAAATTATAATACAATAATAAATACTATATTTTCTACTTTTAGTTTTTCTTAATATGTGTGATTTTGCCCCTAATGACATCTATTGAGAAACGAATGGAGTAATAAAGAGTTTTAAAGTCTATTTATGAAAGTTATTATTTCAAGTTGTATGCTATTATATATTTTTATAGATTTAAGACTTGAAATTGAAATATAATAAATATAAGATGAATTAGAAATATAATAAATATAATATTAAAGGGCATAAATTCAAATAATTCCTAAATTATTGCATGTTTTAATTTCTATTTAAGTAAGGATATAAAGTACTATTCATTCTAAGAATTCCTATTCATTCTAACAATTTAACTTGTTCTCTTTTATACATAAAAGATTTGTTAATATCTATATATCAATATATTAGGTATTGGTGTTACTATCGGTAACAAGGGACTAACAACTAACATAAGCACTTCTTACTCTATTTACAAATTTGCTCCATATCTCTAGTATATACATACTATATTCACGTACCCCTCAAGCTGGACATGGTTGTAGAAGGCCAAGCTTGGAAGTAAAGAAAGAATGTTGCTATTCTCTAAGTGTCTTAGTGAATATGACAACCAGTTGAAGTGAATAACGAACATGAGTGGTGGAGATAAAGCCTTTTGAACCTCATCTTTAACATAGTGACAGTCAAGCTTGAGGTGTTTTCGTTCTTTCATGAAAAAATGGGTTGGATGCAACTCCTGCAAGGTGCTGGACAACTTTGTTATCACAATTCATAAGGATAGTGAGAGGTATAGGATGTGAAAATCATATGGTAAACCATGGAGCCACACTTATTCACTTACAACAATGGACATAACACCGTATTCACTCTTAGTTGATGACTTAGGAACAGTCTTTTGTTTCTTGCTCTTCCATTAAACTTAAGATGAAGCAAGTATTTTATTTCTTGCTCTTCCATTAAACTTAAGATGAAGCAAGGAACACACAATAACCAATGATATATAGATCGGCATGTGAATGAACAAGATCCCCAAGCATCAATATAGGCATTTAGGGTGAGAGTGGATTGGGAAGAATATGATAAAGCATATCCAACTGTATGCTTAAGATATCTGAGCACATACATTGCAACATTCCAATGAGGTAGTCGAGGAGGAGAGAAATTGACTCAACTTCTGAACTTTGTATGTGATGTCAGGCCGAGTACGTAAAACTAAAATAGAGCAAGCTTCCACCTCATCTGCGATAAGATTCTGAATCTTGAATCACTTCACCACAGTTTGGGGTCAATTTTAAAATTTTCTGCATAGGAAATGAGGCAGGCTTACAATCGTCCATGCCATAATCTCTGAGTATATCTAAAATATACTTTCTTTGGTTCACAAACAAAGCCTGAATTATTTCTGAAAATTTACAGGTTAAGAAGAATCTTGCCATGCCAAGATGTTTGATGGTGAAAGCTTTATCCAAAGCAGTTGTAACGTAATAAATTTTATAAGGAAGATTGTCAGTCAAGAGCATGTCATCAACATATATGAACGCAACAGTTATACCAACAAGCTGTTTTTGACAAAGAGAGAGTAATCATAACGAGATTGAATAAATCCAAGTGCAAGAAGAAGTTTGGTGAGTTAGACATTCATTGACGACTAGCTTGTTTCAATCTATAGAGAGATCTTTTTAGATGGCATACTTGACCAGGAAGGGGTTAATTAGAGTCAAGAGGAGATGTCATGTAAATTTCTTCATCCAAAAAAACCATGCAAAAGTGCATTGTTTATGTCCAATTGATGTAATGGTTAAGACTGATCAAATAGAAGTAAGAGCTAAAAGGACCCTGTCAGTGGCAAATTTATTAGCTGGAGAAAAAACGTGCTTATAATCTTTATCTTT
Organism: Fagopyrum tataricum; assembly: GCA_002319775.1. Taxonomy (NCBI): domain Eukaryota; kingdom Viridiplantae; phylum Streptophyta; class Magnoliopsida; order Caryophyllales; family Polygonaceae; genus Fagopyrum; species Fagopyrum tataricum. Next base: position 17,797,885 of record CM008283.1, on the reverse strand, counting down.
GACTTGATTATAACCTTTAGCAACAAGACGAGTTTTACATCTTTCAACAGAACCATATGGATTATATCTGACTTTATATACCCATTTAGAGCCAATGGCCCTGTGACCAGGAGGAGAGAAGTAAGTTGCGAGATCTTATTCAACTCCAAAGCATCAATCTCCTTTTTCATGGCTACAATCCACATAGGATCATTCTTGGCTTGATTGTAATAAGAAGGTTTAAATGTGGATAACATAATGTAGAATGACTGAATATATGTAGGATCATGATGCACGTGTAGAGAGAAAATAACATCAGATCGTAATGAAGAAACATGTTGAGTAGTAGCACATATATAATCATGAAATCGAGCAGGCTTGTGAATAACACGAGCGGCCTCTAAACATGATTAGGTGTTGGTGTTTGGACAATGATCTCTTCCTCAACCGTATATAGTATAGTTGGAAGAGGAAGAGGGACTTGGTAAGGAAGTTGGAACGGTGGGACCGGTTAAACCACCGACAACAGGAGCAAGAGGAGGATAATTTAAGCTCGAACCGCGTCTCCAACAAAAAACAAAGTTGATTGTTGTGAGCAAGACGAAATCACTCCTTACAAAATAAATTAAACAAATTAAATCACGATACATGCTTGAATTTTGAAAGCAAACAAAACCAAAAAAAAGGTGGAACACAATAGACCTTGGAAGGAGACCCGATATTGAGTTGAAGCATGTGGCAACAAAAAACAAAGTTGATTGTTGTGAGCAAGACGAAATCACTCCTTACAAAATAAATTAAATCACGATACATGCTTGAATTTTGAAAGCAAACAAAACCAAAAAAAAGGTGGAACACAATAGACCTTGGAAGGAGACCCGATATTGAGTTGAAGCATGTGGTGGCAACAAAAAAAAAAGTTGATTGTTGTGAGCAAGACGAAATCACTCCTTACAAAATAAATTAAATCACGATACATGCTTGAATTTTGAAAGCAAACAAAACCAAAAAAAAGGTGGAACACAATAGACCTTGGGAAGGAGACCGATATTGAGTTGAAGCATGTGGTGGCAACAAAAAACAAAGTTGATTGTTGTGAGCAAGACGAAATCACTCCTTACAAAATAAATTAAATCACGATACATGTTTGAATTTGAAAGCAAACAAAACCAAAAAAAAGGTGGAACACAATAGACCTTGGGAAGGAGACCCGATATTGAGTTGAAGCATGTGGTGGCAACAAAAAACAAAGTTGATTGTTGTGAGCAAGACGAAATCACTCCTTACAAAATAAATTAAATCACGATACATGCTTGAATTTTGAAAGCAAACAAAACCAAAAAAAAGGTGGAACACAATAGACCTTGGGAAGGAGACCCGATATTGAGTTGAAGCATGTGGTGGCAGTGGTTGTGATGTTGTTAGTGAAGTCGGATAATATGTCTTCCTTGGTCAAAAAATAAAATATGTTCATATACGGGCTCGAGACGGCTTTATGAAAATTTTGGCCCGTTTATACCAGACCTAGCTCAGCTAGAGGGCCTACAATAATTGTCGTACCCTTCCGGCCGTGCTTCGGGTACCTGTTTTATTTATTTTATTTTTTAAATAACTTGCTTTTTAATATAGATTTTATTTAAAAATAAATATAATAAAGATATTATAAGTAATATACATTAAATATTCTATAATTATGCTTAATATATATATATATATATATATATATTTTTTTAGCTGGACCGTTGGGTCGGGCTTTACGGCACGGTCATGATTGTGTTCATATCCGTCGTTTTTCTGACGAGTTGTCCGTATATAATCATGTCTATTCAGAAATAACGGTAGAAGCCAACGAAACCAACGAGATCTTTTTTTTCTCTGGAAGAGAGAGTCGGAAGAAGGGAAATGAAATAAAATATAGGTCTAAGTAGTGGTAAAATTTTCAAAATCCTAAAAATAAGAATACAATATTAGTTAGAAAAATTATTTTAGTTATCTTTTTTTTTTTTTTCCCTCTAAATTTTGGGTTCAGCGACTATTAGAAAGTTTATACATTTTTAGCATTCAACTTTTGAAATTGAGTTACTATATATGACGTTAAGCTCATATAATTATGGATTTCAGGTTTTTAAAATTTCATAAGCTCATATAATTATGGATTTCAAGTTGATCAGTCATACACAAGTATCTCGTTGATACGGGACAAAGATGACCACTATAACTATAGCATTAAGGGGCAATTTATAGAATTTTTGTATACATCTCATTTTTTAAATAATCAATTCTTATATTTTAATTTTAATTTAATTATTTATTATTTATATTCTCTATTTTTCGAATAGTTGCATCACGTGGATCTTGTAATTCAACTTTTTATTTAATAATCGGTTATCTGTATCCGTTAACATATTTTCACTCTTCTGTCATCATCCTGTCAAAAATATTGGTCTTAGAAATAAAATATAATGTATGTCTTAAAGAAGAAATGGGTATTTTTTTTGTGGATAAGAAATGGTTGGGCTCACTTACACCAAACACCATTCCCGCATGAGAATAAAGACGGGATTCTTGATTCCCGTCATATTTCCGTTTGTTTAATTGATCATCACAGGAACACCTTATGTAAAGGTTAAATGGAATAAATTAATGATTTATGATATAAATTAACTTGTAATTATTATTAACCTATTATTATACTTTATTAAATTCGACATATATATATAATATATATATATATATATATATATTATATATATATGTATATATTATTTATGTAAATAAATTCAAATGGTCAAAAAAGGAAATGAACGGGGAAGTTAAAGTGACAAAAGACGGGAAAGTTAGATGGGATGAGTTAATATATACTCTTAAGATATAATTTATTTATAGATATCATTTATATATGAGCTGATATTCTCTCAAAAAATATATATGAGTTGATATACTAGGATCAAATAACTATACATAAGTTGAATTAGGGAGGTGCATATTCATATATCCGATTCGAGATCCGAATATCCGACATTTAGTAAGATTGCATATCCGATCCGAATAACTATTATCAGATCAGTCCGATATATCTGATCCTACTTTATTCTTAAAAAACGAATTTATATCTGATCTGAAAATCTTTCCATGTCAAATTCTGATCATCAAATAACGAATACTTTCGGGTTCAGATTTTCGGATTAAATATTTTTACTCATTGCTATACTCTTAAAATAGCGATGTAATTCATATTCCTCCTAATACGATAAAATTCAATTGTGACGCTTCGGTTAGTGCTACGGTGTGTGCTGTGGGAGTTATTGCTCGGGATTTCAAAGGTACGGTGGTGTGTGTCTATGTGAAGTCTATCCAACCAGGTTTTACACCGGAAGTTGCTGAAGGTGAGGCTGTCAAGTGGAGTTGAGGCTGTCAAGTGCTACGGGGTGTGCTGTGGGAGTTATTACGACGGTCATGGTAGAATCCGATTGCGTCGTTCTTGTCTCTTCTTTACAAAGGAAGCTGGGTGGATTGATTATCTTGGATGCTCTTGTTCACCAGTGTTGGGATCTTGTATAGGCCGTAGGGAGCATCAGTTGGAGGTGGATTAGTCGTCGGGCCAATGAAGCGGCTCATTTTCATTGTACTAATGCTGGAGGGGGTTATTACGTCTAACCCCTCATTTGTGAACTACCCATTAGGGTTGGGTGTATCCATGAGGCTTATAGTCCTTCTTAATATATGTCTTATTTTTTCATAGAAAAAACCCCTCATATCTCGTATATCATCGTTTATATTATACCCAAGACTAATTAGCCGATACAAAACGTTATTTATTCTATCAATATATCCAAATTTAATCAACCATATGAATAATGAATTTCCCTCTTATTAAAAATAAATACAGAAATTTTTACCTATTTATAGATACATGAAAAATGAAATATCATACTTTGATATGGAAAAACATGATTATTCAAATGAACCACCCAAAATAAAGATTCTGCCTCCACTAAAAGGATACAATCAATACACACATTGAATAAAATCATTTGACTTGCATCTTCTCAGGTAAAAGAAAGAAGAAAGAGAAAAAGAAGAAGCTAAACCTAGAATCTCCCATCACAATCAAGCAACTAATTAAGTGTGATTAATGACTCAAATTAACATAAAAACAATCAAGTTATGTCATGGTGACATGTTGATTTGTAAATAGCCCACAGACTTGGGATTGTAATCAACAAAATTATCATATTTTGTAAGCCCCTCATTTGTCCACTAATTATATTGCTTTAGTTGATAAAGAATTAATAAAATAATTTTTTGTGATGGTTTATATGGGAGAAGTTTGATGTTGTCTGCCACATTTGAGGGATTTCATAAGGCTTCAATCAACTTTTGTGGGAATCAAATAGGGCAATGAAGGACAATTGGCAACTTAATCATAATGGGTCAATTTGTTTTACTATTTCTTACCTCCACATAGTTAAAATAAAATTAATACCTTAAATTTTAAGAGGATACATATTAATGGAAAAATAAACTCTTATCAGTCAAGAAAATCATTTGTGTTTCTCCAAATTATCATAGAAAATAAATATTATCGGATTAGTCTATTAAATAGTATATGTATAGTCACCATTAGGCCTGGATAAAAATAATACCTTAAACGAGAGATACAATCTTCTATGTTTAGCACCATCAAAATTTGTTATCATCAATAAACTCTTATCAGTCAAGGACATCATTCGAAAACTGTAAAACGTACCTTGAATATAATTCAAAAAGGTAAAAAAAAAGAAGAAGATAAATTTGAAATTTTCAAAACTTAATTGTTCTCTGAATATAATTTTCAAAACTGAATTGTTCTTACTTTGAGTTTTACTAATTTGATATATTTTAAACTAAAAACTCATTAAAATTCCCAAGCTTATCCATGTTGATACTCGTTCTCGTATATAAAATGTATTATATAAGTGACTCTTTTTAGAAGAGAAAAAACACACGAATACATAAAATTCTGCTACTTATACTCAATTGATAAATTTGATTTAATTGCAAGTAACAAAAATAATTGGAGTCAGTTTTTAAGTTTAAAGAAAGTAATTTTCGAATCAATCTGCTAAGTTCACAAGTAAAAAGTATTTCTAATTCATTACATAGTGATACAATTTAGTACATGCATGAAAGGTGAAATACTTTTACTATTGTTAAATTAATTTTATAATAAAATTACAACGATTTTATAAATAAGCCTTTTAGTATTTTTGTGTTTTTACTCACGGCCATTTGATTAATAATATTATTGATATGTTTTAAATGTCACGTCTCACAAAGTTATTAAGTATGAACAAAGAAGTTTCACTCGCATAGAGTTTGGGTGGCGGAAGTATCTCCGGATTCGGAACATGTCCGTTGTTTGAGTCTTTACTTATTTGACCTAATTATGGGTGTTATGTATTATTTTAATGGTTCGTTGTCGCTTTTTTTATGATCAACACAACAACAAGTACATCATACTTTCACATTGTCACATAGTATGACAATAGTTACCCAAATGGTTGGAATTTCCATCTAACATGCAAATAATCTATAAAAGAGAATAAATTGTTAGACCGTTAGTTTAAACGTCTATTAGGTGGACATGTGATAAGAAGATAAACACAATTATCCCATAAAATTCAGTATATAAGACCGGCGAGTCATTTCTCGAATAACAATTGATTTCGGATCCGTTTGAAGACCAATAAACTGGAGTTCTTTTTTTTTTCTTTTTCTTAAAGTTTAACGAGTGTAAGGGAAAACAAAACTTAATTTTCTCATATAAGCATATAAATTTCCATATGCTAACCCATCAATTTTTTATTTTTTATTTTGTAATTTTCCCAAACTCGATAAACTCCAATATACTCCGTATTGCATATAGTCTAGATTTTCAAACGAAACTATTTACATAAAACGTCATTAAATTTAAGTGTTAAATTTCCATTGTATGGACACCGTATGTCACGGACTCATCCGTGACGACGCCTAAATTGGCAAGGCATGACGACTTGCCAAAATACACCACCAAGACACCCTTTGACAAGGATAAGGAGTCGTGGCATGAAAGAAGGCCAATGCATATAAGGCTTGTCAAGATGGCACGAATGAGACAAGGAGTCTTCCAGGAAAATCCAGGACGATCACAAAGGATCCAGAATACTCAAGAGGATTCCGGAGCGACAAAATATTCTGGAAGACGACAGAACATTCCGGAAGGTGGAGGAACATTCCGGAATAACGTGGAATTATGTAGACTTGTGTGGAAACTTCCGGAACATTGTGGACTACTCTAGAGAATGACGGAATTATCTAGGACCGTGTGGAATTTCGTAGGCTTGGCTAGAACCCTACGGAATAATCTAGAAGTGTAGAGAAACCTAGGTTTAGTTGTAGAGAGGAAGGCTCCTGAATGATCTAGGAGAATTGACTTCCGAAACCTTCTCATAAAGGAGGTGGCCTTGGCTATAAATAGGGAGTGTCACCCCTCATTTGCATCGTCCAAGTTTCAAGCTCTCATCTAAGCATTGTAAAGCTCTCTTATAATACAAAGCTTTCTTTCCCACACACAAAGCCTTCAAAGTTCTCTTAGCCATCAATCTTAAGTTCTTTCGTTGGCAACATCGGGATAGGCTGATCTTAGCACGACAAGGGGTCGAAACAAGCTAAGAGCCGCACGTTTTAGAGTTAGAGAAAACTCAACCCGTAACACGTACACGTACCATTTCCATTCATATTAATGTATATTAATGTGAATGAAATGAAAGCACCAATGCCCAAAGTTTACGCGGATGCATTAGTGAGGGTAAAAATGATTTAAAAAAAATTAAAAAAAATAAATCTTTCTGTATGTTTTACTAATTTGGTGCGCTTGTTGGCACTTGATGTTTACCGGGAAGGAACATTAGTTTATAAAAATTAATAATTTAATATAATGCACATTTGATTTGTTTGTATATAATAGGAGTACATTAACTTGAATAAACAATTTGATTTGGTTATATGACACAAGAAATAATTGCAATGGTGCACTTTGATTAGAAAGTCAATAACTTCATCAAGTAAACAAGTAACAACGCAACTATGTCCCCTCACCCTCTTCCTAAGGCTGCTGACTGTTGATCGATTCTTGGATATCCGAATTGCTTCACTCAAATACTCAATCATAGTCAATATGTCGGATCAGTCATTGTTAACTGGCTAGCAATCGCTTGTTGGCAGTTGGCACGTATGATCCACATGGAGGTTCATTTCTTCCTAACTTTCCCTTGTATTCGGTGGATCCAACGATGTGGAGGATGTATGTCCGGTGATCACACACAAGCCAACGAGATTTCATCCTCATGAAACTTACATATCATGTGCTATCGAAGTGGAACAACTTACTCTTAACATTTCAAGAGTATATATATAAAAGGCGGTGGACTACAATACTTATTCTATTGTCAATTGGTTATTAAATGGAATCTCGGTGAGCTTAAATGTTGGGCTCATACCAAATGTGTATGTATGTCTAAATGTGCGAAACCCTTCACGTTATATTGGTCCAATGAAATCTCACATGCATGGCATTAGAGTAATTTGATCTTAGGGTCCTTGCTTATCAGGGTTTCGGCCTTATGAGATCAATTACGGACTTGAAGAAATACTCTCCCATCCAATTAGGCTCGCTTACATTAAGACATATTGTGAAACGTCAATCAAGTCATATAGTTGCACCTAGACCTGGGCAAACGCAGACAAGCCCGCCCGCCCACGAAAACGGGCGGGTATGGCGCATAATGCAGGCCCGGCCGCTAAGCCCAGCCCGCCAAGCCTGCCGGGCGGGCGGGTACGGGCAAGGGTGCAGGCCCGTCTAGGCCGCTAAGCCCGGCCCGGAAGCCCGTTTTATTTATTTTTTAATTTAAATATGTAAAATATATATATATATATATATATATATATATATATATATATATATATATATATATGCAAATAGTAGAAATCAAACCCGATACCTTAAGATAAAGTTCAAATGTTCACGACCATTGAACTACTTTAAATTATGTGTTATAATTTTATTTATTTTATATTTAATATGTATAATTTTTATTTTAAAAAAATATATATATAAAAATGGCCCCGGCCCGCCCGGCCCGAAACCTACTCCGGGCGGGTACAGACAAGACCTTAGGCCCGAAGTCCGGCCTGCAAAAACGGGTAAAAAATTTATGCGAGCCCGGCCTAAGTCCGGCCCCTGTCCGGAGATATCCAGGTCTAGTTGCATCTGAGGGAACGTGTGAATATTAAATCCATATCAATTACAAACAAATACACAATTTAGTATATAAGGTCAATGAACAGTAATTTTTGAGCTTAGAACTAACAAGTGTGTGCTCGAACGTGCAAAACTCTCCATATTATAGTTCGTTTCTTATGTGTGTTTGGTGAAAAGACTATTATGTGATTGAGAGAAAATTGAATTGAAGATGTAAGTTGGTAATATTTTAGTCTTCTTAAACTTGAATTATGAGATTATTGTAGAACTATTGTAGGATTATAATTTTTCAAATAATCAATAATTCAAGTTCAAATGAATTAAAAAGAACTTGAAATTTAATCCCAACTTTTATCAATTTATAATAAACTCAAAATAATCCATATAATTAAAGTTCACCAAATAGAAATATGAAGTTATATTAGCTATTTAAACTTTATAAATAAAAGAAATCTAAGCAATAGATTCATCATATACTAGCTGGTTTAACCTATCTTGCCTTAAACAACTACTTTTAAATTACCGTTTTATATGATAAATTTATATAAATATTACTTTTGTTTCCCTCTAATATAGTTAAATGTAATAATTATCATACTATAAACTTGAGATACAAAATTATTAAAATAGATAAATTTTTTTTTAAAATAAAATATATTTTCCTCATATTAACGAAACATATATCAAAAGATTAAAGATATTAAAATAAAAATGATTAAAATTAAAAAAAACTTTTAGAAAAGATAAAATAAATTCTCTATGTTAGATAAGATTTGAAAACTCAATATATCAACTAATAAATAAATAATATTTATTTTTATTTAAAAAAATTTAATTAATTAAAAATTGAAGTAAGAATCAGTATATATTTTTAATTAAATAATTACCTAATTAATTACATAATATTATTTGATTAAAAATAACTAATTAAAGAAAATTAGAGGAAAACATTGTATTTATTTATTTTGGAGATTAAAAAACTATCAAATTTAAAAATAAATTTAAGTAAAATTAAATTTGGATAGATTGGAGGACTTTGTTAAACAAAGTTAAATTTTAACTAATGTAGTAATAATACAGATTTTGATATTAATTAATATTCAAACTGTGGAGTTATGTCAATAGATGTGTACTCTACTTTCATCCTAGTCATTTTGTTCCATAACTGTACGTTTAGTTCTCTCCATAGCCCTCACCAACGGATGGTCCCTTCGTCAGTTGGGCATTCACAACGTCTTTTCTCAATGGCAATCTTCATGAACAAGCATCAGTGAAACAACCCCCGGGCTAAATAATTTCTAATAATCCTTATTATGCTCGCTTTACTCAAATGTTGCATGACAAGTTAAGTTATCTCTTCATGATCTTGAAATCTGGCATTACTTTCTCGGCATCATTGTCACCCGTCAAGCTAACATAATCCTTCTTTGACAACAATAATACATTAGGGATATTCTCATGCCAAGATGGAAGAAGCGAAGCCTATTAGTACACATGTGAGCCTCATTCATGTATGACGGTGATCCCTTTGATAACCCCCTCTTATATTGTAGTATAGTGGGTGCTTTGCAATACATCACCATTAGACCTGAACAAATCCGGCCCGGTCCGTCCGCCCGCCAAAAAACACGGATATAGACTAGCATATTGACCCGTTCGGGCCGGGCCAGGCCCGGCCCGCTTGTTCACGGGACGGGCCTGGGTACTATTAAAATAAGTATATACATATAAATATATACTTATTTATATATCTATATATACTTATTTATATATATATCTATATTTATATATATCTATATATCTATATTTATATGTTTATATATATTTATTTATATATTTATATATATATATTTATATGTATACTATTAAAATAAAAATAAAAGTGAATAAGTGTAAACACGGGCGGGTCGGTCCGTCAGCCCGCCCGCGTGTAAACACGGGCCTTGCTGGAGGCCCGTTCAAGGCGGGCCGGCCCGACCCGGACATTTCGGGCAAGATTTTGAATTTGACCTGACCCGTGTCCGGCCCGAGCCCGGATTTGTTCAGGTCTAATCACCATTACCCAATCAGAAATCTCTTATACCGTCAATCAAGTGTGTCAATATATACATCAACCTACCAAATGACATTGTAATGTTGTCAAGCGCATTCTTCGATACTTTAAAGGTAGCTTGACTCGCGGTCTACACCTCACTACTTCATCATCTACAACACCTACTAGGTTTACGAATGTTTGCTGGATGTCCGACTCTAATGGAAATCATTCTCAACCGTGGAATGTTGTCTTTTATGACCTAATTTGATTAGTTGGGTTTCTCGAAAATAGAAGTTGGAATCTCGTTCAAGCGCGGAGGTTGTGTATCGAGCTCTTGCTCTTGGTACAACAAAATTTCTATGGATCCAACATTTATTACGAGAATTTCATGAGCCTCTACTATCCTTCTATAATAGTATTGGTGTCACTTTTATAGCTTATAATCCGGTGGTCACCACTCGATCTAAACATATCTATATGGATGGCGAATTTACCAAAAAAAATATCTATATGGATGTACACTTCATTTGCAAACAAATTGCGGCTAAACAATGTCGTGTTCAAGATGTTCGAGCTCTCAACCGTGATCGCTTCACCACATTACCACCGAAGTTTTGTGTTTGTTCCTCTCCCTTATAAGAGCGTATTAGAGGATACGGATTAACACTCGGATGTATAAAATAATCATGTCTTCACATTCTTATTCATAGACACTTTGACACCCTCAAGTGATGAAGAGCTTCAGTGATGTTAGAATTAAACTTAATATTCTGTAATCGTAATTCTTTGGTTATAAATATATAAATAAGTGTTTATAATCGACACAAAAATTATATATCTTTCACATGTCTCCAAATAATATACCAAGATATATTGAAGTTGATAAGAGTGACTATATTTGTCAGAATTGAACTTAATATTCCGTAATCTTAATTCGTTGGTTATAAATATATAAATAAGTGATTATAATCGACACGAAAATCATATATCTCTCACATGTTCCATATAATATACCAAGATATATTGAAGTTGGTAAGAGTGACTATATCCAAAGTCAGAAAACTGATCCAAAAGACACACGACCGGTGAATAATGCCAAGTCTACAATTTTTCATTCTAAAATCAATTAACAATAGAACTACATGGCTCATAGAAATATACCATTCTCATACATGATCATCGTGTAACATCGACATGTAATATCCTATTATCCAAACAAACAATTACGTTTGGCCTAGCATACAGTTCATTGATATCCAACTCGTAAAACCAATTGTTTACATAGCATATATATATATATATATATATATATATATATATATATATATATATATATATATATATATATATATATATATATATATATATATATATATATATATATATATATCGGGTCATTTCTTAAAGTTAGTTTATAAGCTGATGTCTTTTAAGAGTGCCTCTAAATGAGAACTCTAAGTAACCATACTTACGTACGACATAATTATTAGCTAATTTCATATTGTTTACAAAACAATATCTTGATTTTTACTACAAAGTTAATTGTGAATCTAAGTAAATGCAACGTTGGAGATTTTAGACGTATGGAAACGGGATTTTAAGAAATAAGTTTTTTTTTCTAACATGTATACAAATATCGTATGTATAATCGATTAGAAAAAATATTACATCTTAATACGTAAACCGCTACTTTAAAGGAAAGAATTGAGAGCCTCAAACGTGAGTCTTCTAGTTGGTTTAATCGGGTATTAATCCAAATCACCTTAGCCTTAAATACTAACGTAAGGGGATTGAGGACGAGATATGCATGAGACTCGATGGGAGAAGGCAAACGCGATACGAACAACGGAACGAGGCAAATTCGACTCTAATACATCGAACAAGGCAACCGGCGGTTTCTTGTGTATTTTGTGGGTTTCTCTTAAAAAGTATATCTTTTATAATACTTATGAATATAATTATTTCCTTATATAATACTTTTAATATTAATTTTTACTTGTAAATAGCACTCTATTATCTAATAATTACACACTCATATGTTATATAAGTATATATTCTTGTTAAATGATATAATTCAACAATACAATGGATGTGACATCGTGAGATTTCATAATATTAACAACATGTATTGTTATATAAATTTATGTGTCATTTTAGTTTATGTTCATAATCAGTAATTATATCTCATGTACATGACTCGCATCGAGAAGATCGTAAGTACTATTGATCTTTTGTCGGTACATATCGATGGCCAAAGGCATATGAATGGAGACTATTAAATCGTACAGAGTTGCATGTTTCAAATTGGCTATAAGTAAGCAAGTTGGCAATGAAATGGTCCGGTGGCAAACATGTGGACCGAATATTCATACGAATTTCTAAATCTGTTATGTTTTAATCATAATTCTAGTTACTTTAAAGTGAGAAAATGGGTCCCCATATTCCCTAAGTGGAATGAACTAGGATTGCAAATGGACCAATCATATTCATACACTAATTAATAATTCCATGTAAATATATATATTCCTTCTTATTAGATCGTAATGTTGTCGAGTATCTTTCACCAATCTAAAGCGGATCCGATCCGGTATAGACCTAATCGGACAAGATCGAACTCGAACTTTGAAGATCCTTGGACCGGTGGGTAGGTGTGGGCTTGGTTCAAATATGGGTGGGTTCGTAGTCGATCGTATATGTTGTTAGAGTATTGAGCCGTATATTTAAGCTTATACTTTATTAGTAAGTTTACCGTTTTGTCCTTTATATTTGTCTGTATAAACATTAGTTGATCATCACAAATCTCTACATGGTATCAAAGTCTTCAATATGTAAACAGTAAATACGCTTCCGCCTAAAGAAACCCTAAAACACAAAACCGATAGCAAACTCTACAAGCGTCCGAGAGCCTACTATCTCTAAACATGGTATCAGAGCCTACGATCTCTACAAGAGCCCCATATACGACTTTACCGACGTACTGTTATCGCCAACATAACAAAACAAAGATCAAAGAAGGGAAAACGGTCCATCAAGTCCTCATTTCATCATGCATACGTATCAACTCCCTAGCACGCTAATCAATCTGCGTCTGAGGGCCCAAAATCTACCCTAGGACGCTAATCAACATGCGTCCTAGGGCCCAAAACCTACCTTTGACACTAATCTACCTCATCTTATGGTCCAAAACCTACCTTAAGACACTAATCAACTTGCGCCCTAGGGCCTAAAACTACATGAGGACGCTAATCAACATGCGTCCTAGCCAAAATCTACCCTAGAACGCTAATTTACCTACGTACTAGGGCCCAACCTACCTATGACGCTAATCTACCTACGTCCTAGAGCCCAACCTAGCGACTCATATGGACACCAACAAAACAAAGACCAAGACCAATGAAGGGAGGGATGTCCGCCAAGTCCTTCTTCCATCTCTTTGCTCTAACAACAGTTTTCGTGCTCAAGGCTTCAGTGCAAGTAATGAGGAGCATCAAAAACCAAAAAAAAAAAAATTAAAGTTTATACCTGTTCAAGCTTGAAGTTGTTGAATCATACCTTGAGCTTGAGGGAGAGTGTTAGAGTATTGGCCGTATATTTGAATTATCCATTATTTGTTAGTTTACGGTTTTTCTTTATATTTGTTCATGTATAGATCAATGAAATAAATAAGCATTCAGTTCACAAATCTCTACTTATGTAACAAAATTTTGAGTTTTAGACTTTTAGTTTCAAGTTTTTAATTTTGATACAATTAGTTGTTGTTATAGTTATTTAATTGTAAAGTATTGTATCATAAACACAAAGAGTATGCAAAATTTAAAATTTTTAAACACATTTCATTCGAAGTAAATTCACAATATAATTAAAACCTAAAAAGATTTTAGTCATATTCTTTTAAGTTTTTATCCTAACAACCACCATTCCCTTAACTATTCCATTTAAGTCTTAGCTTTCTTGAATGCTTACATGACACTAGTTCCTCTCCCCTATCAAAACCATTTTAGATTATAGAGAGCTTTATTGTGATAGTAATTGCGAATGAGCAAGTAGGGGTGGCCGAAGCCGCAACAAATGACTGAACCTTTGGGACCTTCAATCTTCAACCCTAGGATGTGATGAATCGAAATCGAGGTACCAAACGACGCCGTCGATAAGAGCTCTTAGGAGTCAATAGCATGTTATCTCCAACATAATTTTGATCCGTTGAGTGAGAGCCCTTCCACACGGGACTCCCGGATCATTATGACCGAATTTCATATCTTTTCGACCAGTCGGTCCCTATTCCCATGCCTTGGTAGAGTCCCTAGAACCAACACGCATAAAGGTGTTAAAGTGCTAAGCTAATTGTTGACTGATAACCCGACTGTAATCCAGAACTTCTTCCGAGAGCTTCTTCTCTGATAGGCCATTACTCCTATGAATCCGAATCTAATGAGACTAGTCCTTGTTTGTGTAAGAGCCTTAGTTTTGGGAGGTAGTTTTGGTCTTAGCCGCCCCCGCGGGTCTGTGAGGTCGCCCCTGCGGCTCCCCTGTTGTTCTGCCCCTGCGGCCAGGAAACCCGCCCCTGCGGTTTCCGGCGGCTGCAGCCGGTTTTGTTGACCCTTTGACCGTGCTTTACCTTACCTTACTTCTCTCGTTCCACCTTGCTGAGCAAGGGTTTCTTCACATTTCCAATCCAGTTTCACGTCCTTCTTACTTCTCCTTCTTCTTCCCTTGAGTTTGATCTTGTGTTTGAGTTCTCTTGAAGTTTACAAGAGAGTTTGAAATGGCTTTGATGCTATGGATGCTGATGGTTGTTGGTTCTGGGCTTGAGGCCAACTAGTGTGTGTGTGATCTTCCCCTGCAGCCTTACACCACAAGTGTGGTAAGGATCTTCTTTCTTTCTCTTCTTCCTTTCTTGTTCTTCTTCTTTCTTAGCTTAGGATTAGATGATTGAATGTAGGATTGATGTTTGTATGTGTATGTTGTGGCATGGATATGAATCTGGAAGAGAGTAGACGTGATTGATCACGTGAAGAGCTAAAGAGAAGCCGCGAGGTTTCATTCTGCACTGTCGCCGCCCCTGCGGCTGAGAGTCACCGCCCCCGCGGTTACCGTGTCACAGCGCCTGCGTCGTGCCAGCGGCGTGCCTGCGTTTGCCAGCGTTCCTTGTCACCGCCCCTGCGGATTGTACTTGCCGCGCCTGCGGGTGATCTCCTCCGCCCCTGCGTCCTTAGTTCACGCAGGTGCGTCTTGTCCCAAGACTACCTATATTTAGGTAGTTCCTTTCCTTTCTAGTATGAGGAACTTAGTACCATGCTAGGATTCGGATGTTGACGAATATGATATGGAATTGCTGGTTAGGGCTTTGAGGTTTACGAGTTGCTTATGATTCCTTATGGATCCCTTGGGTCTAGGTGTGACCCTTTGTGTGATAGGAGTTTGATATTTATGTATACCTTGTATAGGCCGTGTTATCCTCCAGTTGGAGTGGACTGAGTTGAGGGTTGATCCAGTGAGAGCCGACTACGAGGTTGAGGTAAGTCCGTGGACTTACTTAGTTGCCATTCCTTTATAGGATGTTGTGCATGAGTGGTGGTGTGTGTTATATGTTTATAGCATGTGTTATGATGGTCACCGACCTATGATATATTGATTGCCCATTGTAGGGCTGTGACAACTTTTCCATTCATCCCTCTGGAGTTGGGGGTTCTCTGTGGTCAGGCCAAACCTGGTAAACGGTTCGCGGCACTCTCCATTCCCTTAGGGTACCGGGTGTTCCAGGCACCATTCCAGCTGGTTATAGTACCTAGAGGCGAGGGTTATATTCCTCGTGTGTTTGTGCTCTAGCATATTCCGTATATTTTGTGTATGGTTAGCTAACGCGTTTCATACCGTGTTGTAGACACTTTGCAGGATAGGAGAGCTGCCTAAGTGGTTCAAAGGAGGTGATCCGCTGAGGCTCCGTACACTGGGGCGTTATCGGGGATATCAGTTTTCATGTTTTTGTTTTAATCTATCGGTGAAATTGTTGTCAGGCTAGGGTCAGGATCCATTGTGAGATCCTAGCCAGTAGCACTCCGAGTCCTACGGATTTTGGGGTGTACAGTTTGGAAAGAGTCTTATTCATCAAATATTCAGGCGAATCCCTGAGCAAATTCTATCTAAAAGGAATTCCCGAAAAATCACCTAAATGGTGAAGAAAAGAACACATCGAGGGTGCTGAAGATGCAGCTTCAAATATAGGAGTTTCACCTAGGCGTTTTTTAATTCACTCTGGAAGAAAATCTCTCCGACCACTAGTGAAGCAAGAAAGTGAACGTCGAAGAATGACCTGACCCAATAGAGAAATTCCAATTCATTGGCCCTTTAGATGCAATCAAATAGAAATTAAAGCCCAAGGTTGCCATATTCTAGGAGCCCAAACTATGTGATCGACTACATCCTCTGCTAATTGTTGTGGTCGGTGCCTTCTTCCATTATTTAAACTTGGATTCATAGAAAATCTACGATCAAATATAGAACGACATCTGTTTTTCATCATTAGTAAGGATTCCTTGGTTCGGGCTGAAGAAGCGAGGATCCCACCAGAGTGTCTTCTACTACTTTTAATGACCATCAATTTTTTTCCGTCGAGTCCCCCTTTAGAAAGCCATTTTACTTGATTTTGTTTTTAAAGTTTGTAAAAAACTTAGGAAAAAAAGCACTCGACTTGCCCTTAATATAAGCCATTTGATGAGAACATCCACCAACTGCTTTGACCTCTTCCTCTGCTGCTTGGTATAGCCTTATGGACTACGACCCGTATCTTTGATGCCATCTGGTCTGGACTGCCTTCTTCAGTTATTGGTAAACTAACCGTTCTACCAGCAACTAGAAGAAAAAAAAATTTAGACATACTATTATACTATATGGGATAACAAGGCCTCATAATTCAGTTGAGGACTTGAGGTCAAGTCATTGGTTGTCTTGTTTAACTGATCGCCTCACACATACTCATAACTACTTCTATAACTAATTGTTAAAGAATAAAACTTCATTAGACTTTAACCTAACACGTTTATATGTTCGGACAAGTGTCCGTCCAATTTGGAACCTCAATTCCATTACAGACATTCTTGTTACAATTTCTTTTCTTCTTTTTAGTAATATTGATCAATATAGTTTATGTATCGATACATATTTCTATGGATTAAACGCGACTCTTTATAAGTTTGTTGTTGAATATGAACTTTCAAGAATTATACTTCATGACTAGTATATATATTTGATCATATTAATATATTTAGAGGGAGTGATGAAATTATAATTTATTTAGAGGGATCTGGGTGTTCATAATAAAGTTTACAGTAACTTAACTATCTGAAAATTTTTAGTCATATTTTTTCCAATCACAATATATACCATATTTCTTGGTTTATTTAAATTCTTAAAGCACGATATATATGTACTAACACTTGTTGACCGGATTTTTACGTTATTTTATTAAGTTGAATGAAGCAAAAAATTCGTATATCTAATGGTTTTATGCACTCATGACTCATGACCCACAGATACAAATTTATAGGGTTTTCAAATAGTCGGGTAATTTAATAATAGTATAGTAGTTGTGATTATTTTTAGGGCCACAGTAAGTAATAGTGTTCAAATAATTTTCATAATTGAAATATATAGGAATAGAAGGTCGATGAGATACTTGATTATGGTGGAAAACATGTATATACCATTAGAAAGCCCCGCCAAAAATAAATTATAAACAAAAACAATTTGTTTTATTTGTAGAGGATGAAAGTTTTCGTATTATAACAAAGATGTCTGGTATATAAGATATAGTTTGATCTAAAGTTATTGGGTTTACATGTAACGGTTATGTTCATTCGAACGTGTGACGAAAACCACATAATATTCAACCTGTCGAAATTTAGCATAGTATCAAAGTAATTCGATCTTTCGATCTTATTTATTAGGTTTATCAAGCTTAATACATTTGACGACGGACTATGGACAATGTCTAGTCTAATTGGTCCAATTGACCTTTAAGACATATTTCAAGTGTCAACCGAGTTAGACGGTCGCACTTGAGGGGGCGTATGGAGGATGAAAATTCCTACATTGATAATAACAGGATAACTAATTTGGTGGACTACTTTTCTTATTATCAATTGATTTTTGATGAAACCTCGTTGGAATTATGCGTTGAGTTCGGACTCAACATGTGTGCGTTTGGACATGTAACATAACCCCCACGTGATATTTGACCCACCGGAACTTCACGCTCATATCTTATTTTAGTAATTGTTTACTTCACAACTGTGAATGATTAAACATTCCCACATCGAAAGTAAAAGAACAGTAAGCCTAATGTGTAAGGTTGATGAACTACTCAGCCTATTGCCAAATAATTTTGAGATGAAACCTCAGTGAACTTATACATTAGACTCGAATCTAACACATGTGTTCAAACGTATGAGAACCCATACTTAAAGCCGACCCAACGAATTTTTACATGATATCAAGAGAAGAACAATTCGATTTCTCGGATCCAAGACTTATCCGCCTTAAAACTCTAATTACAAATTTAATTCATACCTAGATATACCTACTTATTAGCTTAGACATTATGTTTATATATGCATAATGACACAACATATATGTGGCTCCCAATAATAAAAGTAAGGCAAAAATGGTTGGTTCCACGATCGATTACTTACCTAGCTACCAAACAAGGTAATTTAAAAATACTTTTGTACTATCCAAAGTGTCATGATGTAACTATTGTAAATTTAAATATTATTATTATTTACTGTTTTTTTAAATTCTTTTTGATATTTTATATAAAAAAAATGATCAAATGAGCTCAAATAGTCGGTTTTAATAATCAAAGTGAAGAGGATGTAATAATTGATTAAGCACAATCACTCATTTTCAACTTATATTTAAGTGTATTTTGACGTCAAACCAAATCTTATATATTGTCACACAAGTATTAGGCCACCATTTGTCGGGTTTTTGGCGGATGTTACTATTTTTGTTTGTTTGTTTAGTTGATTTATGTAGAGGATATTTTATATGAAATGGCATAAATCTACATTTTGAAACAATAAATATTCAAACACCATACAGTAATGGAAAGAAAAAAACAACACAGTAGGAGGATCGTTTCCGCTGAAACGTCATCGTATCAATGGTCATTTCGATAACTCGAAAGAAAATGATAAATTGTTTCATAAATCACCTAGTTTTCGCTCGG
Source organism: Fagopyrum tataricum (assembly GCA_002319775.1). Lineage (NCBI taxonomy): Eukaryota > Viridiplantae > Streptophyta > Magnoliopsida > Caryophyllales > Polygonaceae > Fagopyrum > Fagopyrum tataricum. The sequence continues at coordinate 17,778,364 of CM008283.1, read as the reverse complement.
TTGATCGAAGAAAACTCATAAACAACCCCTAAATCATTCGGTAGGTTAAAGGAAAATAAAGGGGCGTTTTTGTTATTTATTAAAAAATATATTTTTTTTGGCTCAATCTAATTTTACTAACAACTCTACTAGTTTTTGTTTTTACGAAAACTCTTATGCACCTATAACCACATATCTAAATTTTTTGAACACGACACACAGGACATTAGTCTAATGGAATTCAGCTTTTGAACGTTTTACAATAGTAGGATTAACTCAATAACCTTATATATTAAACTCGTTATCGATATATATTCAATTAAATTATTTACACGCCTCTTAAACGTTCTCTTAACACTTAATGTTTTGTCTTAAGACCAACTAGTCCAATAAATGGGAGTTATTCATATCAATGTGGTAAGATTGACAAACCCGGTTATCTAGAAATGAATCGAATGCTCTGAAATTTTGATGAATCAATATTATACGAGAGTTTTGCAATTCAATCGAACATTATCTTCGACTCCATCACATAATGTTATTGGTTTTTGTAAGATTTATTTATAAATCTTATAATATGGGCTTACAGACACATATATATAACTATATTATATGGCTATTTATTTGTGGATTATCTAAAAGTGATTCGATCAAGTAAAGTCCGCATACTTTAATTAAGCGGTATGAGCTTAATGTGTGGATACCAGATTTTGGATCAATAAGTTTAATGGAATTGTATTAGGTCAATATATAAAGGATATTAAGTTATGGTCCTAATACGTCGAATCGATCTACTGTTTTCCGTTCTCTACTTATGAGAGTGATAACCTAAGGAAACTCTAATGAGATTTGACCGATAAAGACGATATACATGCGGCGTTCATTCAGATTGTAGATTCCGCACTAATGATTAATTTGATTGTTGCGCTATGGAACCAGGTATGTAAATTTTTATTCATTATCTTGATCCTTAATTTTATGTTTCAAGAAATTTGATTGTTCTAACAGTATCACCATAAAACCAATAAATATAGTAATACATCAATCTTATATATCGATCCATACTCATTTTTTAATTGATATTACGAATGAAAAATGATAACAAATCTAACATACAAACTTGATAAAATATTTATAATTTTAAATAATGCACAATCTCGTAATGTAATGTGTATAGGCTCTAATTAAACGACAAATAAAAGTGATAACAAATCTAACCTTTAAATACGATCACACAATAATTACGTGGTGAAGAAATCAAAACATGATTGCATGACTATGCTTATGCATATTTGCTCTTGAAAATTGAAATTTAGTGTCAAGTGCTAACTACAGAAATACTCCATTACAGCTCTATTGCACCTGCATACTTTTATTAAAGTTTGACACAAACGGACTGTAAACGGAAATTCTTGCTCATGGGTTAAGATCGGGGTTGATTATAGATTAACCGTTCTAGTACTATGTTAAAGTTTAATATAGGCGAACTGTTAAAGGGGAAACGTGTGTATACGAGTATATATGCGTTTCATTCTAAAATCAATTGAAAATAAAAAGAGTAGTTCACCGACTTTATATACTAGACTCGAAATATCACCCCTTTAAATATTAGAATTTATTATCTTCGAATAACTTTTACTTCAAATAACTTAAACTTCGTTTGGTGGAATATGAGAATTAAAATTCATAATAATTGGTCAAAACTATAGTTTGTAAAAATATGGAAGAATCGGGTAAATTGACCTTTAGATCTTTGGTACATGTCTTCAGTATAAAAAGTTTAAAAAAGAAATTATTAGTGAGTTCCAAACACGATTGAAGTTTTTTTAACTATATATTTTCTTCACTTATTAAATGTCACGGTCCATTACCAAGAAAAAAAATATATAAAAAGGAAAAAAATCATATTATTATAATCGAATAACTAGCTTAGCTTATACGTTGCACACTATAATACACGGACACCTTTAGAAGGCGGAGTGTCAGGTGTCTGAAACGTGGAAACGGTAAGGATGAGGCGGATGCAGAATGCGCTTCCGTTCCAATTTTAAAAAATGTGGATATTGTTTTCTCTTTTATCTGTTAGCAACTTTAGAGGAAACATACTTGGTCTTGCGGATGCGGAATGCGCTTCCGTAGTCGCGTTAGTAATTTTAGTCCGCACGAATAGTAACTTTGTTTTAAAAACTTTGATTAATAATCTACTGTGTAATCTCAATTGAGTGTGTTATTCCAACTCTTCCACATTTTCCGATTCGCATATTTTTTTTATTATTGTTTTCCTTGATTGATCATTTTGTTCGGTTGTCGACCTTGTAGATGATTTGCAAAATAGATGATTCGTTCTTCAATTTCGAAACCAAGTATGTTTATTTATATATCTTGTAAGATTTTTGTTTCTAAGCTTTTGTTTAAGTATTTTTTTGTCATGTTAATGTCTTTATCTTCTCATACATTATTGAGTTTTTCATATATACGTCCCTCGTTATGATACATGAATTTTTCATTTCAATATCTTAAATAATATATTATTTATTTTTCTCGTCGTGTCCCCGTTTCTTATGATTTTGAGGAATTAATGTTGCTTTCCCGTTTCTCACCATGTCCGTTTTCCACGTCCGTGTTTGTGCATTATAGGATGCACATAAAACCACCGGCCATATTATTTGATCCGCTCAATTTCACACGAATAATGGAAATTTTCTCGTTAGTCATCAACACGTGTAGATATACAAATGTCATACATTTTATTTCATAAATTGAAAAGATATACTTTATGTATTTGTGACTCATACTTCGTGTCTATTTGGTTAGAATGGTGGAATGAAGACCAAATGACAAATGTTAATTGGAAGAAATCAAATGAAAATGATCACGTAATTTTCATATGTTAAAAAAAACCTTTATCATTCTATACTAATCGCTAAATAAATTATTGATTCGATATTATTCCGTTTTCAAAAAATGATTTTTAGCAACTCTAATGCAGTTGATAGAAGGATAGAGTATATACTGTATCATATTCCCCACTTTTCCAAATTGGCAAGCCATTGCTTACGTTGGTACATTGTTGATTTTCAATTCAACACTCGATCGATGCAGAATTTAACATGAATAATATGGTAAAAGTAGAATGATTGCTTGACTTGGGTGGGTTTCAAATGAAATAGAGGGAGGCAGGAGACTAGAACAAGGGAGGACGTCGGCCAGCACAGGAAATCAATCGAATCTTGTAGGCCATCTTCCCTATTATGGAGGGCGTCGGCCATGGGCAACAAATCAATCCAATCTTGTAGGCCGTTGCCCATGATATTTTAGGGTACCATCAAACACTTTTTAGTTGCTACCATGATGTTTGGTTTTAAGGTCGGATGGTTGTTGACTTGTTGGCCAGGGAAAAATGAATAAAGTTGGGAACCTTTTGGGATTTTGTGTGGGGAGCAAAGATTACAACCATTCGAATGATGAGTGAATTTGATCAAGTTTAAGGGCTTATGCTAGCTTTGGACTTACGGAAGGGGATTTTGATCTTGCCTAAAACAAGGGAAAACCAATGATATAGGACTCTCTAGGTGTGGTTTGGATCGAACGTGGGTTTTCGTCGTACGTTCTTTGTCCCTAATTATTGGTGTGAGACTATTTCATCCTTCACACGCTCCTAAGTGCAACTTTATAGCTCGTTTGACGGTTGGTATTTGATGACATATCCAGCAAGTACACAAAGGCTAACATGTCAGAACTCGAAAATGAATCACTTTAATACAATGTGGAATATCAGCAGGTCGTATATAACGTGGAGTTTCGTCGCACGTCCAAACCAAACCAAACACACATGTATGTTAAGCCCAAACCAACAAACAAGTCCCAATGATGTTCATCATAAAATCAATTGACAATATATATAGAAGGAGTCACTCGTCAACCTTATATATTATGCTCATTATAATTTTATTATCATCAAAGTGAGAATATTTCATCCTCCACAACAAGGCCTCGTTTCACATGATTTTAAGAATGAAGTTGAAATAACGGATTGAAATTAGTCGTTCATGCATGATACTTGTTGTTTGATATGATATTGAAACGAGGATCCTAAAATATATTATTTTATATTACTTTTTAGTGATATATTACACTAGCCTGAGTGCTTGGCTAAGATATCGTTATTATAGTTAATCACTGAATTTAATATTTTTAGTACATAATAAATACTATTATTAATTTATAGAATAAATATAATTATTTTAATTTTTATTAAACTAAATAATTACTATAATAAAAATATAATAACAATATATAAAGCTCGTTTAGTTTTTACAATGGGTCCAACGTTGGAATGAAACATTCTCTCTTTTTTTTTTGTCAATAATGTTGAAATGAGATATTCAATGGTATCATTTATATTTTGTTTTTACGCCTTATTAATAAGAATTAGTCATTTCTTTCTGATCCCGCGTGAATCGTACTAAACGAGCCTTAGAAATATTTAGGAGTGCAAATATTGTTTTTTTTTTTCCCCAACTTTATATCCCGCTTAGCTCATTTTCGAGATTAAAACAATCAATTAACTTCTTTACAACTTTAAAATAATTTCTACCGAACACATCCATATTAAACTCAAAATATATGCGCTTAATTAAGCCGAATGTAATCGTATCTACTAAGTGTCCGTTTGGCTGGAGTGGTAGAATGAAAACAGAATGAAATCGGTTAAGGGGATGAAATGAAAATAGAATTGATTAGATTATTTTTCATGTTTAAAAAAACCTCTAAACAAACATAGTTTTTGATTGATTCGAAATCATATCGTTACCTGAAATGATTCCTAACGATGTCAAACGAGCCTAAATTCTAATCCATCATCATATTTCAGGGAAAACATTAGATCATCAAAATGCTAAGAAAAATTGATGAATTGAGATGGCGAAAACCGACAAATAAATTAACCGTCATTAAAACAAACCATCAAACGAACAAACAAGAACTAGACTCAATAGAGAACATAGCACAACCATATATATATCACAGATTCACAATAGTCCTTCCATAGAGAACATAGCACAACCATATATATATCACAGATTCACAATAGTCCTTCCGAGGATGAAATCGGTGATCTCGTCAAAAAAAAATGTATAACAAGACTCGGTATTACACAGAAGTGAAGAAAGAACTAGACTTCAAGAACGTTATTATAAGTTAAACGTGAAATACTCACTTTTTCCAATGCATAATTACATATTAAAAATAATATTCAATCACGATTATAATATTACGCGGAGCACTTTAGAATTCAACTAAAAATCACACGATCTCAATAATTTATTTGCACCATATATACGTCTATAGGTCCATCAAGCACTGCACAAATCCTTACAGCGAGATTCAAATCTCTATAAATACCAGAATAACCCTTCCTAAATTTGCAGTCAAAACCTCAAACTGACTCCAACAACTGATAACAATGGCTTCTTCCTTAACATTTCTCAACAGCAAAACTCATCATAGCATCTCTTCAACGATGAAACCTACTAACACACTCAAAGAACAGTCTTTCATGAATCACCAGCTCAGCGCAAACCTTTTCACCAGAAAACAGCGTCATCAAATCGGCAATATTCTGATCACCAGCGTGGCTTCCAAGTCACCGGTGATGGCCCCACCGCTGCCGCCGCCACCTCCGGTCGAGGAGATGGCGTCCGGGAGAGGAAAAGGCGGTGGAGGAAAACTTGTTGCTTGGAAGAGCGTTAGGGATGAACAGTGGGAAGGGGAGCTTGAAGTTCAAGGACAAATTCCTTCATGGCTGGTAATGATATTTACACGATGATTTTCTTTTGAAGTGATGTTAATTATGCATTATGATAAAGCTCAAGGCTTTATATATATTAATTAATCACATATTAATGATCCCACTGTTTTTTAAGTACTACAAAGTACATAAGTCGTGTAGGTATGTTACCTAACCCCGTTGAGAAATTGAGAATGGAATTACATAAAAAATTATTTTGAAGTACGTACGAAATTGACTACGCCTACAACCTTCGAAAAACGAAAATAACCCAACTTGATAATACCTAATCGGTAAATAATAAATGATTTGGGTTCGTTATAATTGGGTCAAAAATAAAGTTGTGTAACCGTCCAGACCAAAGTTGTGTAACCGTCCAGACCGTTAACATGCGCGAAGATGTGAAAATGCTAACCGACCAACACACACCACCATAGTTTGGATAGTAGACTCATTTTAAGTTTTTTTAAAATATATTGTCCGAGTTCAATATATTCCGGTCCAAACCTGAACCGTAATTTTTTCCAATGTTTTTTTAATAAAAAGTGTAAAAAAAAACAATTCAAGACCAGACCGTAATTTTCCGGTTCAATTTTCCAGGTCCTGTACATCACTAATCAAAACTATGGTATATGACACATCCTGAATATGTAAATTTTCTTTTCATCAATTGAATGAATTCAGTGGTCATATTTCATATCGATGAGCTCGAGATTTGACTTGAATAAAATCAAGATAAAACTTTATCTTAAATTTAATAAAATCTTAACCATTCGTAAATAAATCAGTGGTCATATGTGATATCGATGAGCTCGGGATTTGACAATATTTTAATAATTAGTATTTCCCTCCTTTTTTGCAGGATGGTATATACCTAAGGAATGGACCAGGAAAGTGGGACATAAAGGACTACCATTTCCGCCACCTCTTCGACGGCTACGCCACCCTTGTCAAGCTCCACTTCCACGGGAGAACCGGTCGAGTATTAGCCGCACACCGCCAGCTTGAGTCCGATGCCTATAAGGCAGCAACTCAAAACCGAAAGATATGCTACAGGGAGTTTTCCGAGTCTCCGAAGCCTGAAGGCGGCTTCTTGGGACATATTGCTGGCTTTGTGGGTCTCTTATCGGGTGCCTCGCTCACAGACAATGCGAATACGGGTGTTGTTAGACTCGGGGATGGGCGAGTTGTTTGCTTGACCGAGACTCAAAAGGGGTCCATTGTGATTGACCCGAATACATTGGATACTCTTGGGAGGTTCGAGTATACGGACTCGTTAGGAGGAATGATACTTCACTCAGCTCACCCGATTGTGACGGATTCGGATTTTTTTACTCTTGTCCCGGACTTGATTAGGCCTGGGTACGTGGCGGCTAGGATGGTTGCCGGAACTAATGAGAGACGGGTTATCGGACGAGTTGATTGTCGAGGTGGGCCAGGGCCTGGATGGGTTCATTCGTTTCCTGTGACGGAGAATTTCATTGTGGTGCCAGAGATGCCGTTAAGGTATTGTGCTAAGAATCTACTTAGAGCCGAGCCTACCCCGCTTTACAAATTTGGTTGGCACCCGGAATCTAAGGCGTTTGTGCATGTCATGTGTAGAACTACTGGCGAAGTGGTACGTCCAACACATCTCTTAACTTACGATACCACATCCTCAGCTCTGTCCAAACATTAAAAAAATAAATAAATTTGGTTAGACCTGGACCTAGACCGGAAAAATGCAATCTGGGTGAGCTTGGACCGGTCTGGTCAGTTTTGGCCCGGATCGGTCTGGCTCCTGGACCGGACTGATCTGGACCAAATCATTTTTTTAAAAAGGACTAAAGTTCGGAGCTGTCTAGTCAAACCAAAACAATCCAAAAGTTACTGACCTGAACCAGATGCCTATGTGTAATTGTAACATAGCTGAACTCCAACTAATACAAGTTGTGTACGTTTTCTTTGGAAAGGTGGCAAGCGTCGAAGTGCCATTGTACGTGACCTTCCATTTCATAAACGCGTATGAGGAGACAGATAAAGATGGGAGAGTGACAGCCATCATTGCAGATTGTTGTGAGCACAATGCAGATCCTAGGATTCTTGACAAGCTGAAGCTGCATAATCTGCGCAACTTCGACGGCCAAGATGTTCTTCCTGATGCAAGGTAAGCGAAGCATTCAATAGATTCAGCAAATAGAATACCGTTAAGCAAAATAGTTAGAAGATGACGTAACACATGTGGATTAAAGAAACTTGTACAATTATGTTAGGGTGGGTCGTTTCACAATACCTATAGACGGTAGACCATACGGAAATTTGGAGGCAGCATTGGACCCGGAGGAGCATGGGAGAGGGATGGACATGTGTAGCATAAACCCTGCCTACACAGGAAAGAAATACCGCTATGCTTATGCTTGTGGTGCTCGTCGTCCTTGCAATTTCCCGAACACCATCACCAAGGTATGACACAACATAAAACACTCACTATGAGTGTTGCAAACAATCTTTTTTAACAAAAAAGTTTGCTGCATGACAGGTTGATCTGCTGAAGAAAACAGCTAAAAGTTGGCATGAGGAAGGCGCCGTGCCTTCAGAACCATTCTTTGTGGCGCGTCCTGGTGGAACAAAGGAAGATGATGGTAAGTTTCTACGAATCAAAGTTGCAGGAGAAAATGGTCACGTAAAAGGAAGATATTGATGACGAATCCACTGAGAAACAAGTAAATATCCTCAATCAAATGATTTGATACCTTACACTAGCAATAATATGTTGCAGGTGTAGTGATTTCACTGATAAGCAACAAAGATGGGGAAGGATATGCGGTGTTACTTGATGGCTTGACATTTGAAGAGATAGCACGAGCAAAGTTCCCTTACGGTCTCCCTTATGGGCTCCATGGGTGCTGGATTCCACTATAAGGACAATCGGTTGCTACCTAGGCGGGGAGAGGATCTTTTCACACATAAGTTGTGATGTACATCTTGCCTGTAAAAATAAGTATAACAAATAGATGCATATGTATATTTAATGTAATTAAATGTGTATAGGTAATATTATTAATGTTTCACATAATTTTTGTCAAAAAAACAATAATCTTCATGTGTAAGGAGTTCGTATTGTACAAAACTCTCAATAGTTACTTGCTATTGTGTATAATGATGACTACTTCTGTATAATAAGGGACTAGGAAAACAATGCAAGATAAAATGAGTGGTGCATATTATCCTTGTCATTGTGTTTTGCATCTGATTCAGACATGTCAAAACATGTTGAGTTAACAAAGACTTTCCAGCTTGCCTAAAACCACTACACTTGACCCTCAGATTATGCAAATCAGATTATTCGGGCTGGAATAAACTCTGAAGTAAGAAAAAGCAAGCTAATGCCCCATTTACATGAAAAATTAAACATCTACAACAAAGATGTAGCTAGTTAGCACCACAACAAACTTGATACATGCATCATATGACAGCTAAATAGTACGCAGACAATGTCAAGATCACAATTCACAACAATATATGTCAGCTACGAGACGGGACTCATGCACGTATAGTGAGAACCCCATTAACAGAGACCGTACAAGGTAAGTTTAAACAAGATGTAACCAAGGCAGATGAACACAAAAGAGTAGCACATATGAGAACAATATGCTAGTAAACAAGCAGCTGTTTGTAGTCATAATCGGTATCTTTCTTAGATAGAAAAACAATCATAAACAGTATAAATCAACAAAAGAAGTGAATTGCCTACATCATCCAGGGTTGAATGAAGGAATCACAGGGTTGGAAATCTAGAAACATTCACTATAGTCTCTAGTCACCAATTAGAGACAGATATCATAGCACTTTAAAGGGACTATATCATATTGATCAATATACTTAATTACAATACTTATGACCCTTGATCATGTGAGATACAGGATACAATCTCCAATCTCCAAATGAAATTGCTCAAATCAAAGTTGTATTTTCATTTCCTAGTTAAATTTTTGCATTTTCCTACAATCCGAGTCATTTTATTACAGATAACACACAGGAAAAGTTCATCTATGCCCCGTGGCCCGGTGAGTTTATCAATTCCTTAGAAACAAAATGAATTAAGAATAAGTTGAATAACTAATACAAACTCAAGCTAAAAAGTACAAATCATTCTTACAATCAACTTCTTATCCTGGAACTTTAGTAGACAAACAATGATTTCAAGACCCAACCTTGATAGGTGCTGCATGTTACATATCTTATGTCTCTACATCAAATGCTCATCTTCTACTCATCTCCGATCTCAATTTACAATTTTTCAGCTCAAAATAGCATTTTGTTTTTCCCATATTCTCACCTTATTATATCATTGTTGGAAACCGGGGAGTCGGACATGCTTTTGCCATTGACAGGGAAAGCTAAGTCATAGTCACAGAGAAGCTAAAGAAGTTCATGGGAGAGAACTTTCGTTCACAATCAGATCATTCCCAATTTTCACGCATTCACTCAAAATCACCCTCGTCAATATATGCTAAAATCAAATGTACATGAATCTGGCACAAATGGCACAACCCTGAAATTTGATTACAATTCCATGAACACCATCTGCATAGTGATGTAAAAATTATCAACTCATTATCAAGATCAATATATATTACCGCTAATTTAAGCTCGAAGCTGACCGGCCGATCAGAAGCCTCCTCATCTCCCATCGCCTTCCGGTGCGTCAGTGAAACTTGTACAAATTCCAACAATCTTTCATTCTCCGCAGACCACCGTCGCCAACATCGGAGAGCATGGAAGTCATCAAATTCGTACGAAATATAGCCGCTTGTTGGGTGGAGGTTGAGGGTTACGGTGTACATTGTACATCTCTTGGGCAAGATTTTGTTAGCACTTAGCAACGTTAAAAGTTAAAACATCACCTACTAATCTGATTTTTTTTTTTGGGAATAATTTAGAGATTTTACATTTTAGCAAACTGCACCAAACCACCCTCTAATTTTCTAACTTGCAAAAAATACACTTTTAGAATGGAGTTTGCATAAAGTTGGGGGTTGGATGTGAAAATTTATAATAAAAAAAAAGGTAAATTTACAAAGTGTGCCTAAATTTACTGATGTTGTATTCAATAGATTTATAAAAAAAATGGCGGAAGAAATATGCCTTTTTAATAAAGTAATTACAATATTATCCTTTATTAAGTCACGCATTTACGTCTTCTTCCTGAGCGGCGGCTTCTTCAGCGTTCGGTGGCAGGTACAGGGCGAGGGTGAAGGTCGGCCTCTCCTTCCTCCAGAGGCAAAGTCGTGCAGACAAGGGCAAAGAGGAGAAGAGAAAAGGAGCGGTGGGAGTCTTCTTCGGCGAGGGTTGGTTCGATACTAACGGCTAGGGCATGTGGTGGTCGAAGACGGGTCTAGATCCGGAGTCTCTAGTGCATCTCGAGTCTGCAGGTTGTAGAATTTTGGATGACGATTCTTGGACGCCTTTCCACCAGATACAGATTGCACTTCTTGGACATTGACCATACCTGCCACTGATGAGGCCTAAAGAGTGAGTCACACGACCACTTGTTCTTCGGTTGTACCTATGCGAGGGAGGTTTGGAGGCAGGTTTGCCAAGGATTCCGGATGCATATAGAGATGACCACGAGAGCCGACGTCATGACCTACCTTCTTAACACTGCATCAGGAAGGAGTTGGACGAGTAGGGCACGCATCTATGCCTTCTCGACGACGATATACTACTTATGGCATTCCAGGAATGCCTTGGTGTTTGACCGGAATAGGATTCCAATTGATATCCTGGTCCGGATGATCATAGGACACGTCTACAGACTACTACACGAGGCCTTCCCGTCTAGGGTTGGTGAGAGGTTTGAGATTTAGTCCGTTCATGTTTGTTATGCCAAAGTTGTATTCTGCTCTTGGTTTGTACTGTTTTGTTTTGACTTTATGTTCCGGACTAGGGACTCATTTGCTGATGTCTTTGCCGAAGGTGAATGATACCTTGATCCGATGGCTAGGCACTTTTTTGGTTTATGAGTGTCCCTCTCTGCTGATGGCTTTTCCGAAGGTGGGAGGGCCTTATATACAGTGCCATGAGGGGTTTATTTTTTATTTTTATAGTCAGTTGATGGTAGATGGTACGTTAAGAAGGTTTGCATACTTACCCGGAGTACTTGGGCATTGTATTTTAGCCATTTATGTTTTTCCGATGATGTACTCATATGCTTTGTAGGTTTAGCCAAGACTTTTCTGGTCCCGGGTAAGATTTACTTTTTCTCACTTTTATGAATTTACCATTTACCGTTGAACGACGGTTGGAGGTCGAGGTAGCTGCCAGGCGATAGTGGTCGTCGACAATCTCTTCCGACGGCTAGGGCTGGCTCTTCATATGAAAGAAATAACACCACTGGAGACTCGAACTCTTATTGATGGCTAGGGTTGGGTCTTCCGTCGGCAGTCTCTTAAAGATCCGATTTTACTATTTCACATATCCAAAAAAACAAATTGTCTTGGTTGTTTTCCAATGGAAAACAAGGAGGGCAATGAGTCTCTCTTTTGTCCGTTTAGTTACTTTCATGGTTGTGGTGTTGGTAAGGAGGGAAGTAGAGGTTTTTCTTGTTTGGTTGGTCATTTGAAAAGACAACACATTTTTGCGGTTGAGCGCAAGAATGAGATTCGTTGCATCATTGAGTACAACTTTGATGTTTTTGTGGCGTTTGTTGAGGTTTTGACTGTCTTCAAGATGTGGTTGTGTGGACGATGTAAGTGTCTTCATGCTTTGAGTCATGAGTGTCGTCACACCGATGGTCCTGTTGCTGCTTTTGGTGAGGATGGTGAATACATTGTGGGTATTTCGAGGCCGATGACGGATATCTCAGAGCTTTTTGTTGTTGAGCAGATTGCAATTTATGGGGTTTGGTGCTTGATGTTAGTTTGTTGGAGAGGGTTATGCGCGTTCCTATCACTACTGTGAAAAACATCCCTCATAGTTGTCGTTTAATATAAATTTTAGAAAATTGTGGATAAAAAAAATATAGAAAAAGTGGACTTAATGGGATTGATGGGACAATTTAGGGGTGGATATAAGGAGTGTTAAATTAACATAATTTAAATATATTACACAAATGTGTTTACACAAGTAAATATTTCCTTACTTGAATTAATGTTATATATATATATATATATATATATATATATTACACAAATGTCTTTACACAAGTAATACTTACACAAAATGATTAATATCCGCTAATATTTGAAAATCATTTACATTATATTACGTAATCTGACTATTATCCTCCTCTCCGAGGAACTCCCCCGGAGTTATCCTCTCTCTAGTCTGGTACTAAGGTGCCAAGACTTCCTCAAAGGGAACTGGTCTGTCCAGGTCCGTCATATCTATCGCGAGGCGAACGCTTCTGCAGACTTCCTTGCGAACTTTGCTTTTTCTTTCCCTCTTGGTCTTAATGTATTGAGTGACCCTCCCGAAGGTATAGTGGATATTTTATATTTTTATGCAATGATGTAAGGGGTCGGGCTATTCCCGCGTGATTACTACTTAGCCTGTTTTATTTTGAATAAAAAACGCGACTAGATGCGCCGGAGGCCACTGCCTCTCCTTCCCACAAAAAAAAAAAACCTTAAGTACCAAAACATATGGAAATGTTCCTATTAAATCACCCACCAATAAATTGTGTAATTTTCATATAAAAATAACAACCCATATATACTCCATTGAGTTTGAACTATCAAAATATATCTTCTGCAATATTTTGCAATATTTTCCGGATATTTTCTTACCTAAACTAGTGTAATTTTAATACATTACACAAATGTCTCTACACAACTGAATATTTACACAATATATTAAGTTACATAATCTACACAAAATTTATTTTAATTACACAAAACATTTCTTAAATAAACATACTAATATATTTACACGAAATTAAACATATTACACAAGATATATGTAAATATCAAACAATTGATCATACAATTATTGAATCTACATACATTGTAAAAACTGCACAAATTATGATATTATTAACATAAATATTGAATCTTTTATAAGAATATTATATTAATATTTGGTTAATTTTGTTATTTACATAAAGATCTTAAAATATATACACATAAAGGACAATTATGTCTTCACATATGAGTAGAAAGCCTAGAGCATACTTTGTAACACCCCAAATTCTGAGTACTCGGGATGTCACTTGGCTAGGATCTCATAGTGGGTCCCGTCCTTAGTTTGACATCAATGAGACACGGCCCTTAAAACAAGGCACAAATATTTAAATCCAAATATCTTTTAAGGTAAATATGTTCGGTAACAATACTCAATAATAAAAGTATCTGGTAGTCATGTATAATGAAAGGAACTATGCACTCTACTAATTTATTACTAAAATAAAATACTCTCAAACATAAATCCCCGGTAGGGAAACCCGGCTGGCCGCTCCACTCTTGATTACTCGGAAGAACCTAACCTGCGAGATCTATCAACACTGTATAAACCGTTAGCTAACAGTTCTAGTAATAAGAGGAACTAAAGCACAAGCACATACAAGGAACGCGGTATACACATCATCATGCTCACATAATGTCCCGGTTATTATATTTTCATTTGGTGATTATCATTCTAGTTTGTTCAATTTTTCAGAGTGGCACTAGGATCCTCCAATCCTCGCCCCCGTCCCCGTAAACCAACAAGACTGATTTCAATGCATTTTCCCCGTATACACTGTTGGACTGGTCGCGGGGAGCTTTCTAGTCGCCATCTGTGTTGGACAGTAATGCCACGGCCCGTTATAATTAATACACTTGGGCCTCTCAAATATTAAAAGTGCAGGTGGCTTAGTTCGGTTTCAACTATTTAACATTCGATACACACACTACCCTAACACACACTTAAGATTATTGTTGAAGCTAAGTGAGTCCAATGAACTCACCTTATCTATACCGGTCTCAATAACTATTCTCGATCCGACAGTCGATGATCTTGAACTCCTTATTAAGATGTAGTGGCATCTTAGTATTCTCGTTTCACTATATCGTTACTTCTAGAGTAAGATATCTAACATCGTTACTCTTCTCAAACATTATCTCCTAGGTTCCGCAAACCTAGACGTCCATTCCAATAATTCCGTATCATTTCAACAATCCGTACGTACTCTAATCTTATTCTTCTTATTTTCTACAATTTACAAATCCGTACGATCTAGCCATTTCACTTATTGTTTAAATCCTGCAAGATCTCATCATCTCATCCTTAAACTAAATTTCCGTTCCAACTTCCTTACGTTCTAATCTGATCTAGTTCTCCATTATTTCTGCTATTTCATTCTACTTCTTATCATACGGAAATATTTATAAAAACTCCGGAACAAAATAAATACGGGAGTTTGGTCGAGGTTTCGAACCTTTCAGGCGACAAGGTAAGGGTGCAACATGTCTAACATTCGAATGCTCGGGGCGGCAACACGCAAGATAGGCATGCACACAGGTCAGGGGTTTGAGTTTTGTTGTTGACAACAAAAGGCAGGCGGTGAGGCAACCAGTCTAGTGTTCGAGTCCTTCTACAGACAAAACAAGGCAGCGGTGAGGGAGTGTCTTAAGTCGAGGGTTTGAAATCTGCTATCAACATATGTTGAAACAAGGAAAGGCGCCAGGTCTCAAGGATCAGCATGTCTCCATTTCGAATCCCACTGAGAGCGTTCGACACATGGGAGAGAGTTACTTTGAGGCGAGGGTTTGAATCTCTTTGGGCATAGTTTTGATGCAGTGAGGAGGGGCTTGGAGATCCTAGGTTTGAGTCCTAGCAAAACCAATACCACGATTTAATCTTGTACACCATGCATGTAAGAGCCTTAGTCTTAGGAGCCGAGCTAGGATGTAGCCGCCCCGCGGGTCCATGGTGGCGCCCCTGCGGCTGAGTCGTGATCCGCCCCTGCGGCTTCCTGCGGTTGCAGCCGACTTTGTTGACCTTTTGACCGTGCTTTACTCTTTCCTTCCTTCCTTCTTAGCCTTTCCCTTGGCTTGCTGAGCAAGGGTTTTATCTCTTTCCCAGCCATTCTCACGTCCTTCTTCCTCTCTTCTCTTTTTCCTTGATCTTGTTCTTGAGTTCTCTTTGGATTGAAAGAGCAAGCTTGTGTAGACTTTGTATGGTGATGATGTATGTTGTGTTGAGCTGTGAAGAGCCAGATGAGAGGTGTTAGTGTTGTTCTCCTTGCTGCCTAGGACCACAGTAGTGGTAAGTTACTCTTCTCATCTTCTTCTCTTCTTTCTTTCTTCCTTATTCCTCTTCCTTAGCTTAGGATTAGATGTGATTGGATGTATACTGATGTTTGTATGTATATATATATATATGTGTGGATGTGGATGTGGATTGATGAAGACGTGATTGATCATGGGAAGAGTGAAAGAGAAATCGGGAGATCACATTCTGTCGCGTCGCCGCCCCTGCGCCTCAGCATCTCCGCTCCCAGCTCCCGCGGGAACCTGTCACCGCACCCGCGCCCGGAAGCCGCCGCCTCCGCGGCCACGGTCCCAGCGCCCGCGTGTTTCCGCGCCTACGTCTGCTGCCTTTCCGCCCCTGCGTCTTTCCGTTCCGCAGGTGCGTCTTCTACAGGATCTACTTAGAGTAGTATCGATCCTTTTCTTTCCTAGTATGAGCGGGTTAGTATCATGCTAGGTACGTATATGAGGATAGAATGATGATGAGTATGATATCGTTTTATGCTGGTTACGGCTTTGAGGTTTAGTTGTTTATCGAGGTTATGAGTTGGATATGATCCTTATGGATCCCTTGGGTCAAGGTGTGACCCCTTTGATTGATAGGAGATGTGATATCTCGTTATGCATTGTTTTAGGCAGTGTTGTCCTCCAGTTTGGAGTTGATCGGATTGAGAGTACTTCGAGGTTGAGGTAAGTCCATAGGATTTACTTAGCTACCATCCTTATATTGGATGTATGCATGAGTGGTGTTTGATATATGCTTGATAGCATGCGATATTGATTATTACCGACCTATGGTTTAGTGACTGCCCATTGTAGGGCCGTGACAACTCGTCATTTCATCCCGCTGGGAGTCTGGAGGTTTTCTGCGGGCAGACCAAATTTGGTTCAGTGGGACGGGCTTTCTCCACTCCCATAGGGTATACGGGGACGGTGACCGTATCACCACTCCAGCTAGCACCATTCCCGAGAGGCGATGATTATATATTCCTCGTGTCACATATATTCATATACATCTATTTATACGATTTGAGTGTTGGACTTTATAAAGATAATTAACCGGGTAAATGTGTGACGGCATGATTATATGTTTATGTTTTCCCTGAAGTGTGTTTGTGCTTTTGCATCTTCTATATATATATGTATGGTTAGCTAACGGTTTTATACCGTGTTGTAGATCCTTTGCAGGTTAGGAGAGCTGCAGAGTGATTCAGATGGGGTGATCCGCTGAGGGCTCCGTACATTGGGTTATGCGAGGGTTATGGGATACTTTGGATGTACAGATATATGTTTTGATTGTACTCAGCGGTACTTTGTATACCTTTTGTTATATATATATATGTAGTTTGATGTTTTGGTTTTAGTCTATCGGTGCTTTGTTGTAAGATCCAGTGAACTTGTTGTCAGGCTAGGGTCAGGATCCATTGTGAGATCCTAGCCCAATAGCGCCTCGAGTCCTACGGATTCGGGGTGTTACAAAGTTGGTATCAGAGCCTTAGGTTGACAACAATGGCACTTGCAATCTGCAATAAAGGTCGAATAGATAAATAAACAGAACCCGAAAGGGGTTTTACTTTTGAAAAGATTTTGGTTTTTGAAATGAGTACAAATGTTTTGGGATAGTGTGTAAGAGAAGCCATCACCCCTCTGAAGACCTCGACAATATATATATATATATATATATATATATATATATATATATATATATATATATATATATATATATATAGATATTATGTTGTGATTGACTTTATATATATCTATACATATGGCATATATATAGCCTTATAGGTTGGGTGTATTTACCTTGCAGATGGCTCAGACTAGAGTTGTATCTGCAGATGGACGTGGTAGGGGTAGATCCCTCTTCCTCTAGTAGAGGTAGGATAGAGTCAGATTTCCGCAGTTGATCCACCTACAGCGGAGGAAGTCTATGAGATTGTTGCTGAGAGTGTCGTTCCTGAGACTGGGAACGATATAGCTGGGAGACATACACCACAACGAGTCCAGTCAGATGACTTGGATTATATCTTTATGAGGGGACCAGATTTCCGCGCGTATATCAGACAAGTACAAGAGGCTTCCAGAGCAGGTAGACGTACCCCGGATCTGCCGGCACAGGAGGGATCATTTGAGAGATCCCATGGAGTTACTCAGGTACCAATTGTACCGGCACGTGTTGCTGAGATTATTCAAGTTTCAGAGGAGCATAGAAGGCCTGGGAAGAGACAGCAAACTGGGCAGACCAGTGGTGCTGGTGGAGTTGTTGGTTCTGAACTAAACCAGAGACGCCCAAGTTACCCCGCATCTGCACAGGTTGCAGCTACGGGTCGACGATGTTATAATTGTGAGGAGCCTGGACATATGCGACTAGCGTGCCCGAGGCCGTTGGTGACTTGCTTTACTTGTGGCAGACTAGGTCACAGAGCTATTTTCTGTAGATGGGGCAAAGCTTCATCTCAACAGGGTTCTTCTCCTGCCAGTGTAGCAAGGGGTGGGCAGAGACCACCTCAGCAGCAGCAGACACAGGGACAACAGAGGGTCCCAGATCGTCCTACGACTCAGGGATCTGCTCCTTGGCCGAGTAAGAGCAGAGGTCGTGGTGGGAGTACCACGAACACCCGAGGAGCTCAGGGTAGAGTTTTTGAGCTGAGGAGTGCAGAGTAGCCAGCTGCAACGACTGCTATATGTACCATTCTGATTCATGGTTTACCTGTTAGTGTCTTATTTGATACTGGAGCTACGCATTCTTTTATATCTGATGCATGTGTTGAACGTCTGAGTCTAGATATGACTGAGGGGATACCCTTTAGTATAGGGTTACCCGATGGTAGTGTGGTCAGAGATACCCGTGAGATTTGTGATTGTCCCATTTCTTTAGGGACCCGTATATTGCTTGTTGACTTCTTTGTCATGCTATTAGTGCATGAAGAAGTCACTTTAGGTATGGACTGGATGGATAGACATCGGGCGGTATTAGATGTAGGTAGGAGGACTGTTACCCTCTTTACCGAGTTAGGTCAGATAGAAACTTCGATTACTTATTTGAATACAAGGTTCAACAAGAGTTCAGCGGAGAATAAGGCCCTGAAACAAAAAGACTAGCACTGCTACGAGATTGAATCAGCTTCGGGCTTTCAAGCCTGACTTTTGTTGAAGGGGCCCACTTTTCTATTGTAGTGATGGATGACTTCAAAGTGATGGGCTCACTAGACGGGGAATATGCGTACAGTAGAAAAAGCAGCTTGAAGCAACTAGCAATGCTACCAAAAATCAAGGAGAGTTTTACCAACCCAGCAAAGGACTAAAAATCCTTGTGTCAGTGGTTCGAATCCACTTCTAAGCAGGCGAAGGGTCCAAACCGTAGCCGGGCTACTCCATGTTTGGAAAGTAGGGCAGAAAGTACAACAATGCCCCAAACAGTAAGAGGACTAGAGGTTGTCTTGCCGCTTGGATATTCCTTTGAAAAAGGAATAAACCCAAAAATAAAAAGAGATGACAGAAGAGAAAAAGGAAGGGAATGGGGCAAGATATGTTCTCCCCGCCCGGGTTTTCCGAGGTTGGGACCTTGGAAAGTCAGGCATGGTTATCAGTGTGATACGAGCAGCGAGACTGATTGCACAGGGTTGTGAGGCCTTCTGGTGTTATGCCATGAAGGAGGGGGATAGTCCAACGTTAGAGGATATCCCAGTGGTCTGCGAGTTTACAAATGTATTTGCTGAGCCGTCCAGTTTGCCGCCTCTGAGGATTGTGAACTTTGGTATTGACTTAGAGCCTGGTACGAGACCGATCTCGAAGGCCCCATATCGTATGGCGCTTGTCGAGATGTTGGAGCTGCTGAAGAAACTTGAGGAGTTGGCTGAGAAGGGTTTTATTCGCCCTAGCGTATCCCCGTGGGGAGCACATGTCCTCTTCGTGCGGAAGAAGGACGGATCGTTGAGATTGTGTATTGATTACAGGGAGCTGAACAAGGTGACCATCAAGAACAAGTATCCATTGCCTCGTATAGATGACTTGTTAGATCAGCTTCAGGGAGGGACATTAATTTCCAGGATTGACCTGCGCTCAGGGTATCACTAGCTGAGGGTGAGAGAGCAAGATGTACACAAGACAACATTCCGGACCAGATATGGACACTACGAGTTTGTAGTGATGCCATTTGGGCTTACGAATGCCCAGCTGTCTTCATGGAGTTGATGAACAGCATATTCATCGACTTCCTGGATCAGTTTGTGGTGGTCTTCATAGATGATATTTTGGTATACTCTCGCAGCAGAGAGGAGCATGCAAGACAGTTTTAAGGACTGTATTGCAGGTCTTACGAGATAGAGAACTTTATGCTAAGTTCTCTAAGTGCGAGTTCTGGATGCCAGAGGTAGCATTCCTGGGTCATGTTGTTTCAGCTGAAGGGATCCAGGTGAATCCGACGAATATAGAGTCAGTAGCAGCATGGACGACACCGACGAACGTCAAGGAAGTACGTAGATTTCTTGGCTCAGCCAGTTATTACTGACGCTTTGTGGAGGGATTTTCTGTGAATGCCCGTCCACTGACGAGTCTGCTGAGGAAGACTACCAGATTTGTATGGTCTAAGTAGTGTACACAGAGTTTTGAAAAGTTGAAGAGACGTCGGACTTCCGCCCCTATTTTAGCACAACCAGAGGGCACAACTGATTTTGAGGTTTACAGTGATGCATCCAAGCTAGGCTTGGGATGTGTGTTGATGCAGCGAGGCCGAGTGATTGCATATGAGTCTAGACAGCTGAAGACGTATAAGGAGAACTACCCAACTCAAGATCTGGAGTTGGCAGTGTAACACCCCAAATCCGTAGGACTCGGAGTGCTACTAGGCTAGGATCTCACAATGGATCCTGGCCCTAGCCTGACAACAACTTCACTGAATCTTACAACAAGGCACTGATAGATTAAAACAAAACATAAAAATGATGTATATATATCGATAAAAAGGTCATACAAAGTACTGCTGAGTACAAAAGTCAAAACATGACTCCGTACAATATAAATAACCCATATCCCACGAGTACGCCCTGTGTACGGAACCCTCATCAGATCACCCCTCCGGATCACTCTGCAGCTCTCCTAACCTGCAAAGGATCTACAACACGGTATAAAACCGTTAGCTAACTATACACATATATAAGAAGATGCTAAAGCACAATCACACGTCAATAATATTACACATCATCATGATATCACACATTTACCCGGTTTATTATCTTTAATAAGTCCAACATTCAATCGTATAATAAATGTATATGAATATACGTGACACGAGGAATGTATATATAACCCTCGCCTCTACGTGCAATAGCTAGCTGGAGTGGTATCAACGCACTTTCCTGTATACCATATGGAGTGGTAGGTGCCCTTCCCGTATACCAGAACTAACTAGCTTACAGAGAACTTTCCAGACTCCACCACGGGATGAAAGGTAAGTTGTCACAACCACTACAATGGGTGGTCAATATAACATAGGTCGGTGACCATAATAACACATGCTATAAAACATATAACACACACCACTCAAGCATACATCCAATATAAGGATAACAGCTAAGTAAGTCCTATGGACTTACCTCGATCTCAGGAGTATCTCGCTACAAACCACTCTCAGAAACGTCTACTCCCACGGGAGGACAGCACAGCCTATACAAGGCACACATACATATATCACAATCCTATCACACAAAGGGTCACACCTAGACCCAAGAGATCCATAAGGGATCATATCCAACTGGTAAACCTCAAAGCCCTAACTGGCATTTCCGTATCATACTCATCGACATCCAAATCCTAGCATGGTACTAAGTTCCTCATACTAGAAAGGAAAAGAACTACTTAACAATAAGTAGTCCCGGGACAAGACGCACCTGCGTGAACTAAGGCCGCAGGGGCGGAAAAGATCACCCTATGAACAATTCATCTACTCCTAAGCTAAGAAGGAAGAACAAGAAAGAAAGGAATGAAGGAGAAGCAAGAAGCTCACCTCCACAGCTGTAGTCAACCAAGGGAGAACATAACTAACTCTTAGCTGGCCTCTGCAGCCCATCAAACATGCACTCAACCTTCAACAACACAAAACCACACCCAAAACCTTATCAAAATCCAAACTCTCAAGCAAGATCCAAAGGAAGAGATGAAGAAGCAAGGAAGACATATGAAGGACTGGAGTGCGATAAGAGTGGAATGAGACTCTTGCTCAGCAAGGTAAGAAAGAATAAAGGAAAGAGTAAAGCACGGTCAAAGGAGTCAACAAAACCGGCTGCAGCCGCCGTAAACCGCAGGGGCAAATCACAAGGCCGCGGGAGCGGGAACCCGCAGGGGTGACAACATGCCCGTGGGTGCGGAAAATCCAATCTCGGCCCAAAGCAAAACTCGGCTATGGTCCGATCTCGGTTCGAAAGAATAGGAGTCTCACAGGCAGCAGTAGTTCATGCACTGAAGATCTGGTGACATTATCTGTATGGTGCTACATGTCAGATCTTCACAGACCATAAGAGTCTGAAGTATATCTTCACGCAGCGGGAATTGAATAACCGCCAGCGTAGGTGGCTTGAGCTGATCAAGGATTTTGATCTAGAGATTCTGTACCATCCGGGAAGGGCGAACGTTGTCGCCGACGCCATGAGTAGGAAGACGCCTCGAGAGAAGGTGATTGCGAGACTGATAGTTCAACATCAGTTACAGAGAGACCTGATCTGGTTAGAGTTGGACATCCAATTTCCTGACGAGGATGCCCAGTTGAGTACCTTAGAGGTTCTTCCTGATCTGTTGAGTGAGATCCAACAGACGCAGGGAACCTGCCCTACATTGATGAAGATCCGAGAGAGGATGTCTCGGGATGAGGCACCACAGTTCCTTCTAGGAGCAGATGAAGTGTTGAGACGCAGCGATCGCGTCTGTATACCTGCTGATGCGGATCTACAACAGAGGATATTACAGGAGGCTCACTGTACGCCTTATTCAGTGCACCCAGGTACGAGTAAGATGTACCAGGATCTGAGACGTACATATTGGTGGGAGGGCTGAAGCCCAATGTGGCCAGATTTGTGGCACAGTGTTCGACCTGTCAGCAGGTCAAGATTGAGCATTGCAGACTTGGACGTGAGCTCCATCCACTACCTGTTCCACAGAGGAAGTGGGAGGATGTCACCATGGATTTTGTGACTGGGCTGAGACCGAGCATGAGTTTTGATGCCATCTGGGTTATAGTGGACAGACTGACGAAGACGGCACGTTTTATCCCTATCTGGGAAACGTGGCCGGTGAGCAGATTAGCTGAGGAGTACACTAGACAGATAGTGAGACTCCATGGGGTACCGAGGACGATCGTCTCAGACAGAGATGGACGATTTACCTCGAGGTTTTGGCAACAGATTCAGACTATCCTGGGGACGAGTTTGCACTTCACTACTACGTTCCATCCTCAGACAGATGGTCAGTCAGAGAGGACCATTTAAACACTGGAGGATATGCTGCGAGCTTGTGTGTTGGACTGGGGACAAGTGTGGACATATCATCTCCCACTAGTTGAGTTCTCGTGCAACAACAGCTAGCATGCATCGATTGGGATGGCCCCATATGAGACACTGTATGGACATAGATGTCGTACTCCGTTATGCTGGGATGAGCCGAGCAGTGTTAGTGGGTTGACACCTGATCAGATTCAGGATGATGTTGCTCGTGTATATAGCACTGATTAGAGAGATGATGTTGACTGCACAGAGCCGTCAGAAGTCTTATGCAGATAGGAGGCGTAGACCCCTAGAGTTCAGAGTTGTGTGACTGAGGGTGTCTCCGACACGAGGTGTTAGACACTTTGGCATTAAGGGGAAGTTGAGCACCCGATATGTCGGACCGTTCGAGATTCTGGATCGGGTTGGGAACGCAACATACAGATTAGCTTTGCCTCCAAGATTAGAGGGTGTTCACCCTATGTTTCACATGTCTCAGCTGAGGAAGTACATACCAGATCCGAGACACATTGTGAGTTATGATGATTTGGTAGTCGAGCCGGACCACACTTTTGTTGAGCATCCAATTGCAGTCCTAGAACGAGGTTTGAGACGCCTGCGTTCGAAGGACATTCCTATGCTGAGGATACAGTGGTCGAGACGAAGACCTAATGAGGCTACATGGGAGACTGAGGATAGTATTCAGAGGAACTATCTAGAGTTTTACGCCGAGATAAATATACCAGTAGGATCGACGAGTAGAACTTAGTACTATCTTGATGAGTGTTATGCTTATGTGCTTATATGCTATGATGTGTTTATTATCGTATTAGCTATGATGTGATATGTGATCTTAGTAGATCTTGTTGTGCTAGTACGACTGATGTTTCTAGTTGGAGATGACTCTTTCCTCCATGCTATTGTGATACGATTAGGGTTTAGCTGGAGATGGGTATTCCTTCATGCTATTTTGATGGACATAGAATTGCTGGAGATGTTTTTCCTCCATGCCCTTCTGTTATGATGATGATACGGCTAGAGATGTTTTTTCCTCTATGCCTTTGCGATGTGATGATGATATGGCTAGAGATGTTTTTCCTCTATGCCCTTGTGATATGATTATAGTTTGGCTAGAGATGGTTTTCCTCTATGCCTTGGATAGTATAGTGATCTTGTAGCTGGAGATGATGATTTCCTCCATGCTTGTGTTTGAGGTTATAGAGTGATATAGGTTGATACCATATGTGCGGGGATGTGATACCTCCGATAGAGAGAGTTATACCTCAGCTTACGAGTCCGAGTGGTTTTAGGATTCTACAAGTTTCGGGACGAAAATTGTTTTTAGGGGGGTGAGATGTAAGAGTCTTAGTCTTAGGAGCCAAGCTAGGAGGTACCTTCCCGGCGTTGCTGCGATGGCGGAGTGTGTCGACTCAAGTTCGCCGGCGACGACGATGGTGCTAATTGGCGGCGCGCAAGATTGGGTTCCACTTCTTCACAAGGCCAACAATGATGAGGTTTTAAACCTTAAAACCGAAAGGAGAAAGTGAAGAGTGGAGGGTGTCGCTTACAGGTCACAATCAGCAGGGAGGCGATGAGAGGGTGTGTGCGCCGGTGTTCACGGCCTCGGTCGGCGGACGATGTTATAACTCTCGGTGGTTCCCTGTGGACGGAGAGAAAGCAGACGCAGGTTGGCGATGGTAGTTTGTTGTGGTTCGAGAGTAGGGGAGGAGAGAAGAGGAGAGAGGAAGGTGGATCGACAAGGTTCTTATTAGTCTTCACATGCCTAGTCCAAGGTGTCTTTAATGGCGGATCTTCAACTCCCTTGGCATTATTGGCCCCCTTTAATACATGTAACGCCCATTGACGCCGGAGAAAGTCGAAGAAGTAGGTGAGGTGGATCTCCGCGAGGCTTGTCAAGCCGTCGACTTGGGCTTGAAAAAGTCCAAACAAAAGCCGGCCCAAAGAAGGAAAGGAGAGAGGAGTGGGCCAGAGAGAACTCATCCGGCCCAAAACGGCTTATGAAGGCCGGCCGGTCTGGTTAAATAGATCGGTTTGGCTAGAGGTTCCACTCGATCTGATTCGGTTCACTACTTCCGGTATACAAATCGGTTCCCGAATTAATAACTTAAATATAAAAATTTTCAGTTATTACATACTTACATAAAACAAACATATAAATAGCACATTTTCTCTAATTTCCTCAAAACAAACTGATATTTCAAAGGCAAAAATTAACCTTTAAAGCAAAAGTGGTAGTAACTTTTCAATAACAACTTGGTAAAAACTATTGGCCAAGAGTAAATTGTCCAATAGTTTAGAATGTTCCGATTTTTTTTAAAGCCATAAAAATGATATAATATATTTTTTATAGAAGGAAAGGGGTCTGATCAAAGTTAGATGCGGACATTGCTGAATAAATATATCAAAAAAATATTATGTCCCAACCATTATCTCTTCAAAATGAAATCATTGATTGATAGTGAAAAGTCGGGAATGATATTTTTTTAATTTATTTTTTGGTCATTTTATAAAACCTATATCACATTTTCAAGATACGGGTGATAGAATGTTTAACTTGGGATTTTAGGGGTAAATCTTTGTAAATTGATATATTTTGTTGTCAATCACATATATGTTATGGTTCAAATCGATTGGCCGGAATATTCTTCTTTTTTTCCTCTTTTTTTTCTGGAGGAAAGAAATTAGATGAAACATACTCTGATGAAGTTAATGATGAATATTTTTATTATGCATTTTATGGGGAAGGGGATGATGGATATGATGAAGAGGATGAGCTTCAAGAGAATGCAAACATGAAAATAACATTAGAAAGCGAGATTAGCATTCATCCATCAATCGGGACTAGTCTTTATTACTTTAGAAAATGCAAGTTTTTGAAATAAGTCCACATATAAGGGGAGCAAGTGGCGAACGTCGTCGAAGCCGAAATAAAGAAGTCGGAGCTCACTCTTAAGGGTTGTTCGGTTGGCTTGTGGTAGTAGAACCCTTTTTTCCTTCATCTTCTGGGGGGGCTTAACAACCTGCCCGATCCCTGTAAAAGCTAAGATTTACAAATCATGATTAAGGTGGATTAGACTTAGTCATGGACACTAATTGGATCGTAACTTGGTAATTGGGTAGTTGACGAGTTTGATTTCCTCTGGGCTCTAATTCGTACTTGTGGGGGAAATTTCATTTTTTTTTCCTCCAAGTTAATTTCCCCTCATGTATTAATTGGGGTATTTGGAGGCTTCAATTAACGAAGTTGTAGTTAAGAGTGTTGATTAGAATATCAAATATGTTTAAGATGTAAAACAACATAAATCATCAACAATTGTGGCACAATCATAAAATCGTCAACAATGGCGGAACGGGACAACTAGTCAAGAGGAACCGATCTCCTTGTTGAATTCCTTAAAGTCATGCTTGACACGTACATCACTGAAGATATAAATCAAAAGCATAATGTCGCCAATCAGTATCTCTCCTTAAAATAAAATCATTGGATAATGAAAAATCAAGAATGAAAATTTTTAGAATTTGGTTATTTTGTAAAACCTATATCGCATTTTCAAGGTATGAGTGATAGAATGTTTAACTTTGGATTTTTGGGACAAATCTTTGAACATTGATATATTTTTGTTGTCAAACACATATGTTATGGTTCAAATCGATTGGCCTGAATTTTTTCTCTCTAGAGGTAATCAATTAGACGAAACATACCGTAAAAGCTATGATTTTCGCATCATGATTAAGGTGGATTAGACTTAATCATTGACAGTAACTGGAGCGTAACTTGCTAACCGAGTAGTTGACGAGTTTGATTTCCACCCTTATGCTCCGGGCTCGAATTCATACTCGTGGGAGAAATTTTACTTTTTCCTCCGGGTAAAATTCCCCCTCATGTTTTAATCGATCAGGGTATTTGGGGCTTCAATTAACAAAGTTGTAGTTGATAATGTTAATTAGAACATCAAATATGTCTAAGATGTGAAATAACATAAAGGAGAAAATGACAAAAATAGTGGTTGTTTCTTGATGGCCAACAAAGTCATCTAATGAGTATATGCTTCTCGAGGCAGTCACATATTAATGATTCCAATACATTTCCGTATATTTCATTTTAGTTTATCTTTGGAGACTAAAATTTTACCGTCTTTAATACTATCAATTGCATATATCCTCTTCGTAACCCAATTAATGGATGAGTTTTACTTCCACTATAAATAAAGATATTCATTAGTATATTCATTTTATACGCGTTTTTCACGAGAAAACACTTTATTCTCTCAAACTTCAATTTTGGATATACTCTTCGTTTTTTTGATCCAAATTCAAATTAGGTTTTAGAGTCCTCTCTCAATTCTATATATCTTATAATATTGTAGAACCGCAAACGAAGGGAAGCCAAAACACCCTTGCCACCATGCATCCCACTAGAGTGTTGTCGGTCACCATCAGTCATAGTTGATGACATGCTCTTACTTCTCGTGTCTTCGTGAGTCCGTAACATCTTCTTGATCACCAAACGAGTTAGTAACAAATACGATATGAACTTATTCGTTTTTAATTGATTTTGAAAGTAAAAAATTGATGGGTGGAATATGATATTCTTTGCAGGTGTCGATAAAGACGGCAAACTAGCTAAAATTTAGCTTGCTTGTTTGAATGTATCTAGGTAAGTCTTATAACTTACTATTAACTCTTGATCCACATATATGATTACTGGAAAATTTGAATTGTGTTATATACAAATGTTGTTGTGATAATATGATGATTCTAAAATCTATATGTTGTGTTGAAAATGTTGTGTGTTATTATTGTTATCATGTGATGGAAATATTATGCTAAGCATGTTCATACGATGTTATAGTATCATGTGTATATGATACTTGCATTTGATATATTTGTTGTGATGTGTGAGAAAGTATCGTTAATTCAAGTGGAAATAATAATCTGAGGCATAAATACTGTCAAATCTATATGTTGTGTTGAAAATGTTGAGTTCAAGATTCCTTTCGAGCATTCCGAATCCTTTGTGATCGTCCCAAATATTTTCGGAATACTCCTTGTCTCATTTGTGTCATTTTGAAAAGTCTTATATACAAGCCTTGACTTTCTTCCATGCCATGACTCCTTGTTCTTGTCAAATGGATGAGCGGTCCGTGACACATATACATTGTTTTGAAATGACTATTTCCAAATAACCGGTTGAATGTTTTCACTTCTTCTCCATAATTATTGTTGTAAGATCCTATAAGTGGTGGTGTTGTCGTACTAACTAATATGACCCATTATATTGTGGTTGACCCTTATCTTAGTGGTGTAATGTGTTATTAAGAACCCGAAGGTTATACAAACAATAAATGGAAACGGGAAGGTTAAGATTGTGGCACGAGCAAGGAACCTAGGTCGTAAAGAAGGAGTTAGACCAAGAATTGAGCCGAAAAATCAAAGTTTGAGAGAGATTTGGAGAAAAAAGAGATAACTAATTGAAGGAAAATGAATTATTTGAGAGCTATTTCAATTTTTTTGATAAAATTAGAGTACGTGTCCGTTCCTACTATGGTCGAAGTTTTTGTGGGGTTGAAATTTATCCCTTTTTATAAACCAATTAGTATAAATTTAAGGGGTTTATGGATAAATTATTTGGTTGAAATTCAACTCGACCGAACTGATCATATCACCTTCATTTTATTTTTATAGGCGGCGACGTTTAGAACGGATATAAATACAGTTTTTTATTATTTCACGGTAAATATTAAGAATTTTCATAAAAGAATTTTTTTCTCAAAGAATTATCTTGAAAACCTCTCTCATCCATCCTTGATTTTACCCTAGTTTCTTAAATTACTTTGAATTACATACCTCCACTAAAACACCTCTTACTTTCCTATAATTGGACAAGAATAGATTCTTAATTAGTGTGAATCAGGTAGGAACTTGACAGGATTAATTTCTTTTAAAAAAAACTTTTTTAGTGTGATTCTTTAAACCATTATGATATTTATTTTTATTTTTAAGTTATAGAAATTGCTAAATATACTCTCTATATCTAGGTTGGAAATGCTATGATAATTCAACTTCCGGCTGTTTACAGAAGAAGCGCAACTAGCTTTTCCTCTTCGCCACCTATCCTCTCCCCTTCACATTGATCCTTAAGCATCTTGCACTATGGAATCCTTTGCAAGATTTCAGTCATCTTCAATCCATGCAATATCCATGTCATGTTCGCCGGAAACTTCACCGGACCTTCTCCATTCCATCTCCTTTCGCCTGCTTCCATCACGCCGCTTATGTCTTTCACACAGCACGCCTCCTACGACCTAAAGTTTTTCCATAAGGTAAACTTGAACCAATTATTGTTTTAGGGTTTTCAATTGGATTAGAAATAATCACCTTTAGCCCTAATGTTGTATATTGTCCACTTTTCCAGTGGCCTGTGTTAGATATTTATTGTGTTTTTGAATAAATTATCGTTTGACGCGATCTTCTTATTTATGGCTTTCAATTGCTTGGATAATGCAAGTGTGGAGTATACTAGTTTGTTTTCCAGCTAATATGGTGAGGAAGCACTGTGGTGGACAATACCATTTTTTGATGTAGTTTTTACTAAAGATATATGTTCCCCAGTTTGTTTTCGTTGAACAACCAAATGTTTGTGAATGGTAACTCAGTGCAACTTGATTGACAAGCCTTTGCCAAAGTTTGATATGGTCCTAACCTGAACTTTTTCAAAGTAAAACCTTTTGTTATTTTGTTTTTTTTGTACCAAGAATGAAATGTGCCCCCTTTTTATGCTGCTTTGGCATTTACACTGGTCATTTTCTGTTATTTGTCTAGTTCTAACGGCATTTTTGTACATAATTTTAGATCAGAAGTCTTCATGTTTGAAATAGGTTATTAATGAATTATGAGGTTTTTGAAATGACAGAATTGGGCTTTCTACTTTTATTATTCATCTAGTGGTGAGCATGTGACATGACTGAGCATCTTTGTATTACTTATTGGAACGGTAAACTAGTATTGTTGACATTCATTACAATTGAACATAGAACTCGTTTACCATCTAAGATCTGGTTAGTCTAAAGTTTGTAAGGTGAACAATGAGGATATGTACTCACTTTTCAACATACTAATAATTCCACGCGTTTCATTGTTTTGGCTGCAAAAGCAAGAGCTTCTTCCGCGCTAGAAAAGTGGAAAGAGCTCGCGAAAGTTGTAAGTTGATCAGGGGTTTGTCAAGGAATGATTCTGGGAATTTTTGGGTATAGAAAGTACATGAAGTGTACATGGATAGCCTTTTGAAAGAAATTGTGTAAGCTTATAGTAATCAAACACCTTAATAGCATTCGGTCATATTTCTTTTACATCTCTTAAGTCAAGAAACACATCAATAAAATACTATTTTGATCTTTGTTTCTCTTAGAATGCAATAATCTAATTTGTTTACCGGACTTATCATTCAATTTCAACTGTAGGATGCTATTCTTTAAGTTTGTTTGTCAAGATTATAATTTAAAACTTTTTCTTACCTCTCAAGTTTAGTCTCAAAAACGATTTTTTATAGAGTTGAACTAACTTCTTTCTATAAAAGTTGAATTACATTTAACTATTATGATTCAGTTTTTCTCACTGGATAATTTTAATTTAAAACTATTTCACATAACATCATATGTCTTCCTATTATGTCTACTACATCTCACTTAAAGCTCATGTTTCTAGTTTCGAGAATAAGGGTAACTCATCATATGCCTTTCTCTTATCCTACTTCACATGTGTTGAAGTGGAGTTTAAGCCATCTTGTTTGGATAAACTATATCCTAAACATATTTATGTTGTTGATGACCTTAACCTTGTTATATTAGCCAGATATGCATATTTGGGAGGAGTATCATCCTAATCAATGCATGTCGCATGCTTTGTTTGTTTCCTTTGTTACTCCAATCACTGTAAAGATGCCTTCAAAATTTAGTCTCAAAATCCTTATTGTAGTATATAACCAGCCAAGTGATCTTGGGTTATAATATTTTTAAATTATCCATTTTCGTGCAGGGCAACCATGAGTAGTTAGTTGCATATGGTCTCTTAATGGTTCAGCTATTTAGTAAGGTTAGATATGAAAAGCCTCCCTTTTTGTTTTGATAAAATATGTTCAGAGAAAAGATGTTGCTAGATCACAATTTAGCAACCGAGGAACATTGTGGGGTAACATCATACTATGTATAACATCAACGCTTGTAATTACCTATGATATAGGTTGCATTTAACGTTCTTGTTTAGCACTTGAATTACAAGTTTCTTACCAAATTCTAATTTTATTTGTCCAATCTTACCAATTATTGGTGCAAGTAGGTGTCAAGTGTGTGTGCTTTCTCATTGCCTTTTTAATGCTATCTAAATAGGTAGTAATATCTTAATCTTTGTCAATTGCATATAGGTGAAATTGATCACATGAATGAGAACCTTTAACTACATCTCCTTCTATGGGTTGTCTATTCCATTGCTACACCTTCAAGGGTGACAACCATTTGCCCTACAAAGAAGTCATATGCACCTATTATTTCCTGCACTTTTCAAGTGAAGCCGTCATGAGTTCATGTCTGCATGACCAATGAGTCTAAAAAGAATCTGTATAAAAATATTTGGTATAGTGCATCACAAATCAAATGATCGAGTTTTAAGTTTATAAATTACTCATGTTGTGTAGGGTAAATCATGAGATTGTGAATATATGGGCTATTGATCGTCTGCCATTGATAAATAGGTATGTGGAGCCTTCCTCTTTTGTCATAAAATATTTTCTTTGACAAATGCAGCTAGATTGCAATTTAGCAACTAATAAACAAGGAGTGTATAGCATTATATGATAGTTTGAATAATGTCAATAGTTCTAGCTTCTTTTGATATTGGTTGCAGCTTGCCTATAATGCAATCGCTAAACCAAAGTTACATCTTTCTTACCAAATAGTAAATTTGGTCTATTATGGGTGCAAATCGGCTATGAGTGTTACACTTTCTCAATGTCACTTCACTTTTATATTGCAATTACATGATTTATTGAACAAAATTTAAACCTTTATTTTTTTCGTTGTTTTCTTTTAATACATTAATAAAGATCAACACTTTTGATCGGAAAACCCCCTACCAACCAAAAAGAGTATTGTTTTCCATGCGTTCGTTGAAAGTATCTCCACCGTACATTTGGACATTCAGTACCACTCCCTCGATTGCCTTCGCATATAAAAGGGGACAATCTTTCTCTTGCACTGGTGTTTCTCCTTCTTTCTCTTTTTTCTGCCGCCGCTTTATTTAGGGTTTTGAGGCCTCGGCCTGATTTGTAAGTACTACTTTTGAGATTTGGGGATTTCTAGGGCTCCTTGATCAGGGAACCGAAGTACCAAGCGGTGAATCAGAAAATTCATATAAGGCTCTCTAATTGTTGCTTTGGAACGCTAATTGTTGTTGTGGAGATAATTTGCCTTTGTTTCCAGCTCTCTATATGTGCTTGTGTTAAGGTATTTCTTTTCTATGTATTCTTTGAAATATTTGTTTCAGTTCACGTTACTTCTCTTATGATCATTTTGAGGTAAAATTTGGTTATTGATTGTTCCATCGTTGTTCTTGTGTTCAAAGATTTGATTCTTTATTTTGAATTACCCTTTATACTCTTGGTAGCTTTGGGTTTGATATTTTGTAGATTAGTTTTCAGTCTTATTCTTGTTTCTATAATTTAGCAAGTGTTATGGCTGTGTATAGACAATCGAACTGAATTTTGCTTTCATCAAAACAAGGAATATGTTCTCTTAATTTGAAACTTGAAAGTTGACATTTGCTTTTACTTCAATTTCTTGTGTTTTTTTTGATGATTTATTTTGAATTAGCAGCAAGAAAGCGAACTTGAATGACAAACTACAAGAAGTGTCTTCATTGGATTGTGTTGAAATATCTAAGATGCATAGTAGTAGTTAGATTAACAATTATTCATTTCTTTTATCATGATGCATGTGCTTTATGTATGATTTTGGTTAAAACCAAGACATTGATGTGCATCTTTTCGATAAGCCTTTTTGTATTTATTCTCTTAGTGTTTGTGAATGGAGAATTCTTTTTGAATTGTATGTTCTCATTGAATGAAGCTAAATTTACTCTAATCAACTACTTCAAGTAGAGAAATCTGTATTTATTCTCTTAGTATGTTTAGATGGAAAATTCTTGTTAACTATATGTTGTCATTGTATAAATGTAAATATTCTCTGATGAGCTTTTTGTAAGTAGCTAAATATGTGACAAGGTTGTGATTTTTCTTTGTTATTTAGGACAATAACTTTGTTGAAGTATATAAGGAACCGGCTTATTTTGATCTTACCCGAATAACACATTGTTTTTAATTTTATTTTTCTTCCTCAAAACGGCTGCTTCGCTTTGCACACACTCTTGCTGAAAAAGTACTAGTAACCTCCTCATAATGTACAAACACCAAACAAATCTGCACATGTTATTGATTTTCGCATATCTGTTTAGGGGTTCCTTTGGATGGTGTAGGATAGGCGTAAATTTGATAAGTTATGTTCAATTGAAAGAAAGTGGCCATGCTAAACTCATTCGTTGAAACTTTTCTTGTCCTCTATGTTTTTGGATATCTTCTGAACTTTTGATCTCAAGAACTACAATTTTCTTATCAGTTTTTTTTTTTGCTTAGGATTAGTGCTAAAATAAATCATACCAATTGTAAGGAATTTTTATTAATAAGACAAACTATTTAGAAGTTTGTTGTATTTGGTTGTTATAATAGACTAGTCGAAGATTGATATCGATTGGCTAGAACTTCCTAGAAGGGATGTAGCCTAGTCAGAATGCTTATATGACAGCTCGTGATTCTTTGTAAGACATAAAGGTGCTCTAGTTTCACTTTTGAGAGCGTACCAAAATTAACGGTTTTTCTAAAATAGTTTTTATCATGATTGTGTGCATAGACATATGGTCACATATGAGCAAGTCATATCGTACCATATTTGGCTGGTTTGGTTCTGTCTTAAGTGAGTCCCAATAAGAATTATTCAATTATGAGTAATGTGTTTTTATTAATGGCAAATTCTTTGTTTTTTTGCTCTGCTTTGATGGTTGATACTATTTTTGAACATTTTCCCTTCGTAAGAGCACATGCATGGTTTCTTAGCCTAATGATTATATTGATTTATGGACAAAAGTGATGTTTGAGCTAAAAAAAATGGGGGGGGGGGGGGGGAGATTGTTTAGTATACAATCATATTTTTTTTACTAGATAAGGTGTAACATATCAATGTTTGGTTTCTTTTTCTTTATTATACTATGAAAATAAATATGAAGTTAAAAAAAAAAAAAATCACTATTGTGAAAAGATGCGTTAGTTTGTAAGATGATGTGTTAAAATAGAAATTAAAAAAATATATAAAAACTACATTAAGAAATCACCCGTGTACATGCTCTAACTTTACCTAATTTGGATGAATTGGTAGTAAGAGTATTCATTTTCTCAATTTTCCACTTCTTTATGGAACTTAGCTTGCTCAAATAGAAGCTTTGCCGTCACTATTCTCTTTGGGGACGAGTCAATCTTCGATATTCGAAATCCATTTATGGGCACATTGATCTAGTTTGGACACACCTTCTTTTCTTTTGTTGTATATGTTTGTAGATTTCTTTTTCTAGTTTTATTATTGAAATTTGTTCTTCAATATGAGCCAATTGATATGCTTCTCACTATTAACGACTAAAGTATTTTTTGGTTGCTATGTAAGAATCCTTCTTATATTATTGAAATCCCTACCCCCTGAATTGGTTCGGAGCTTCAACCAAGTAACGATGCTCGACACTTCGATTATATTCAGCACATAATTTAGTTGTAAATAATGCATGTAGTGATGCATAAATTTCAAATTTTGTAGGTCCACATATTGATCCGGCTGTCCTAATTGTAAAATGAATTTGGGTAATCTAATAGCGTCCCTGAAACATTGTCTTATTCTAAATTATTTGTTCCCTTTGTTCCATGAAGTTGGATATTTTTGCTTGTCTTGATTCGGATGACATAATCTATTGCACCATGTATGGTGTTGTTTAATAGTTTGAATAATACAAATATCGTTTTGGTTTTTATATCCTTCGCTAGGAAATGGGTGGAGGCAAAGCAACTATTCTTTGCTATTGGAATGATGATATAAGCGAAGAAGGGGATGAAAAAATTGACTATAATGAAGGAAGTAGCCAACTCACTAAAGTCCATACTAAAATAAGTTTCAAGGAGTTGGTGGATAAAATCTACAGAATGACTGGATGGGAAAAAGGTAGTACCGAAGTGAAGATTACTGGAAGGCTATGTAAGCATTCTAGTCCAACATGTTTCGTCGAAACTTTAATTTTCAATGATGAAACATTATCGGGGTTTCTTGATTCGTTTCAAGATGGAAAGGTACATCGCATCGAGCTTTATCTGAGATCTGCAAGGATTGAAAATAAGACTAGTGAAAAGCCAACTGTACAGTATAGGCAATCTTCAATGACTTGTTGCTTACCACCAGATGAAGTTGGTTTAAACCCTAAAAGAGAGATACATAATCAGAAAGTGCTTACTAAACCCTACATGAGCCCCATCCAAAATGTTTTTCCAGGGCCAAAGGACCCGTCTATCCTTGTATACCAGAAAGATCATAGGTCCTCGGACATATGGGAAACCATTCAGAAGGTATACATACTCGTCTTAAATTTTTTCCCCATTTTCAAGCTACACTCTATATTGTGTCAATTTTGTGTTTCATACTATTGATACTTATTCCTTTTATATGTTATGGTTACAATAAAGGATGAGAAACCCGAGGACTTAGTACGAGTTCGATGCGGTCGTGTATGGATTCCACATCCAAACCTCCATCGTTACATCATGGATGCTGGTTTCCTTGGGGTCATGCAAGTTAAATTTCTTCTTATTGATCATTCACTCATGACTGCCTTGGTTGAAAGGTGGAGGCCGGAAACACACACATTTCACTTCCCTGTTGGAGAGATGACTATCACTTTAGAGGATGTTGCAATGTTGCTTGGTCTGCCCATTGAAGGAGACGTAGTTACGGGTGGTTTGCCCTTTGATGAAAATGCTGATACAGGTTCTCATACTGAAAAGTGGGCGGACATGTGCATGCAAGAGCTTGGGTTGAGTCCAGGCGAAAAGGACCTGAAGGGTTCAAGCCTACAACTTAAATGGCTAAGTGATAATTTTAGTGAGCTCCCAACGGAAGTTGATAATTATGACGCTAATACATACAGTAGAACGCTTAAACAATATACCAAAGCGTGGTTACTAGCTGTCCTGGGAACAGTGTTATTCCCTTCTACGAGTGGTGATATAGTGTCATTGTTATACTTAGTGCAGTTGGTTAACCTTGAAAAAGTTATCAACTTCAGCTGGGGCAGCGCAGTCTTGGCTAACTTGTATCGAGGATTATGTCGTGCAACTAAAAGAGGATCAAAGGAGTTATCCGGTTGTGCTTTGCTATTACAGGTTCACTTTTTCTCTTCCAAAATCTATCTCTCTCCATCTTTTGGTAGGTCTTTTTATACCTGTTACATTTATAGATGATTCATATGCAACTTCTAGCAACTCCTTGATACTTCTCTTGAAATATTGACATCATATTTACCATATCTTATGAGCTAGTTATGGTCATGGGAAAGGCTTCACATTGGGCGCCCTAAAGTGGATCCGTGGCTCTCCATTGTCGAACGTGCAAATAGAAACAATGGTGTTGTGGTCAACGGTGATGGTGACATTGATAATGTCGTCACCCTTCATCCTGATATTGCCAATAGTCCATTTTCTCGTTTTCCATATGGACGCAGGTATGATCATATGTACAATTTTTTTTTAATGGTAAATTTATGATAATTTGTTTTGGTGTAATAATGTTTTCCATGTCAGATGGATTGGTCCAAAAGAGTTTGGTCATAGCCCTCGCCACGCTCTACCTTTATATAGATCAGAGTTGGATTCGCAAAAGACAGATGAGGCAAGTTCAAAATTTTTCTTAAAAATGTACTATCAACTTAAGACATACAAAAGATAACTTATAGGCGTTTCTTCTCCATTTAATATGATATGCAGGTTAAGTGGCAACCATACGAGGACATTGATCCAAACCACGTGACACCGTTGTGC
Organism: Fagopyrum tataricum; assembly: GCA_002319775.1. Lineage (NCBI taxonomy): Eukaryota > Viridiplantae > Streptophyta > Magnoliopsida > Caryophyllales > Polygonaceae > Fagopyrum > Fagopyrum tataricum. The sequence goes on along the minus strand of CM008283.1, from coordinate 17,740,720 downwards.
TATGCTGGTCGGAGCATTTGGCGAGCTAAAGTTCCTTTGATATGTTATCATGTGGTGGAGTGGCACTTTCCAGATCGAGTGTTGCGACAGTTTGGCTTGGTTCAAGGGATCCCGAGCCCTTGTGATACTGAACGTAGGCTTCATATGATAGACAAAAGAGGGCGAAAAAATACAGATTGGGGCTTGGAGCATAGTGATTATGTGTTGATTTGGGCTAGAAGGCATAATCGTATTATCAATGCTGATCCTATTGAGGGCCAACCTAGAGGATGGGATACATACTTGAAATGGTATCATCAAATCACTCGACGCTTTGTTGCTCGGCCTGTGGTTCCCAACCAACCGGAATCTAGCTTACAATATCATGGCAAATCCGCCTTATGGGATAGACTGGTATGATCTTCGTATTCCACGGTATAATTTTTTGTTTTCTAGAATCTATCGTTTCACTAATTATTATATATTGCTCGATCAGGTGGATACGTTGGTCCAAATTGGTAGAATATGTAAAAGCCATGCGAGAGTTGGAGATCGGGAGTCTTCAACGGTACAAGGTTACACAGAGATATACTCTATGTGCCTATCTGCCTTGAAGGACACCGGAGAGCGGAAGCGGTTGGAGATTTCTCCGAGACCCCTTGTGGTCGAAAGAGTTGAACCGCCTAGCAGAGTATCAAGTCGTCCTAAATCCCGGGTGAACGAAAAAATTGAACCGTCTTCTGGACCATCCCATCCTCGAAAACCCCGAGAAACCCGAGTGAGAGGAGTTGAGTTGTCTAACAACGGAAACCGCATTGGCCCTTTTCAACCAGCTCAGAGAGACTGCATCGGCCCTTCCCAATCAATTGAAGTGATCCAGTCCAACCCACTTCAATCACCCCACATGAACGAAACAATTGAACAGTCTTCGGGACCACCCTGTCCCCGAAAACCCCGAGAAACCCGAGTGAGAGGAGTTGAGTCATCTCACGACAAAAATCGCATTGACCCTTTTCGACCAACCCAAGGAGACTGCAGCGGCCCTTCCCGGCCAACTGAAGTGATCCAGTCCAACCCTCTCCAACCACTCCACGTGAGAGAAATAATTGAACCATCTTATGGACCGGCCCGTCTTCGAAAGCCCCAAGAAACCCGGCTGGGAGGAGTTGAGTTGTCTTATGGCGGAAACCGTATTGGCCCTTTTCGACCATCCCAAGGAGACAACACCGGCCCTTCCCGGCCAACGGAAGTGATTCAGTCCAGCCCTCTCCAGCCACCCCACACGAACGAAGCTGACCACATAGTCAAAGCGAAGCAACCCAGTTTTTCCCGACCAACCCAAAAGCCCAAAACCGTAAAGAAGTTGGTTCGCAAAAGAGAAGATTCAGCGGAAGAACAATGTGGTGGGCCTGTACAAAATAAGGTAAGGCGAGGTGGCTAACTGAAAGTTATGTGGTTCCATATTCCTTTGGGATGAAGCATCTTGATAGATTCTATAAAGACTAATTTTTTAAAATAAAATTCCTTATTAAACTTCTGTTGGAAGCATTTAGAGATTGTTTTTTGGACTTCAAAGTTTAGAAACGTTGTGTTAAGCATTTGAAAAAGCAAAATTTCAAGATTAGGTTCAATCATCTTTATTTATATAATAAGCCTATTTTTCAACCCGTGTACAACCTTTTTAAAGAGATTGAATTTTTAGTTATATTTTTGAGGAGTTTTTTTGGTTATTGTAGAAAGTTAATGGAATAAATTTTTGGTAGATTAGTGAGGTGATTTCAATGTTTTCTTTCAACTTTATCCTTTTTATTATATCATATATATTATAGAAACATTTTTAACATTCGAAACTTTCGATAAATTCACTTGAAAAATCTAGCTACAAACCTACTACTAAATCCTGATTAGATTTTTTTATAAAGTGTTCAAATTTTACAAAGCTTTTCATTAAACTACTTTAAGTAACTAAACAGCCTAAAAAGTCTAAACTAACGAATAATTTTGTTATTTTGTGTTATCAAACACATCCTAAAAACAATGTCTAGGACAAGACTTTTTGAAAGGTGAGTCTTGTCTTGGACATTATTCTTAGATAGCTTCGAGCCTCTCAAATATTGAATAACCATCACGAACCACTTTGTTGTATAAGCTCTACCGGTAAAAGCAAAGGTTTTATTCCTTAAGTCTGAAGATCGAGCTTCACTGCTTTGTTTACTTTACTTGAAAAACTAGAAATGAAGCTATGTTTTGTAACAGAGATGCTCTGCCATCGAGTGCGCACATCGTATCATTCTTTCAGTTAAGCAATTTTCCTCCGCTAATAGGAAAAGTCACAACAATGATACAAGTACATTGGATACAATACTAGGTATGAATTTTGTATAGGAAACCTTTTCCTTGATCTCTTGTCGAGTTGATCTCGGCTCCCTCCTTTTTCTATATAGCTAGTCCGATACCCGCATCTTGTGCGAGTTTTATTTAAGAATTAAACTAAATTCGTATTATGTTATATAATTTGTAAAGTTGTGCGAGTTTTATTTAAGAATTAAACTAAATTCGTATTATGTTATATAATCTTTAAAGTTGTGAATAGATTAATATATACACGTTCATAGTAAGTCCATTCAATATCCCAATTTTAAGCCCTAAATCTAGGTAGCTCGAATTAAAAAAAGTTATACCAGTAGGTCAACAAACCACGTGCCAATAAAAGTTGTTATTAATGGCAGAATTGCAAATATCTTATGGGAAATATGTAAATAAGTTTTAAGAAAAAAAAAAAATCATATGTGGCATGTCTTAGGACGCAACACGTAAACAAAATGTAGATTGTTAAAGGTGTGTTTGGTAAGAGATGTAATTTTGTTTAGAAGATTAAAGAATTACTCTCCAATAACTTTGGATGAGAGGGGTTATTTTTTGGGACTGTAATAGATTATTTTCACTTATATAAATCATTTTAATAATCTCATCTCAATCTCCATCTTTTACCAAATATACACTAAATTATAATCCCTCCAATATAATCTAAAATAACCCAATAATCTCTTACAAACACACCCTTAATTATATATAATAGATACGTACATTTAAAAAAAATACACACATTCTAGATCTCGACTCTCCTATAACTCGATGGTTTTATGTCAATCTAGAGCTCGACTATGCTCAATTCAAAGGGTGAGATATAAATGGTATATTGTACGCATATATCGGTTGGACTAAGCTTTTGACAAAAGCTTAAATAATTTAATTTGGGTGAAAATATAGATTTGGGAAAGTTTACCTCGTTTATATATATAAAAAAAAGTATATTATCCCGATACTAGAAAGTACATTGTAAAGCATTATACGGTTTGCATTTTTATAGATTTTCTTATAGATTGGAAAATTAGATGATAGAAACAGGGAAGGTTCGGATATCCGAATATTCGGATTGTTTGTCTACCCATTGAAACACACGCTACTTTCTTCGGTTCTTCCCACTACCACTGTAACTTCAGACAAATCTTTCCGCCATCCCTTATCCTTCACATTAATCTTGAAGCTTCTTGCGCCATGGAGTCCTTCGCCAAATTTCTGCCATCTTCAATATCCATGTCGTGTTCGCCGGAAATTTCACCGTTCTATGTCTATCCTATCTTCTATCGCCTACATCCCCGCCGCTTCTGTGGTCCACGCATCGTCTTCTGCAACCTAAAGTTTCGCTGTAAGGAGGCCTTTTGAACCGATTCTTGTTTTAGGGTTTTCAAATTGGACTTCCAAATTTGCATACTTCTGCTCTATATTCCATGATCTTGCCATTATTCTATTGTCACTTTTTGATTGTTTTTTTTATAGTGTCATGAAACCCTTCATTACATTCATTGATTAGCCTTTTCTATGCCTTACTTGGATTTTTAGCATTCATTTGTTTGGGAATATTTGCTCTTTGAAGTTTAAGGTCCGATTCATATTGCAAGGAAGAAGTAAGTAGTATGTGACAGAACGAACAATTGTTTGTTGGGAAAAAAATCCCACTTTCTAAACAAACTTGTGTTTATATGTGGAGAGGAATGTATACAACACTGACTGAAATTTTTGGGCTGTCACTCACTGATAAATCAAAACAATGTTACACTCACTTGGACTAGGTTGATCACACACTTACAAGTGAGTGAGACTTCCATCTGGTGATAGCAGTGAAATTGTTAGAAGGGTGAGAGGACAACAAATTACCCATATGCTTGTATAATACGACTGTATATTTCACAATATATGCATATTTACTTTTTATTTCATGTCTTTTATTGTTGAGGGTGTCAGTGGGTATACAAGATATTCATACAGGCTTGTGATTTGGGTTAACTGTCCTGATAGTATGGTGTCTGGCAAGACAATTTGCTGGTCTGGTTTCTACTGAAGGGATGCTAGTTCTTCATTTTATTTTATGTTTTCTGAACAGCCAAATATTTGTGAATGAAAAAGTTCTGAGAGGGCTCAAACCTCTGAATTGTGGCGTTATGTTTCCTTCTTTGTAGCTCTTAGGCTAAGAGACACCCCCTAAGATACTTTCTGACCTTTGCTTCTCCCAGAATGCAATAATTAAATTTGTGCATTCAATTCTGCAATCTAGATGCTTCTCTGTACAGATTTTTGTTGAGATTATAGATCTGAAAACTAAATTTACACTATGACCTCTCAAGTTTAGTTCTAAAAGTGATTCATTATAGAGTTGAACTAACTTCTTTCTATGGAAGTTAATTTCCATTTCAATGTTACTATTCAATTATTCTCACTTGATTAGAACATCATATGACTTTCTCTTACCTTTGCTGCATCTAGCCTTATTGGGAAGCTCAATGTATCCTGTTTTGGAAGAGAGGGAAGCTATTGTACACTACTCAACATGTGTTGAACTAGAATCTAAGCCATATTGTTTGGATAAACCATGTTCTAAGCATAATTTACTTTGGTGCTGGACTACTGGCGATCATAACCTTGCTATATATAAACTGAATTTGCTTATTTGAGAGAAGCATCATAAAGCTTATCAATGTCCATGCTCAGTTTGTTCCAGTTGATATTATTATTCATAAAATCTTATTTTCCTCCAGTCACTGTTAATGTGCTTTAAATGTTTAATGTCCTGGTATAATAATCAAGTGATTTGGAGCTTTAAAACTTTTAAATGATCCATTTTGTGCAGGGAAACCAGTAAGTAGCTAAAGGCATATGTGCTTCTGCGTTTGTTCGCCTATGGAAAAAGTTAGGTATGTCAGTCCTCCCTTGTTGTTGCTAAAATATGCTCAGTTGAATAACGTTGCTGGATCAAAATGTAGCAACTGAGGAACAGGGAGCGGAAAAAATTAGGTATGTCAGTCCTCCCTTCTTGTTGCTAAAATATGCTCAGTTCAATAACCTTGCTAAAATATGCTCAGTTCTACCCGTAACTTGTTTTAGTGCCTTTCACCTTATAAGTTCAACTAAAAGATTTTCTCTATAAAATGCAGCTAGATCACAATTTAGCAACTTATAAATAGGGATTGTATAGCATAATCGGATAGTATTGGATAATGTGAATAGCTATAGTTGCTTTTGATATGAGCTGCAGTTTGCATATTACTCCTCCAAATTGTAAATCTTACCAATTCGCGATGCAAGTGTCTACACTTTCTCAACGCCGATTCTTTTTTGATATTTTGTTACTTCATTTGTTGGACAAGAAGCTAATCTCTATTTTCTGTTTGGGTGTCTGATTTTAATGCATCAATAAAGATTAACATTTACTTCTCAAAGAAAAAACTCACCAACCAAAAGAAGTGTTGTTTTGCACGCGCTCGCTGCTCGGTGGCACTATCTCCACCGTACACTTGGACATTCATGCACAAATCCATTGATTTTATTTGTGTATAAAATGGCAGGTTCTTTGTCTTGCACTAGCGTTCCTCTTTCTTTCTAAATTGCTTTCCGCAACTGCTGTTACATCTAGGGTTTTTGAGGCCGTCAGTCACTTGGTGTAATCTCGAAGTTCCATATTTGCGATTCGGGGATTTCTAAGGGAAGTAACAAGTGGTGTTTCAGGAGATTCATATCGGGCCGTCGTTGTTGAGAAATAGGTATGTGAAGCCTCCCTCTTTTGTTAAGAAATATTTCGTTATAGAAATGCAACTGCGTCACAATTTAGCATCTTATGAACAAGGACTTTGTAGCATAATCGGAGATAATGCCGTTAATAGTGGCTTTTGATATAGGTTGTAGTTGACCTGGGTTTTTTTTCCTGCACCAGAGTTACAACTTTCTTACGAAATTCTGAATCTTATCTATCATGGGTCCATATCAAGATTGTTGGTTGATATGGATCATGCAGATTTGTCGCGAAACTTGATATTTAATAGCTACTATGTTAATGTTATTCGACGAGCATGTTTTGTTCTAACACCGCTTGATTTTCAACTCAGTTGTTCACTTGACACTTCAAGGTTTTTCAATGACGAAGAATCTCAAACAATTTGGTTCGAGATCTGCACCACTCCTTCTCTGTAAGGACAGGGCAAATGACAGACTTGGTGATCTTCAACTGAAATTTAAGGATCTACAGTCAGCATGGAAAGACAGCCGTTCGGATGACACTGCAGTTCTTGAGGAGCAGTTTAATCAAATGTTACTGGATTGGAAGGCTGAGCTTAATCAGACTTCCCCGGCAACCTCAATGCAGGTTAGTTTCCAATATTTTGTTGTTTTAGGGCTGAAATCAAGGCTCTTTTTTTTGATTGAATAGTTGCTCATTTGTCTGATAAATTCATGCATAAATGATGGTTGCATTATGTTGTTGCAGAATGATAGTGAAGGTTCATTATCTTCGGCCATTTTCCGGCTGTTTCAATTGAATGAAGAGGAAGATGATACTTCCATTCCTAAAGAGGTGAGTGTTTACCCATCTTTGTTTATTTTAAGGCTGTTTGGCTCTTTTGTGCTGTATCAATGAATCATTGTTTGATAGAGTGACTAAATAGCAAAATTTTTTTGAGTAAAAGCAAAAAGAAAACCTCCGCTTTCCTTGATTTTTGTTCATCTTTCACCAATTCATTTTCTTCTCCTACATGATCAGACCTAGTCAACGGGATATTTGATCCTTGAATCATCTCTCTAATGGAGACTATTCAGTAGGTACAATTCTAGTTTAGATTTAGTAAATTTTCGCACTAATGATGTTTTCTCTTCGCAGCTGGGATTTCCCTAATACATAAGAATTTTAAGCATTTTAGTTGTCAACATGCTGATCTTTATCTGCTAATAATGTAAGAATTTTGAATAATGTGATGGTGTACTTGACGCACTGTCTTGCTCTAAATATTGTCTGCTCTGTTTGCTTCATGAAGTCAAATTCTTTTTATGTATCTTGATTCAAATGCCATAACCTTTTTGCACCGTATATGATGTTATAATGTTGACCTTTATAATATGGTATCATTATATTTATGTTTCCTTGCCTTGTTTGTTTCACATATTTCTGAAATTGCTGCTTCCCCGTCATATGCTAATATAATTTGTTTTTTCACCCTTTGCTAGAAAATGAGTGCAGAAACTGGAGACACTGCAAACATCCTTTGCTATTGGGATGGCTATATATGTGAGGGTCCTGAAGGAATTGACTATATTGATGGCTTAAATCAACTTATTCGGGTCCATGCCCAGATAAGTTTGACTGAGTTGCTGGATAGGATCTACTCGATCACTAGATGGGACAAAGCTAGTACACATGTGAACATCACAGGAAGGCTCTGTACGCATACTGATCCAACACGTTTCATCGGAACTCAAATTTCCAATGATGAGGCATTGTCTGTTTTAGTCGAAATGTATGGAGCTCGAAAAGTAAATTGTGTCGAGCTGTACCTGAACTCCCCGAGGCTTGACACAATGACAATGGAAATGCCAGCTGTAGCCGAACGGTCCTCTATTTCTTCACAAGCTAGCTACTGTCCTAACAGAGAAGGACAAAACGAGTCTTGTGTAGACTCGCAACCGTATCCGGAAATTGATCAACTCTTTGCCGAACAGCATAATCGATCGATATCCAGCTTGCTGTATGACTATGAATTTACCTCGGTAGGTTATTATACAGTTATGACTTTTTCTTTTTCTTCTGCTGTAATTTATCTTCGGCTAATGATATTTTGTTAACTAGGTTGATACTACGTTCCTTGAAAATTGTGAAGACACTCTGGGAATCAACAGTGATGAGTCCTATCCGCTCCCTCTACAAACCGAAGTAACCCCAGTGAGAGTGCGTGATGAACAATCCTGTAGTGGACCATCCCACCCTCCCGGGTTCCCCCGAGTGATAGAAGTAGCTCAGCGGTGCGCTGGACCATCATGTCCTTCAACTTCAAAACAAGGTGCTGATGGAAATGCAAAGAAAAGAGCAAGGAGAGAAGATTAAGCTCTTTGGATTTGTTTTTCTGAATGAACTCGTTGAACTATTGTGTTAAGCATTCGGAGAATGCTTTTTTATTGCACTTTTGAAATTTGGAAATGTTGGAACCATTTTTATGTACAGCTTTTTGAACGTGATTTTCTTCTTTTTGCACTTGAAATTTGATTTCATTTTTGTTTTAGGTACTTCTAACTTGAATGGTGAAAGGATGTACTAGGGGCTGTGCAAATTTGACCTGGTTTCGGTCTAGTTTATGGTCCATTGTTTTATACCAGAAAAGATTGGAACGATCCGGTCCAGGACTTGAAAAGATCCGGTCGGGAAGGATCATATATATATATATATATATATATATATATATATATATATATATATATATATATATATATATATATATATATATATATATATATAGGAACACTTCTTAGAGTAAGGAATAGAAACTAATATGATCCGTTAGATTAAAATCTATGAACGTACATGATTTAAAGAATAGAAACTAATATGATCCGTTAGATTAAAGTCTATGAACGTACATGATTTAAAGATAGACATGGTAATATATTTTAGTAAATAAAATGGCATATTCTTTTTCCTCTAATAAATTTATAGAATTTTTAATTAATTATCAAAATAATGAAAATTAAATGTACATTCCTTCTTCATTGACAATTTGCATCCAACGTACATGAAGAAGTTCCTCTCCACACAAACCTGTAAATTTTCGACACAGAATGAAGCAAAATAGATCTAGAAATATTGTCCTATAATCAATTTTTGTCATTGTTCTTATAAGCTTTAATTTAATTTCAAATTATATTTTTTAAAGTGAACTCTATATTGTTTGATTTTGTTTCTAAAATATAGCTTATGAGTTAATGTTCATAAAAATAAGTTAACAATGGCCGCTGCTGATGAAGATGTCTCAGATGATGATGACTCTGAGGAAGACGAGTCAAATGAAGAGGAAGAAACTCCAGCCAAATCGGTATATTGTGCTTTCATTATTCCCTTGATACCTTAAATCCAAATCCGAATATAAAGTTATTGATAATCGCTTGTGCATATGTTTAAACCTTCTAGGTTGGACTTTGGAGACAAGAAGAGACCCGCAATTGCAACAAAGACCCCCGAGCCTAAGAAGGCTAAAATAATTAACGACCAGATTAACAATTATACACATATTAACGAGTATGAAAAACTTTAACGACTAAAATTGAAACATATAACAAATTAACGAGTAGTATAAAATTAAACCATATACTGACGCGTGTGACATATAACAAATTAACGAGTAGTATAAAATTGAACCATATAATAACGACCATAATGATAAACAAATTTTAACGACTAAATATTCCAAAACTTAACGACTAAAGACCAATATATTAACGATGCAGTATAAATTAATATTAACGACTGGCTTTTTTTATGATCTTTTGTTCATATAAATAAAATTTTGTTACATAACTCGTTAGATGCAGTGGGCGTTATTTTTGCGTATATACTAGTCGTTAAAATTGTATAAAATATGTACTAGTTAAAATTAAAATTATATATGATCGTTAAAATTGTATAAAATATGTACTCGTTAAAATTGTATAAAATATGTACTCGTTAAAAGTTATATATTTTATAAGAAGATTTATGGTTAAATTATTTTCATATTGGGTCGTTATTATATTTTATAGAGAAACTTTGGTCGTTAAAATGTTTTTTATATAATTAATATAGTTATCGTTAAAATTTTGTGGGTCGTTAAAATTTTATAGATAAAATCTGGTGGTTAAAATATTTTTTTTATCATAATTTAACTACCAAAAGAAATTTTAACGACCAATCCTAACAAATTTAACGATCAAATTTCTTATAAAATTTATTAATGATCAAATTTCTCTATAAAATACTCGTTAAAATTATATATGATCTTCTATTAGTAAATCTTTAACGTTAACTAGAGTTATTTTTTTTTTCTTCAGAACTAAAGAATTCAAAACTTGATCTAATGTACATTTGCAAAAATATGAAATCAAGTTCATATATAATTCTTTTAATTATTTATATTTTGTATGTCAATTATTTGCTAATTCTAAAGTTTTCATATATCTAAAAAAAAATTTATATAACCATTTTTTTACCTATAAATATATCATATACTGTTTGTCTAATTTTTTATTACAATCAATATATTTATATGTGAATTTAGAATACAAAAAATATATATAACAAATAAATACGTCTAATTCAATATTATTCAAAACCCCACACAATGTGCGAGTATTACACTAGTCGTTAAAACAAGAAAATAACTTGATCGATATATTTAAATATATTCAGCCCAAAAATAATAAAATAATATTTCCTAATATATATTATATTTATAGAAAGTTTCATAAAAAGGAACTATTAAACATAAAAAATATTACGATTCAATTAAAGATATTTATTGAATGTTTATTTTGACTATAATGGATATTATTTTATTATGTTCAGCCCAAAAATAATGAAATAAAATTTCCTAATATGAAATATATTTAAAGAAAGTTTTAAAACACCAAACGATTACTAAGAAGATAACAACTCTAAAAAATTGTTCATAATAACGACCAATACCTACAATTATTTTTAATAACGGTCTCTGAGGTATAATATATTCACGATCATTTATTAATTTGAGTATATAATAACGACAATAATAATCTAAAATTAACGAGCCCTAAAACACATAACGACTACTTCATATGATAAAATAACGACCAGTAAATCTAATTAGCAATATAACGATTTTTTATTTATCCTCACAAAAACCATACAAAAAATAAGAGATACACGTATAGACATAAATAAATCAAAATGTATGAACATGAACACGAAAAACAAATTTTTGACGAAAGAATCAAATTGCATACAATAACTTGGACAAAGAGAGTTTGAAGTGAACTATGAACATATTAAAATAAGTCGAAAGAGTATTTGAACACAAATACACAACCACATAAATTCAAAAAATATAGAAATTATTAATCTTAATCTTGTTCAATAAAATCTCACCAAATTTTAATTTCTAGAAGATAGCAGAGAGAGTTTCTTAATGATGTAAATGTTCAACAACTTGTTTCACTAGTCAATGGAATCAATTCATTCAACGTTTATTTTTAGGATAACCCAAAAATAAGATATTTGTTTTCCTAATATGTATCTTATTTAATGAATTATTTGTGAAAATTGAACAATCATGTGAATCTCACATTGGAAAGCTTACTATGCACCTTCCATCTTGTCCGTACAAATTTTCGTATTCCCTACTCTAAGAGAGGTTCTTATCGGATCCTATATATATTCCGGTCAGGACCATGATTAGAAATTTCCGATTCGAGAAGTTGTATTTGAAATAGTTATTGCGATTACCAAGTTTTTTTTAGATTGAGATACCGAAGTAGGATCATTTTATTCAACCACTTATTAGGGATCGAATTTGCAATTATCCGTCCTTTATATAGTTGTTGGCATATGACCATTTGTTATATACTCGAACTTTCAGATAAGGATTCTTATTTTATGTTTGTATTCAAACATTCAAATGTATACCTAAACTTTCAATTTACAACTACTTGTCAAATGGGATCGCTATTTATCAAAAACATTGGTCAAATCACGCTCATTGCAATTGAACTTCTTACGTATACTGGGAATGTGCTTCACATGTGCATTGGATGCGGTCCGTAAGTGAATGAAAAATACGCCCCAATCTACTATAGATTCGAAAGTAGGAGCAACAATCATAATTATGAACGTTGAAGATTTTTAATGTCTAATACCCTTTAAATATAGACGAATTAAGTTTCAATCTTTACAAGAAAAACTCTTAGCTTTCAAATTTATCTAAAATTATGCCGTTTTTTAAAAATATTGACATACGAAGATGAAGACGATGTTGAGTTCGATATCGGTAGTCGGTCTTGCCCCCACCACATATTATCGTATCACCTTGGTTTGCCTAGGAACAAGCCCCGTACATACTTACCGATGACACGAACCGTGCTAAACCAAGGTCCGTCTACAAAATAGTTTTCTTACCGATGACTCACATTTTCATACTCATCTTGGGTCACCGCCGAAGCCTGCACATGGGAATTGGGATCGGCAAACTCGAAGCCGCTAGAAACACGTTTGAAGCAGTCTTGTCTTCCCATATTCTTGAAAAGCTTTCACACGTTGCCAAGTGGCGCAATGACATTGCTCAAATCTAAACACGAGCCAAGAAGTCACCACTTACTCTTCCGCATTCTTACGGTGACATGTTGTGCGACGGCGTTGCATAGACCCGAAAATCCCAAGCCAGTCGTCCAGCCGAACAAATGGGTAGGTTGGGTCAAAGTCAGGTTTGTCTATTGAACAAATCCGGTCAATATAAAAGGTTTTAGTTGGTCAAAAATTCAAATCTAAATCACTATAAAAATCCGCTAATTATATTGTATATCATTAATATACAATATTAAGTAGGTGTAGGCGTAATAATAGAATTACATTACATCAAACATAAGTATTGCATAACATATAATATATTGTAGTATATAAACTATTGTATACTAATGTATTTTTTTGTAATAGCGCTTGTCCGCCCCATACTTGGACGGTCAAAGGAGCTAGGACACGAGTCTAAAACCCGACGGTCGGACTCGATCTAGACAAACGGACTCAATTTTTCCATCAAGATACGAAGATTATGAGGCACATAACTATATATGTAACACCCCAAATCCGTAGGACTCGGAGTGCTATTGAGCTAGGATCTCACAATGGATCCTGACCCTAGCCTACAACAATTTCACAGATCTTACAACAAGACACCGATAAATTAAAACAAAACATGAAACTGATATATATATATATATATATATATATATATATATATATATATATATATATATATATATATATATATATATATATATATATATATCCAAAAAGGTAATACGATGTACCGCTGAGTACAAACAAACTAAACTGTACAACAAAATATCTCATATCCCCGATACCGCCCCAGTGTACGGAGCCCTCAGCGGATCACCCACTCTGAATCACTCTGCAACTCTCCTATCCTGCAAAGTGTCTACAACACGGTATAAAACCATTAGCTAACCATACACAAATATAGGAAGATGCTAGAGCACAAACACACATCAGAAATCTTAACACATCATCATGCTTTCATACATTTACCCGGTTCATTATCTTTATAAAGTCCAGCAATCAACTCGTATATAATATCCGTATAAACATAAGTGACACGAAGAATATAACCCTCGCCTCTAGGTACTATAACCAGCTGGAATGGTGCCTGGAACACCTCCCCGTGTACCCTAAGGGAATGGAGAGTGCCCGAACCGTTTACCAGGTCTAGCATGACCACAGAGAACCCCCAACTCCCAGCGGGATGAATGGAAAAGTTATCACAGCCCTACAATGGGCAATCAATACATCATAGGTCGGTGACCATCATAACACATGCTATAAACATATAACACACACCAGTCATGCACAACATCCTATAAAGGAATGACAACTAAGTAAGTCTCACGGACTTACCTCAACCTCGTAGTCGTCTCACTGGATAACACGGCCTATACAAGGCATACATAAATATCAAACTCCTATCACACAAAGGGTCACACCTAGACCCAAGAGATCCATAAGGGATCATATCCAACTCATAAACCTCAAAGCCCTAACCGGCAATTCCATATCATACTCGTCAACATCCGAATCCTAGCATGGTACTAAGTTCCTCATACTAGAAAGAAAAGAAACTACCTAACTATAGGTAGTCCCGGGACAAGACGCACCTGCGTGAACTAAGGATGCAGGGGCGGAGGAGCTCACCCGCAGGCGGTGACAAGGAACGTTGGCAAGCGCAGGCACGCCGCTGGCACGACGCAGGTGCTGTGACACTGTTACCGCGGGGGCGGCGACAACGCAGAATGAAACCTCGCGGCTTCTCTTTAGCTCTTCACGTGATCAATCACGTCCACTCTCTTCCAGATTCATACACAAGCATAAACATACACATTTCAACAACAATCCTACATTCAATCATCTAATCCTAAGCTAAGGAAGAAGAAGAACAAGAAAGGAGAAAGAGAGAAAGAAGATCCTTACCACACTTGTGGTCTAAGGCTGCAGGGAACGGTCACACACACACTAGCTGGCCTCAAGCCCAGTAACAACAACCACCAGCATCCATAGCATCAAAGCCATCTCAAACTCTCTTGTAAACTTCAAGAGAAACTCACTCACAAGATCAAACTCAAGGGAAGGAGAAGAAGAAGCAAAAGATCGTGGGAAGCTGGATAGGGAAGATGAAGAATGAAGAAACCCTTCATCTTAAGGTAAGGAAAGGTTAAGAAGGAAAGAGAGTAAAGCATGGTCCAACGGTAAACAAAGCCGGCTGCAGCCGCAGGAAACCGCAGGGGCGGGTTTCCTGGCCGCAGGAAACCGCAGGGGCGGGTTTCCTGGTCGCAGGGGCGGAACAATAGGGGAGCGCAGGGGCGGCCTCACATACCCGCGGGGCGGATAAGACCAAAACTCGCTCCCAAAACTAAGGCTCTTACACCTCACCCCCCTAAAAACAAGTTTCGTCCCGAAACTTGTAACATCCTCAAACCACTCGGACTCACAAGCCGAGGTACAACTCTCTCTACAATCTCAACAAAAGCATGGAGGAAACCATCCACTCCAGCAACAACTATACAGTCCAAAGCCTAGAGGGAAACCATCTCTAGCCAAACCATAACATATCCCAATAGCATGGAGGAAAGAGCCATCTCCAGCTATAACAAAAATCATACTAGCACAACAAGATCTAATAAGATCATAATCACAACAAGCTAGCATGAAATAACATATCATAGCATATAAGCATGTAAGCACATAAGACTCATCAAGCTAGTACTAAGATCTACTCGGTGATCCTACTGGTGCACCTATCTCGGCATAGAACTCTGGATAGTTCCTCTGGATACTATCCTCAGTCTCCCATGTAGCCTCCTCAAGTCCTCGTCTCGACCACTGTATCCTAAGCATAGGTATGTCCTTCGAACGCAGGCGTCTCATACCTCGTTCTAGGACTGCAATCGGATGCTCAACAAAAGTGTGGTCCGGATCAACCACCAAATCCTCATAACTCACGATGTGTCTCGGATCTGGTATATACTCCCTCAGCTGAGACACGTGAAACACAGGGTGAACACCCTCTAATCTCGGAGGCAAGGCTAATCTGTAAGCTGCGCTCCCAACCCGATCCAGAATCTCGAACGGTCCGACATATAGGGGACTCAACTTCCTCTTAATGCCAAAACGCCTAACACCTCGTGTCGGGGACACTCTCAGCCACACATGGGCTCCAACTCTGAACTCTAGAGGTCTACGCCTCCTATCAGCATACGACTTCTGACGGCTCTACGCAGTCAGCATACGCTCTCTGATCAATGTTACTCGAGCCATATCATCCTGAATCTGATCAGGGTGCTAAACAACTGACACTGCTCTGCTCATCCCAGCATAACGGGGTACGACACCTCTGTCCATACAGTGCCTCATATGGGGCCATCCCAATAGATGCATGCCAGCTGTGGTTGTAGGAGAACTCAACAAGTGGGAGATGATCCGTCCACACATGTCCCCAATCCAACACACAAGCTCGCATCATATCCTCTAGCGTCTGAATGGTCCTCTCTGACTGACCATCTGTCTGAGGATGAAACGCAGTCGTGAAGTGCAAACTCGTCCCCAGGGCAGTCTGAATCTGCTGCCAGAACCTCGAGGTAAACCGTCCATCTCTGTCAGAGACGATCGTCCCGGTACACCATGGAGTCTCACTATCTGCCTAGTGTACTCCTCTGCTAATCTGCTAACCGGCCACGTCTCTCGAATAGGAATGAAACGTGTCGTCTTCGTCAGTTTGTCAACTATGACCCAGATGGCATCAAAACTCCGGCTCAGCCTCAGTCCAGTCACAAAGTCCATGGTGACGTCCTCCCACTTCCTCTGTGGAACAGGAAGTGGATGGAGCTCACCTCCAGGTCTGAAATGCTCGATCTTGACCCGCTGGCAGGTCGCACACTCTGCCACAAATCTGGCCACATCGGGCTTCAGCCCTCCCCACCAATATATACATCTCAAGTCCTGATACATCTTACTCGTACCTGGATGTACCGAGTAGGGTGTACAGTGAGCCTCCTGTAATATCCTCTGTCTCAGCTCTGTATCAGCAGGTACATAGACGTGACCGCGGCGCCTCAAAACTCCATCTGCTTCCAGCAGGAACTGTGGTGCCTCATCCCGAGACATCCTATCTCTGATCCTCTGTAAAGTCGGGCAGGTCTCCTGTTTCAGTCGGATCTCATCCAACAGATCAGGAAGCACCTCTAATGTACGCAGCTGGGCATCCTCATCAGGAAACTGGATGTCCAGCTCTAACCAGATCAAATCCCTCTATAACTGCTGCTGAACTGTCAGCCTCGCAATCGCCTGCTCTCGAGGCGTCTTCCTGCTCAAGGCATCGGCGACTACGTTCGCCTTCCCCGGATGATACAGAATCTCCAGATCAAAATCCTTGATCGGCTCGAGCCACCTACGCTGGAGGTTATTCAATTCCCGCTGCGTGAAAATGTACTTCAGACTCTGATGGTCTGTGAAGATCTGACATATAACACCATACAGGTAATGTCTCCAGATCTTCAGTGCATGAACTACCGCTGCCAACTCCAGATCATGAGTCGGGTAGTTCTCCTCATACGTCTTCAGCTGTCTAGACGCATATGCAATCACCCTGCCTCTCAGCATCAACACACATCCTAAGCCTAGCTTGGATGCATCACGGTATACTACAAAATCCTCTGTACCCTCTAGTTGTGCCAAAACAGGAGCAGAAGTCAAACGTCTCTTCAGCTCCTCAAAACTCTGCATACACTGATCAAACCACACAAATCTGGTAGTCTTCCTCAGCAAACTCGTCAGTGGACGGGCAATCACAGAAAATCCCTCCACAAAGCGTCTGTAATAACCGGCTAGGCCAAGGAAGCTACGTACTTCCTTGACGTTCGTCGGTGTAGGCCATGCAGCTACTGCCTCTATCTTCGCCGGATCCACCTTGATCCCCTCAGCTGATACTATGTGACCCAGAAATGCTACCTCTGGCATCCAGAACTCGCACTTAGAGAACTTTGCATAAAGTTCTCTATCCCGCAAAACCTGCAATACAATCCTCAGGTGTCCTGCATGCTCCTCTCCACTGTGAGAGTATACCAAAATATCATCAATGAAAACCACCACAAACTGATCCAGGAAGTCGATGAAGATACTGTTCATCAAATCCATAAAGACTGCTGGGGCATTCGTAAGCCCAAATGGCATCACTACAAATTCGTAGTGACCATATCTGGTCCGGAATGCTGTCTTGTGCACATCCTGCTCCCTCACCCTCAGCTGGTGATACCCGGAACGCAGGTCAATCTTGGAGAATACAGTCGCTCCCTGTAGCTGATCTAGCAAATCATCAATGCGCGGCAGTGGATACTTGTTCTTGATGGTCACCTTGTTCAGCTCTCTGTAATCAATACACAATCTCAGTGATCCGTCCTTCTTCCGTACGAAGAGGACATGTGCTCCCCATGGGGACACGCTAGGGCGAATGAAGCCTTTCTCAGCCAACTCCTCGAGTTGCTTCTTCAGCTCTAACATCTCGACAGGCGCCATCCGGTATGGGGCCTTCGAGATGGGTCTCGTACCAGGCTCTAACTCGATACTGAAATCCACACTCCTCTGGGTCGGCAAACTGGACGGCTCAGCAAAAACATCAGTAAACTCACAGACCACTGGGATATCCTCTAACGCTGGACTCTCCCCCTCCTTCATGGCATAACACCAGAAGGCCTCGCAACCCTGTGCAATAAGTCTAGCTGCCCGTATAGCGCTGATAACTGTGCCTACCTTTCCAAGGTCCCAACCTCGGAAAACCTCTATCTGGCCTAACTCGGTAGAGAGGGTAACAGTCGTCCTACCTACATCTAAGACTGCAGAATGTCTAGCCATCCAATCCATACCTAGTATAACTTCCTCATGCTCTAACGGCATGACAAAGAAGTCAACTAGTAACACACGAGTCCCTACAGAAATGGGACAACCGTGAATAAAGGGCATCCCCTCAACTGTATCTAAACCCAAACGCTCTACACAAGCATCAGAAATAAAAGAATGCGTAGCACCAATATCAAATAAAACTCTAACAGGTAAACCATGAATCAGAATGGTACCTGTAGCAGTAGGTGCAGCTGGCTCCTCTGCACTCCTCAACTCAAAAACTCGGCCCTGTGGGCCTCTAGTATCAGTGGTGCCCCCACCACGGCCTCTGCCTCTACTCGGCCCAGGAGCATATCCCTGAGTCGTACGGCGATCTGGGACCCTCTGCTGTCCCTGACTCTGCTGCTGCTGCTGAGGTGGTCTCTGTCCACCTCCTGCTGCACTAGCAGGAGAAGAATCCTACTGTGATGAAGCCCCCCCTCGTCTACAGAAGGTAGCTCTATGACCAGGTCGGCCACAAGTGAAACAGGTCACCGGCTGCCTAGTACACTCTGACCTCATATGCCCATACTCA